>ONZH01015451.1:0-127855 GCA_900303285.1 Rhinella marina | reverse complement strand
TGCAGGGCAAGTGCAGGGCCAGTTCAGGCTAGTATTTAATCAAGCAGGGAGAGAGAGACACGGAGAGATAGGGAGAGACAGGGAGATACAGGGACAAAGACCAGCTGCAGGGGCACAAGGTGAATTGAAAAATGTCTGGAATGGATAAGCAAAAGGGTTCCAGTTCCAGCCAGACTTTGAGCTTTAAAAAAAGGAGAAGATGGCACAGGGCAGCAGTGCCAAAAGACCTGTAGCCGGAGCATCTACTAGTAGTATTCGCAATACTTGGCAATTGTTCCACCAGGCTAACCCACCGAGGCGCAAAATTGTAGTGGAGGAGAAAGTAGATGAGGTAGTGGAGTGGATGGCACGCTCATCTCAGTCTCAGCTGGATGATCTGCTGTCATCTGCTGATACAGTATCCATATGTAGCCAGGGGTCAGACTCGTCCTGCTCCACTATTCCACTCAAGCAAACCCCGTTATTTTCTGCCACCTCTCGGGCTTCAGTGTTCCCTCCTAGTGGTGTCCCTTCTGCAATTTCTAAAAAAAACCACCGAAGCCCACCTTATAATCCGGCAGGAGGACAGCCTCCCTGAGGATTTCTTAGAGAGCAGTCAGAGTTTGGAGTGCCCGGAATTGTCGGTTGGTGGGGAACAGCCTAAATTGCTTTCCTAAAAATGTGTTGTGGAGGAGTCTGATGATGAATCTGATGTGTTAGACCGGAGGACCTGGGAAGTGGATCGGGCTGGTGAGGAGGATTTGAGCTCAGAGGAGGAGGGTGGTACTAGTAGTGGCAGCAACAGAGGGCAGAGGCGAGTTAGGCCCAGGGCTAGTGCTTCCCTGGGAACTAGCGAGACCCCAAATATAGTGGTGCCGGCACCAGGGTGTAAGTGTGCAAGGGCTACAAGATTGGCCAGCTGTGGAGGGCACACGTCGGGTGTGTGGAAGTATTTTACCACTCTGCCGGGGGATAGCAATATGGCCACATGTAATTTGTGTAAGCAGAAATTGAGCCGTGGGAAAGCCACAAATGTTGGGACCACTGCTCTGTGGAACCATTTGAAGCGGCGTCATGCCGGCAATTTAGAGCAGCCCATTAATACTAAAGAGCTGGTTACTTCTCTCGGGTCCCTTCTGTCAGGCAGGCCGCATCCAGGGCCATAGCTCAGCCTGCATCCCAGGGAGTAACTAGTACATCCACCTCATCGTCGGCCAGTGCATGCATTTCTCCACCTCCCCTCATTCAGCAGCCGTCCATTGCCGTGTGCGTGGCCAGGAAGCAGTTTTACGCCACAAGTAATCCGACAGTGCGCAAACTAAATGGTCACTTGACAAAGTTGCTGGCTGTGCAGTCTCTGCTGTACCAGCTGGTTGACTGCCCAGCTTTTAGGGAGCTAATGGCTTGCGCTCAGCCACGCTGGCAGGTCCCTAGCCGGCATTACTTCTCCAACAAAGCTATCCCCGCCCTTTACTCCCACGTGGCTGACAATATTGGACGCTCCCTGCAGCTGTCTCTCTGCAGCACGGTGCACGTCATGGTGGACACCTGGAGCAGTGCTTACGTCCAGGGGCAATACATGTCCTTTACTGCCCACTGGCTGAATGTATTTAGTGGCAGTGAGGCAGGAACCCCCCAGCAACCCGGTCAATTGCTGTTGGCACCTCCACGTGCTTTCCAGCCAGGATTGCAGCAGACCACCCAACAACTATCCACTTCCATCTCCATGGGCAATCCACCTGCTGGAGCGTCAGGGCATCGAGTTACCCCAAGCTCCTTCATATCACATGTGCCAGGTGAAACGCTGCCATGCAGTGTTAGACTTAGTTTGTATTGGAAGTAGCAGCCACACAGGCTGCATTACATGAAGCAGCAAATAGCACGCTGGCTGACTCCACGGCAGCTGGAAGTGGGCAAGGTAGTGAGTGACAATGGGACAAATATAGTAGCAGCGCTGAACCTGGGTCAATCCTCGCATGCTCCCTGTATGGCACATGTCCTAAATCTAGTGGTGCAAAGATTTCTAAAAACATTCACTTGCCTGCTCACAGTGCTGGCAAAGTCACGGAATCTTTGCACTCATTTCAGCCATTCATATGTATCTCGTCACGCTCTTCTGGTACTGCAGCGACAAAACGGTCTTCCGCCACATCGCTTAATAGGTGACGTGCCGACCCTGTGGAATTCCACTCTTCATATGTTGCAGCGACTCCTAGAGCAACATAGAGCAGTGGACGATTTTGTCCAGCAGCAGCCAGAATCTTCCAGCATAGGGAGCAGGTGCGGCTTTTATTTCCGGCAGTGGAGGCTGGTCCGAGATGCCTGCACTGTTCTATGAACGACATAATTTCAATAATATTTGTGCTGGAAAAGACACTCACGCTCATGCAGCAGGGGGCAATGGGGGAAGGAGATCCTGGCCATTTGTCTACCCGCC
The DNA here is from genome assembly GCA_900303285.1 of Rhinella marina. NCBI lineage: Eukaryota > Metazoa > Chordata > Amphibia > Anura > Bufonidae > Rhinella > Rhinella marina. Next base: position 125,439 of record ONZH01015451.1, on the reverse strand, counting down.
ATGCTGTCACTGTAGGGGAGCCCCAACGCCAAAGTTCCCTTGCGGAGCAGGAGGAGGATGAGGATGAGGAGCTTCAGTTAGAGGAGGGGAAAGAGGAGGTAGATTTTAATGAGGGTGATGATGACCAGGAGGAGGAGACACAGGTGGAGGATGATGAGAGTTTCTCAGAGAGAGGCTGAGATGGAAAGAAGTGGCCTCTCCAGCACGATGGGCCAGATGGCGAGTTGTATGCTCAAATGCTTATGCACTGACAGGCGTATCCTAAACATAAGGCAGACTGAAGAAAAATGGCTGGCGATGCTTTTGGACCCGCGGTATCAATCCAACATGGGGGATTGTTTTCCTCCCCAGGAAAGGGAAGAGAAATTAGTATCATTGCGGGAGAAGCTATGTAGTAACCTGGCCACAGCTTTCAGCCAGCCCCAGCCTGCTGCCAGCTTGTCTGAGAAGGAGGTCCGGCCGAGTCATCCACCTTCTGCCACAACCAGCAGCAGCCAGTTAAGCCTAATTAGTATGATGCAGGAATTTTTCTCTGCAGGCTCCCAACAGCTGCAGCCAAGTGAGCAGGCCCAGATCACCCGCCTCAATGAACAGGTTCAGGCGTACCTGCAGTCTGGCTCACAAAGCCTCTTCTCAGACCCCCTGGACTTCTGGGCAGATACAACAGTGGACCCGGAACTGTCCCACTATGCACTAGGGCTTCTTTTCCTGAGCCCAGCCTCAAGTTTCGTCAATGTCAGAGAGGGTCTTTAGTGCCGCTGGGGGGGTGGTGACACCCAAAAGGACAAATCTGTCACTGGGCAGTGTTCAAAAAAATACCTTTATAAAAATGAATAAAGGCTGGATTACATCCGAATTTCATACTCCTCTTGCTGATGCTGGTGGTGATTAGATCAGGCCTTGCAGGGCAGAATAGTCTGAGTGTCTTCCCACTGTTGCTGTCAGCCGGGCCATAATTTTACAGCCAAATGTCTTGTGTCATGTCATGGGGCTGTGCGAACCCGAAGTCTCCAAAATATTTCAAAACCAAACACTGTTGTCTACCTCCGCCTCCGTTTTCTACGCTTAGTAGGAGAGTAGCTGCTGTTAGTTAACGTTACTAATAGTTCTATTTAGTATTGTTAAGTTTGTTTTGAAGCCTCAGCCTTTAGTCCCCCCCCTCAAAAAAAAAAAAAATATATATGTGTTATATATAGAGATGAGCGAACGTCAGGAGGACGGATGCGGCTGCCTGCGCCCATGCGAGCGCAGGGGAGCCGAGCGGTACAGTGCTCGTTTTGAGCACGTTCACTCATCTCTAGTTATATATATTTAAAAAAAAAATCTTACACTGCCTCTGCCTCCCGTACAAGTTATATTAGCGGACATTGTTATACACCACCGCAGTCTGTTGTATTTATTTTACCTATCACTCTATGCTGATATACCCCGTCCCCTACTACTACTGGCCGGGCAGCCATAAAAGATCATATATAATTTTCACTGCCTATGTTAAGGTAGAATGTACAGGCTTGTTGCCCAAACAAGCCAAGCCTTTTTTTATTTTTCTGTCTTTATAAAAATGGCCGTGGGAAAAAAATTCTGTCTTCTTCACACTATGTCAGGATCAGGAAGGTGTTAAAGGTTTAACAAAACACTCAAAACACAGTTTTTTCAAGAATATTTTAGTAATAAATAAAAACATCTTTAACAAATAAATAATATAATAAACAAAAGAAAGGAACAAAAACATAAGATTACGCCGCCTTTGCCGACGTCGGCCCATCATGTCCTGCAGCTCTTGCAGCTCCAGCTGCAGGCCATGAATGAGTCGGGAGGCAGCCTGGAGCCTGGAGCCAAGGCGCCGTAATCCAGCCTCCACTTCGAAGTCATTGGGGATGTCTGTAGGGGTGGAAACAGTTATGTACTTAGTTTGTATGATCGAGTTACAGTGGTTGTGCCACAAAAAAAATCTAAACTTTAATGTACTGGAGCGACTTATTCTGTGACATGTATTCTGTACTGACTGAGCCTTTTGTAGTACTTACTGGACACCCATACGGCGTGGTCTTCCCATGGTCCAGGGGAAAACTGCTCCCTGTCGGTTGGAGCTACCAAACATACATTTAGCTCATATTTTGAAGACAGAAGGTCCACCCATTACACTTTTTTTTACCTACCTCTGGTAGCTGGGCTGGTGGTGTTGGAGGGGCAGGTGGGGTCCTTTTTCGCTGGGGTGGAGGACGGTGAGAGCGGCTCCTCTGTGGTGCCGCAGCTGTCAAAAATCATTAAATAATTGCCTAAGGCTACTTCTACACTAGCGGCAGCCCGGATCCGGCGGGTGAAGGGTCCCTCTGGATCCGTGCTTCCGCAGGCACACGTGTTGGGCCGGAACCGCGCTCCGTCCCAAATTCACTGTAATGGGGGCGGGCTGCGGATCCGGCCGCAGCACGTTAACCCCTGCTAAGAGGCAGTCAGAGCGAAAAGACAACAGTTACATGTTGTATTTCCGGCCCCACACGTGTACCTGCGGCAGCACGGATCAAGAGGGACCCTTCACCCGCCGGATCCAGGCTGCCGCTAGTGAAGAAGTAGCCTTACATTCAACTCTAATGATCAGTTGTAGCTACATGGAAATAGTTTAAGGCTGGAGGATCCCGTTCCTAACCACTAGTGCTCTTACTGCAGCTGCACTCCCACATAGCTTGGATGAAAAATAAATTAAATATGTTTTATACTTACTAGAGGCTGCCAGTACTTCAGGGGCTGTCCTGCCTCGACGGTGGTGACGCCATCGTTGACGGCGCTCTGCAACATAAAAATGTACACAATTGTTAGACGATGACTCTTTTTAATACTAACACATACTACTATTAAGATATTATGGATGTGAGAGGGGGGCCATATCATATTTTTTTCTTCTAAAAAGGTATTTCTGGCAATAGATAATGTTATCGTCGCAATAACTTTCTTTATATCGTTAACATGTTGCAGTAGGAATACTTTTGATATCGCCCTCTGACAGTAGCTGCAGCATGGGCACATCTTTGAGTCTGTGTGTAGGAGGAGGAAGCGCTAACTATGAAGGGGCATATAAGGGTACTTTCTTTTGAACTAGTGTATTTGCCTGACACAAACGGGAGAACGGCCAGCACCATTAACAATAATGACTATAATACCTTCACTTAAGTTTTTTGGGACGAGAGTTAGAGGCGTTGCCTAGCATGAAACAAAATTACTGCAGCGCACTACGCACGACCACGTTGTCCTTCTATACCTTTTTCATTATTGGCAGTGACTGCTGGTATATATAAAATACAGTACAGTAATTTTTTTACATGTTTTTACTTATCAAATATTTTGTTACTCACCCTCCCGTATCTCTGCGCGGATCTCAATAAGCCACTCTGGGCATTTGAATTTCAGATCGGACCATTTCCGCTGGATCTGGCCCGGGGTCCGCACGCTGTGGAAACGATGGAGCAGGCCTTGGATCACCTGCTGGATCACCTCCTTCTTATGCTGGTTTGGATGGCGGCGTGTGCCATTGTAATCCTCTCTGTCCATCAGCCGGATCAGGGCCTCTCGTTATGCGTGCCTGCTTATTACGTAATCGCGTAGACAATAGTAATAACGTTCGTTATTAGTGCGCGAATGGTCGCTAATAGCACATAATAAAGTATATTTTGTACGCGAATACAACAAATCTATTCGTCAAATATACGTACCTTAGGAAAAGTTCGGCGAACGTTCGGCAAATAATTTTTTGAATGATTCGCTTATCTCTAATTGCTACCAGCTCTGAAATATCAGGGAATGACAATTGCTGAATGGAGGAGCATTGGCTTGCCCATGGGGCACCAAAAACCTTGCTTGCATAAAAACAAAAAAAAGTTTCTCAGGATTTAAATAAGAGTTTTCGTTTTTGGTTACCAACTCTACATGGCAGCATACTTTGATTTTGGAGGTGACTACCGTTAACAAAACACAACATGTACTAGGTATGGCATTTTTTGAGTTGTTTTTCTTTTAGGATTTTCTATGAGTTAAAAACCAGCTGAAAAATGCTTGTTTAAAGAATACAATAAAAATGCTAAAAATGAGGCTAAAAAGCCTCAAAATACTTTGAAACAAAAACTAAAAAATTGCAAATATGTATGGTTTTTTTGCCATTGAAAAAAACTCACGAGAAAGACCTTCAGGGACCTTTTCTATCCGGATGCGGTGTGTGTTGTGAACGCACAGCATCCGGACTGAATCCCAACTCATTCATTTCAATGGGTCTGTGTACACGAGCATCATTTTGCACACATAATCAGGAAAAATCGCAGCGTGTTCTGTATTGTGCATTTTCACACAGCCCTGGCTCCTCAGAAGTGAATGGGCTTGTGTTAAAAATCGGGAGGCATCCAGATGCAATGCTTTTCTCACTCATGGTTGCTAGGAGATGTAGATGTTAGATGTTTTTCTTGTTGGACGTCAAAAACTTATGCAATTCGGATACAATCCAGATATAAAAAACACACACACTGATTGCAGTCCAGGCAGCCATGGCAACTAATCAGAGCCCCTCAATTTCACTGCTGGGGCTCCGATAGTAAGACAGAAGGAAACGCTTCCCTCTGTCATCACTCACAGGTGCCGCGATTAGCATTGATTGTGGCACTTGAGGGGTAAATGATGGAGGCGGCACGATAGCCGCTCCCCGTCATACCGACCAGGTTCCTGCTGTATGATACAGCTGGCACCCGCCACTTATGGAACGGGTTCTTTTAAGCATCCCCAGGTCAGTAGGTCCGCACAGTGCGCTGCGAGCATTGACGACACATCATGGTCCAAATGTTGTCTGCAGGGGAGAAGGTGGGACCTGAGAGTAGGAGCAGAGTGCAGGAGCTGCAAGCAACGCTGCATTATAATTGAGTGGCTTCAGCATCCAGCCTCTGCCAGAGTTTCTTCTGCACTAGAGGCTCTGATTAGTGCATGTGGAATGTCTGTGGAGTGGTCAGCACAGCCCAAGTACTTGCCTTCTGCTCTTCCTGCCCTAATTTATCACTATGTTGGTACTAGTCTGCTGGAGGCAGCCTGCAGGTGCAGCAGACTATTAACAATGACACAGATCCATATTGATATTGGTACACAGTAATGTTTAGGATACAAAGAAAGGTCTTACCTAATATACATATTTGGGTATATATACTGTCTGCTGGAGAGCATGGAACATCATGTATAGCAATATTTTTACTAAGCATCTGTGGCATCACGCTCAGCAGCATTGTGCTGAGTGCGAACTGCAGGTACAGACTGACTGACTGAGGCTTCTCTCAAACCCAGTCACTAGAGCCGGCGGACATGTCCCTCTGTTACTGACTGAGAGAGAGAGAAACACTCAGGGCTCACAGGCAGCTCACCTTAAGGTCTCCTCCCCCTCCTTTTTTTCTTCTTCTTGTTCAACACCATTACTAGAGGGAAGGCGTGATTTAGCAAAGTTGGTGCGTGGCTTAATGAAGTTGGGGGCGTGGTATCAGGTGTCCTCCTTGTAGGGGTTAAGCAAGTGGCCACCCTATCACCGAAGTCTTGTGCAACTTCAGCCTTAACAAAGTTTGCCTCCACAAAGCCATTACGTTTTAATGCTGTACAGATACTGTCACGCGAGGTCGGCGTCGCGCTCCCTCTGCACGACATCGCCGGACCTCTCCGCCCCCCTAGAGACGAGCAATAGGGAATTGAAGTGCTGGTCTTGTCAGCCAGCACTTCATGAGTTAATTCTCTGTTTGGGTTTAGCCATGTGGTGCTGATCACACCACATGGCTACTTTACATATTGTTTGGACAGCTTGCTCCGCCTCAGGTCATGTGATGCTGGCCACATCACATGATCCTGGGCGGGCTATTTAAAGATGGCAACTGCCTCACTCAGACGCCTGTGATTAGTTTATACCTTTGATCAGTGCTTGTGCGACCTTGTGTTTTGGATTTGCTATTTGGACTCTGACTCTGACTTTGGACTTGGACTTGGAACTCTCTTCTCTTGACCCCTGGTATTTACGCTATCTCCTGTGTTTGACCCGGCTTGCTGACTACTCTATCATTGTGTTTGTTCCGTCTGTGTTTTGTCTCTCCCTGTGTTCCCTTTCCCTCCCTCTGCACTTACCCAGTATAGGGAACGTCTTCGTGGTTGTCCGCGGCCGCCTAGGGCCGTTTGAGGCAAGTAGGTAGGGAAAGAAGGGGGGTTTCAAGTACAGGGCACACCTTCCCTTGTCTCCCCCGTGACAGATACTGGTCTCTATGCAGCATTAAAACAAAGTTGGGGAATGAATCAACTTTGGATCTTGCATATGAAGCACGATTCGCTCACTCTACTTCAGACATCATCAAGAGTTTTTATGTACCAGGAAAAGAAATCTCCAGCAAATCCACTGCTCTAGATTTGTGGTCTAATGTTTGCAAGCTTTCTAGTGCATAAGTCATTTAATAAGTTTCCCACCTCCTCCAATCCACACTCTGCCCACTTTTTTCAACAGTAGCGAGGAAAAATGAACTTTTTCCAGAAAACTAACTTACAAAGTTTATACATTCCCTGCTATGTGTGAATGAAGCTTAAAGTTATCTTATGAAAACTAAAGGGTTTGATACAGAAAATCCAGACTGTGAGGAGACAGACCTATACATTCTGTCTACAGGTCTGTAGAACATGTTGCCCATTTTTTAATGTAACATTAACATAATAAAATATAGTTTATGTCCCAAATATAAAAGAGATAAAATATAAAAGACACACAAACACGAATCTGTGTGTGCTGCTTACAAGCACATTGTGTTATTGACTGTGCCTGCCATTACATCATGTTGCATCATACAGAAATCAGACTAATCAGTGTTTTGAATCAGAACAATTAACCATCTCCGCAGCCATGGCTCCTGATCTTTAATGAGTATCTGAGATGCTTTGATAGCACGTGAACAGTCTCATATATATATAGTTGTTTTGAAGCACGCTCTAATTAAGTGACACATAGAGGAAGCCCAAGATATTCCCAAGTCTGGAGTTCCATGAGGACCTTGCCTGCCAAATACAGATACGGGGATGCAGTAGTAGAGCCAGCATAACAATGGAGCTGATTAACATGTTGCTTACATTCTTTTATTTCTATATGTTACACAAAACTATATGGGTTTAGCATAATCCGAACACATGTCACGCTCTGGTGTGGAGGGTATAGCTACACCAAGCGTAAGAGGGAAGGGAAAAGGACCAAACTAAGGAAACGGTCACCTCCTGCAGGAAACCCTGAAACTAGGCCCTGACTGACTACCAGTATGAACAGGCCTTAGTGGTAGAAGAGTTCATACACAGGAACCTAATAACACTTGACCCTAGAGAACCCTGCCACTAGTGACAGGGGAAGGAGTCAACCCGTTCCTCCAAAAGGACGGACGAACAGGAGACTCCAAAAGGCAAAACCACAAAAGGGAAAAGTAGGATAAACACAAAAGGGAAAATGACACTTATCTTAATGCAGATATTGCAGCAACCGGATCTCAGCCAAGATCCACACCACACAAAACAATGTCAGCAGAAAGTATAAACCACAAGGATTACTGGGAGAGGAAGGGATAAATAGGGGAAAGACAAAGTGACATTACCCCCCCCCCTTTTACGGGTGACCTCCAGGCACCCAGGCCCAACTTTATCAGGATGAGACCTGTGAATGGCTTTCACCAAACGACTGGCATTCGCGTCAGATGCCGGTACCCATGTCCTCTCCTCAGGTCCATAACCCCTCCAGTGAACAAGATATTGAAGAGTCCCACGGAGAATTCGAGAATCAATAATCTTGACGATCTGGAATTCCAAATTACCATCGACCAAGACAGGCGCGGGTGGCAAGGGAGATGGCTCCAGAGGTTCAACATATCTCTTCAACAAAGATCTGTGAAACACATTATGGATTTTCAGAGCCCGAGGAAGTTCAAGACGAAAGGCTATTAATAATGGCCATGATCTTATATGGGTCAATAAATCTTGGACCCAACTTCCAAGAAGGGACTTTCAACTTAATGTTTCTAGTTGACAGCCACACAGAATCACCCACACAGAATCACCCACACTTAGGTCCGGACCTTTCATATGTCTCCTGTCAGCCACACGTTGGTACTTGTTACCCATATTTATCAAGTATTGTTCATATTGTTACCCATATTTATCAGACGAAAAACGTTCTTCCTCAGGAATACCAGAAGTATCAGAACCAGAAATTTGCCAAACTGCGGGTGAAAGCCATATGCACCAAAAAATGGTGACTTACCAGTGGAGTCCTGTCTGCGATTATTTATGTCAAACTCTGCCAGAGACAAAAACGAGGACTACTCCTCCTGGTTCTCAGAGACAAAACATCTCAAGTAAGTCTCCAGACTCTGATTGGTACACTCAGTCTGTCCATTCGTCTGGGGGTGAAAAGCAGAAGAAAAAGATAGTTGTACCCAAAGCCGAGTACAGAATGCCTTCCAGAATCTGGACACAAACTGAGTCCCACGATCAGAGACCACGTCAGTGGGAATGCCATGAAGTTTCACAATGTTGTCAACAAACACTTGTTCCAGAGTTTTAGCATTGGGGAGTCCTGGGTAATGCAATAAAGTGTGCCATTTTACTAAAACGATCTACAACCACCAGAATAACTGTCTTACCAGACAAATCAGGCAGATCAGTGATGAAGTCCATGGATAGGTGAGTCCATGGTCTGGACGGGATGGGTAATGGAAGTAGGGGTCCAGAAAGTCAAGTATGTGTCACCTTAGCGCGTGCACAGACACTACAGGCCGACACATAGTCCTCAACAAACTTACGCAGCCCCGGCCACCAGAATCTACGAGAGATGAGGTCGACAGTGGATTTACTCCCAGGGTGTCCCGCAAGCACCGAAGAATGATGTTCGTCAAACACCTTATGACGCAAATCAGAAGGAACAAACAACTTCCCAGGGGGGCAAGACTCCGGAGCATCTCCCTGGGCCTCAAACAACTTAGCCTCAAGATCAGGGTAAAGAGCAGATATTACCACTCCTTCGGACAGTATAGAACTTGGATCCTCAAAATCACCACCTCCGGGAAGACTACGTGACAAGGCATCAGCCTTCACATTCTTAATCCCAGGACGATATGTGACAATGAAATTGAATCTGGTGAAGAACAAAGACCATCTGGCCTGCCTTGGATTAAGTCGTTTAGCCAACTCCAGGTAAGCCAGATTTTTGTGATCAGTGAATACAGTGATTTGGTGAATCGCCACTTCCAACCAATGACGCCATTCCTCAAAAGTAGGGATGAGCGAACCGAACCGTAACGAACCAGATTCGTTACGAACTTTCCCAAAAGTTCGGTTCGTCACCGAACCGAATTTTGACAAAGTTCGTAACGAATCTGGTTAAAATAACGGCGACGCAAAATATACGCATATTTATTGAGAATGTACGCTAATGCGTACATATTCCATTAAGTAATGTACTTTTAACAACGCTACACTGTATGTTCGTTACTTGAGTAGGAATGTTCGCAGACGCAGTATATGAGTACGCTAATGCGTACATATTCAGTTAAGTAGCGTACCTTTGACAACGCTAGACTGTATGTTCGTTACTTGTGTAGGAATGTTCGCGGACGCAGTGCATGCGTACGCTAATGCGTACATATTCATTTAGTTAAGTAGCGTACCTTTGACAACGCTAGACTGTATGTTCGTTATTTGTGCGGGAATGTTCGCATTAGCGTACGCATTAGTGTAGATTCTCAAATATGCGTAGATTTTGCGTCGCCGTTGTTGAAGTCACTTGGATTTTTTCCACTTTTTTCATTGTAATAGCAACTGCAAGTAAACGAAACTGTACCCTATCAGACTCCCATTATTGTAGAAGCAATTATTCAGCCGTTATAGCAAGGTTCGTTTTAGGTTCGGTTCGTACGAATCCGAACTTCAAGAAAGTTCGCCGAAGCGAACCGAACCGAACTTTTCAAAAGTTCGCTCATCCCTACTCAAAAGCCAACTTAATGGCCAGTAACTCTCTGTTACCCACATCATAATTTCTCTCTGCAGCAGAGAGTTTTTTCGAAAAAAAAGCACATGGGCGCCATTTACCAGGTGACGAGCCCTGTGATAAAACTGCTCCTACCCCCACCTCGGATGCGTCAACCTCCACAATGAAGGGGTGTGACACATCTGGCTGCACCAATATAGGGGCAGAAGAGAAGCACTCCTTCACAGCGGAGAAGGCTTTCAGCGCTGCATCAGACCACACTGAGACATCCGTCCCTTTCTTAGTCATGTCAGTTAAGGGTTTCACTATTGTTGAATAGTTCTTAATACATTTTCGGTAATAGTTGGTGAACCCTAAAAATCGCATAAGAGCCTTGAGATTTTCAGGTCGGTCCCAGTCCAGAACAGCACGGACTTTCCCTGGATCCATACGAAAACCTGAAGATGAAAGCAGGTATCCTAAGAAGTGCACCTCATTTACAGCAAAAACACATTTCTCTAATTTTGCATACAACTTGTTATTTCTTAAGATCTGCAACACCTGTCTAACGTGATCCTGATGTGTCACCATATCTGGAGAATAGATAAGTATGTCATCCAAATACACGACTACAAACCTCCCCACCAGGTGATGAAAAATGTCATTAATGAAATGCTGGAAGACAGCAGGAGCATTGGTCAATCCAAAAGGCATAACCAAGTTCTCAAAGTGGCCATCCGGAGTATTAAAAGCCGTCTTCCATTCATCCCCTTCCTTGATCCTGAGCAGATTATATGCCCCCCTTAAGTCCAACTTGGAGAACATCTTGGCATCCACAATCTGGTTAAATAAGTCAAGAATCAAAGGAAGGGGGTACGGATCACGGACAGTAATCCGATTGAGTTCACGGAAATCCAGACATGGCCTAAGAGTTCCGTCCTTTTTCTTTACAAAGAAAAACCCAGCTGCCACAGGAGATTTGGAAGGTCCAATATTGCCTTTATCCAAACTCTCAGCAATATATTCCTTCATGGCCGTTCTCTCAGGTCCAGAAAGGTTATACAGCCTAGATTTGGGCAATTTTGCTCCAGGGATAAGATTGATAGGACAATCGTATTCCCGGTGAGGGGGTAAATCTTGACATCCACCTTCAGAAAATACATCAGACAAATCCGATATAAAAGAGGTAAGTGTCTTAGTAGTTAAAGCAGAAAAAGAGGTATTAAGGCAATTGTCAACGCAATAATCACCCCAATCCACAATTAGTCTAGTATGCCAGTCAATGGTCGGATTATGTTTGCTTAACCATGGTAAACCCAGAACCAGAGGCGCAGGAAGACCTTCCAACACAAAATACAAAATAAGCTCCTGATGAAATTCACCCACTCTTAATTTGATATCATGCACCATTTGAGACAAACACTTCTGGGATAGAGGTGCAGAATCAATGGCAAACACAGAAATCTTCTTTTCCAATGTACTCGGAGACAATCCATGCATATGGACAAACTGAGCATCAATCAAGTTCACCCCTGCCCCACTATCAATAAACACCTGAATTCTCACAACCGTTGACTCTAGCGCCACCTCGGCAGTCAGGAGAAAACGGGTACTACAGGATGACGACAAATGCACATTTTCAGTCTCTCCACCAACCCCACCAAGAGTGAGACGAGAATGTGGATGCAGTCTGAAATACAATTTGCACGCCTCCCTGAATAGAATAAAATTATCACATCCCCCAGAAAATCTGTCCGGGAGGGCGACCTTAGGCTCCAAACAGGCCTGACACCCAGCACCCCCAGAACCACCTGCCTGTGGTCTCTTAATCCGGTTGCAGATGTCAGCTACCTCCAAGCAGAGTCCCTGCAGCCGATCTGTAAGCGCAGTAATAGCATCCATGTCTGCACAAAAATGACATTAATTTTTGTTCAGGGGTTTATAATGTCACGCTCTGGTGTGGAGGGCATAGCCACACCAAGCGTAAGAGGGAAGGGAAAAGGACCAAAGTAAGGAAACAGTCACCTCCTGCAGGAAACCCTGAAACTAGGCCCTGACTGACTACCAGTATGAACAGGCCTTAGTGGTAGGAGAGTTCATACACAGGAACCTAATAACACCTGACCCTAGAGAACCCTGCCACTAGTGACAGGGGAAGGAGTGAACCCGTTCCTCCAAAAGGACGGACGAACAGGAGACTCCAAAATGCAAAACCACAACAGGGAAAAGTAGGATAAACACAAAAGGGAAAGTGACACTTATCTTAATGCAGATATTGCAGCAACCGGATCTCAGCCGAGATCCACACCACAGAAAACAATGTCAGCAGGAAGTATAAACCGCAAGGGATACTGGGAGAGGAAGGGATAAATAGGGAAAAGACAATCACCACACCCGCAACAGCTGAGGGGAAGGGGTGTGGTAAACAGCAACCGAGCCAAGAGGAAAACATGTCAAATGATGTCACTTTTGAAAGTCTAGCTGAACGCCTGCAACCTGATGCAGGCACGTTCGTGACAACACAACATTGGAGGATGTTTCACATTGCTCATTTTCAAGTATTTTTACTTTAATTCATGCTCAAACGCAGGGGTACACCACCAATGAGGCCAGGCAGCACCAGGTACGGGCAAGAGGGGGGCAGCGGAAAGGCCATGGGCAATGAGCGCTTTCATTGTGGCAAAGGGGTTAAGTTAAGAAATTGGCATGGGGGGGCGGCGCTTCAGTTTTTGCTTTAGGCAACAGAAAGGCTAGGTGCACCCCTGCTCAAACGGGTACAGTGAAGTTAAGCCAAACAGCAAAACAGAAAAATGTGTACAAAGTTATGAGGAAATTGTAAAGCTGAAGATATACACATATGGAAAAACGCCTTCCTGAATCTGTTCCTTACCTGCTGCAGTATTACTATATTGATGCGTGTAATAAGGCTTTCATTATGACATATCTTCATACATTAAACATCATGTGGCTTGAAATACAGATTTCTGCACATGCCTCTGGGGAAATCTTCAGTAGGTATGAGAAATAATTGGTTTTGTGACTTGAAACACAAGTTATGCATCAGATATTATACACATATTCAGTACTTTTCACATCCGTGACACCAAAAATAGTTTAAACAGATTTGAAACATTCCCCTAAATGAGAAATGTTTGTTGATAGGAGGCTACACATCAATAATACATCATACTAGATTCAAATGAAAGTCTATAAAAGTATTTTTATCCCCTTAACCCATAACACCATATATATGCGTCTGCGCCTATATGGAGCGGGCCTCTGCAGTGGGCCTGCTCCATATACAGCGGGTGCTGGCTGTATCATATAGCTGGCATCCGCCCACACTGAGAGGAAGCGGGGATCATGCCACCCCTGTGAGTGAAAGCAGAGGAATGATGTAGCGATCCATGCCTGCCATGGCATTCTCCATGCTGAGCTATGTACGAGGCATAACTCAGAATGGAGAGTGTAAAAATCCTATTCACCCGAATAGAGATCTATTAGGGTGAATAGGAGAGGGGATCAAAAGATCCCATGTAGTAGGATCGGTTTGGTATGACACTCATACCAAACGGACCCGTCCCCACTGACTTTCAGTCGGGTGAGGAGGACGGATCCGTTTGGTATGAGTGTCATAACAAACCAATCCGTCGCCATTCACTTACATGCAGTTGAGGACGGATCCGCAATGCCAGCAGGCAGAGGAGCCGAGCGCTACAGTGCTCGTAACGAGCACTGCTCGCTCATCTCTATTCATTTCCCATTTTCTAATAAATTACATGTTAAATTAAACAGTGACATTAAAATTGCATCTTGTCCACCAAAAATTAGCCCTTATATAGCTATATGAACAGAAAAACTAAAAAGTTATGGCTATTGGAAAGTGGGGAGGAAAATCCAAAATGTAAAAATGGAAATATGCCCAGTCTTTAAGGGGTTATACATATGTGCCTTTTTGTTTCATAGCTTTTCTTGCATGTATGAAGCTGCCTGAGTAAAGCGCACAATTAGGCCTCATAAAAACAAGCGAATGTTATCACTTCTTATATGTAAAGGAGCTTAAGTGTCAAAGTCAAACTTCACCCATACAGTACCTCTGTAGACTACCAATTTGAAATCATGTCATATTAATATGTTTAGCATGCAGCCAGGGTTGGACTGAGGTTCCTTGGGCCCACCAGAGTAAATTATTCTCAGGGCCCAACCGCTAAATCATCAATAAAGTCTAATAAGTTTTAAATCATAGAAAGTTATGTACAGTTGGTGTGGAACCATTGTGCTAAATAACTGGTTTGACTTAGAGCTAGTCCTCCGGACATTATCCTGGCATTCCCCTTTCATTTATCCTTTAGGAAGGGATCTGACCTTCACTGCAGGGGAGCCACCAGAGTGCTACATCTTGGAATAGTTCAGATGTAGTTTACAGCTGATCCCTTGGGGTCAGAGACACTGTGAGGCATTGAGGGGTCAGGCAATACTCTTAGTCAAGAAACTGGAGTGTTTTTGGAGGAGCACACTTCTTGGTCTGTATACTATTATGTATTATTTGCAGTGCCATACTTGGTTTGTACTCATATTTACTGCTACTATATCCTTACAGGTCTATGTGACCTATGTTGTGGTTCCTCCATGTGGCTGATCTGTCGATATCATATTATTTGTTAATTTTAAATTATATTTAATAAAATATTGATTTATTTTCATATAGATCTTTGCATGCAGTGTGCTTGATATTTTTTGTTCTATGTTTATCCTATCAGTGATGACAGCTATCTCTGTATACACAGTCATAGAGGGAAGGCTGTCAGTCACTGATAGGACCGCTTCCTTGACTTCAAAGCCCAGCATGAGCAGGAATTTAAATGTATAACTGAGGAAGGAGTGTGACACTCTGAAACGCGTCTGGTGAAAGGAAGGAACTGACCAAGCTTTAAATATGGCGTCATAAGAATCATGATCCAATTTATAATATAAGAACATTCCTGTAATGGAAATTGTTATGTACAGCAACTAACAATAGACCGGCATATTGTATACCTATTTATCTTTCAGGACCTGCAAGGACTTGTGAACCACGTGATCCAAAGCAAGTCACAAGGTACATCACGCGGTGAGTCACGTGGGACTGGTAACGTATATAACCATTATAGATTAACGTTAACTTGTTGAACAAGCTATATCTATATAGTAATTGTGGAACACTTATGCTATAAACAAGGAACAACTACAAGACTGGCTCATATGATCTAACAAAATGTATGGATTTTACTAATACCAAGATCAACTTTACTTTGGGATTTTAAACAACTCCGTTATAGGTTTCTAATCTTTATTCATTACCTGGGACTACAACTAACATCCTTGTTTACCTTCGTCCGCTGTGATTTTTGCATGTTTATTTAATCTGTTTTATAACATTATATTTATGATATATCAACAACAAATATCATATTCAGCTAGTAGGACCTTGAATGTGTGTAATTAGCTGATCCAACCCTATTGTACTATTTTTATCATTTTTGTATTTTTTTTTTTATTTTTATATTGTGTTATTTTAATAAAGGAAAGTGTAATTGCTCTAAACCGTTGTCCTCCGATGGTCCAGTATGATGTGAGTGCCCTTAATTTAGCAGTATCTGATAGGAATTTAAATGTATAAGTTACAAGTAAGGGCCCATTCAAAACATGAATACCGGCCTTGTGCATTCCGCAATTTGATGACAGCACATGGGCACAACTAGAGATGAGCAAATCGAAGCTGACAAAGGGGAATAGATCCGAATTTCAGGATTTATTAGATTTGCACCAAATCCGAAATTTCCTGATGCTTAGTGGTAACAAATCACTTTTTGTAAAATAGCGGCTGCACGTGTTTGGACATGGAGCAAGGAACTTTGGGAACGAGGGATCACCCACAATGCCATAGATGCAGCCAATCAGCAGCCAGCCAGCCAGCCCTGTGATGTCACAGCCCTATAAATAGCCTCAGCCATCTTGGATTCTCTCATTCTCCAGTGAACTTGCAGGGAGAGACGTTAGGCGCTAGGGAAAGTGGTAAAAAAGCTTTTCAAATGTATATATTGCTCAATAGAAGTGTAGGGAGAGGATAGGGAGGAAAGTATTGAAGCAGAACAGGGTTCAATAGGGATGTTTAGAGACAGGTTAATAAAAACAATCCTATTACACCTTGGTGTACTGACTGGGGTTCAAAATTGCCATGATACAGCTGCTCATTTCAGGTTTGCAATAGATCATACCTCTGTAATTTTTGGGGTCTTAGTAACCCTTTTGCGCCGCAGTTACATTTAGAAAAGCCTTTTTTGTGTTTATTAGTGGTGGAAAAAAAGAAAAGGCTTATTAGCCGTTGTGTGGTGAAGTGGGAAAACTACAGGCCTTTGTAGCATTTATTAGTGGCAAAAAAGTGTTATTCAGCGTATAGTGCCGCAGTCAAATTTAGTAAGGCGTTTTTCATTTATTAGTGGTCAAAAAAAATTAAGGGATTATTAGCTGCTGTGTGGTGAAGTGGGAAAATTACAGGCCTTTGTAAGTGACAAAAAAAGTTTTATTCGGCATATAGCACCGCAGTTACATTTAGTAAAGACTTTTTTGTTTTTCAGTAGTGTTGGAAAAAAAGGGCTTATTAGCCGTTGTGTGGTGAAGTGGGAAAATAACAGCCCTTTGTAGCGTGTATTAGTGGCAAAAAAAAGTTTTATTTGGCGTATAACGCCGCAGTAAAATTTAGTAAAGAGTTTTTTTGTTTATAAGTGGTGAAAAAAATAAAGGGCTTATTAGGCATTGTGTGGTGAAGTGGGAAAATAACAGCCCTTTGTAGCATGTATTAGTGGCAAAAAAAGTTAAATTTAGTGAAGAGTTTTTTCGTTTATAAGTGGTGGAATAAATAAAGGGATGTGTAGCGTGTTTTAATTTCCTTTTTATTTATTTATTTATTCATTTAACAACTTAAATAAAGATAAAAGGGATAGGGGTGGAGATCACCAGGATTTGGAGTGAAGACAGCAGAAGGGTATTTCTCCCAAAAAACATATACTTTATTGATTCACTTAAAAGATAGTATATCACACAGATCTTATTTTTAAAAAAATATTTTAAATCCCGGTAGAGGGGGTGAAGGGAAGGGGTATTCTATTCCCTGGTATACCCTAATAATAGGTCCTTAGCCCAGGGAGACCCCTTAGTGATAGAGGTACCCTGTCCCCGTACCTAGGTCTACCAATCCCTTTTAAACCCTGATAGGGAAACACTATATCATTAGGGATAACAATGTCTATGCCTAATTATTGAAATCCTTAATAGGATAAATCAACACCTCAGTACAGAGGTCTAACAGTATGTCAGACAGAGAAGTGACAGGCCCTACACAGGGGAGCAGAAGAGGCCTAAATGTTTCTGGCGCAGGCAGAGGTCGCAGCAGAGTAAGGGGGCACGGCAGCAGGGTTACTTTGTGAGACCTGAGCTCCCGGTGTCATCTAGCAGTAGTGTCTTGACCAGCAACCCAGCAGTTCTTGAATGGTTGACTTGGTCTTCTACTTTGTCGCAAATTACATCAGACACCCCCAGCCAAGAGTCAGTAAGTTCATCAGACATAACCCTTAGTTGGCATGGCCCGGTAGCAGGCCCTGTGCCCTCACCTGTCCTCAACCTGCCTCTGTCCTTTCCGTTCCCCCAGCCAGAGAAGTACTGTATGATGTGGGCTCAGCAACACTATACATTGAGGACAAGCTACTAGAGGACAGTCAGCAGCTACTGGCCAGCCAAAATGTGAAGGAGACATCCGCAGCTTCCTCAGTTAGGCGGGCAAGTAGTGATGAGGAGAGTGGCGTGGGAGCTGGTGTTGCAAGTGGTCAGGCTCCTAACCCAGAGACTGTTGAGGAGAACATCAGTGACGTGCAGACAGTACTCAATGATGATGATAATATAGCCGATCGCACTTGGGAGCCGGGTGAGTTAGGGGCTTTATCATCATTGGGAGAAGAGGGTGGCAGCTTGCCTGTGAGGCAGCGGCGGAGCCAGCAAGTTGCTAGCATGGCCAGGAGTCAGCAGGGTGGCAGCAGTGGGAGGTCGGGAACCAAATGTGCCCGGGGTAGACCACCGCTTCGCAGGAGCCTACTGGGCCGGAAAGTAGTGGTGCAGGGGTTCACGGAGGCAGCGGCGGTAGCAGTCAGCCAGTGCGGAGTGTTGGGGGTAAAATCACCTTTGTTAAGCCGTCGGGTGAGGTGAACGTGACCATTTGTAGAATCTGTGGGCAGAAGGTGAAGCATGGCCAGGGTGCCAATATTGGCACCATGGCCCTGTGTCAACATATGCAGCGTCACCGTAAAGTGTCCTGGGAGAACCATAGCTCCGATGTGGTGGTCCAGCCTGCTGCAGCAGCTGTTGCATCACCCAGTGGCACGCACCCGATTTCAAGCAGTCAAGACTCCACCACCTCAGCCGAAGGGAGCTGTCTGTCCTTCCCATCATCTGATGCTCCTGCTCCTCCTCCTGCTCCTCCTCCTACTCCTTGTCAGTCATTCCATCAGCAATCGATCAGAGAATCCATTGCCAAGAGACAGAAGTATGCGTGTACACATCCAACGGCACAGAAGCTGAACGTGCTCCTGGCCAAGTTGCTAGTGCTGCAGTCCCTCCCTCTCCAAGTGGTGGACTCAGCACATTTCAGAGAACTGATGGCTTGTGCCGAGCCAAGGTGGAGAGTTCCAAGCCATCATTTCTTTGTGAAACAGGTAGTACCAGCCCTGCACAAATATGTAGAACAGAAAGTAGGCCAGTTATTGAGCCTGTCGGTGTCTGCCAAAGAGTGTGGAGCTGTGATTATGTTCAAGGACAGTATATGTCCTTTATGGCCCACTGGGTAAATGTGGTTCCTGCACAGCCAAACCAGCAACTTGGCCAGGTGACGCCGCTTCCACCTCCACGTTCTCATGTCATTGGTCCTGTGACAATGTCTGCCTCCTCATCCTCCACTGTGTCCTCAGCCTCCACTACAGAGACAATTCACAGTGACCCATTAGCATACCACATGTGCAGGGCATGCCGGTGTCACATGGTTCTACACCTCGTTTGCCTGGGCGAACGGAGTCACTCAGGGGAGGAACTGCTCCGCGTCCTTCATCAAGAAATTCAATCCTGTCTTTCCCCGCGACAACTCAAAATGGGAACCATGGTGACCGACAATTGGAAGAACATAGTGTCGGCACTGCGTCAAGGAGGGCTGTGCTATGCACCCTGCATGGCGCACGTGTTCAATCTGGTTGTCAAGCGGTTCCTAAAGTCTTCTACCCATCTGCAAGACATCCTAAAAATGGCCAGGGAACTTTCCATGCACTTCAGCCACTCGTACACCGCCAAGCACACCCTCATTGAGCTACAGAGGCAGAACAGCACCCCCCAACATAGGCTAATATGCGACGTTTCCACCCATTGGAATTCCACCCTCCATATGCTGGACCGACTGTATGAACAGTATAAACGATTTCTTGATGATCCAAGCGGACAGAGATATTCCCCTGTGTAACTTTGACATCAGCCAGTGGCAGCTCATGCGTGACACCTGCCATTTGCTCATGCCCTTTGAGGAGGCCACTGTATTTGTTAGTCACCAGGACTACGGGATGAACAACGTTATTCCACTCATTCATATTCTGGAAAAGATGTTGGTAAATCTGGCTGGTCAGGGGACAGGAGATGTGACAATTACATCTAACGGCCACATGAGCCCTGTGGGGGCTGAACTGGAGGAGGAGGAAGAGGAGGAGGAGGACATATGAGCACAAACAATGCATAGAGAAATGGGTGGCTTTTGTACACAGGTGACAGGAGAGGAGGAGCAGGAACAGCCAGAGGAACTACAGGGCGATGAAGAAGAGGAGGCAGAGGACCCAGACACACCATGGCAGTATGCAGTGGAGATGGAGGCAGGGAGTCCCTCTGAGTCACTTGCGCAAATGGTCCGATGCATACTTGCTTGCGTAATGACAGCCGAATTGTCACCATTCGGCAGAGGGATGACTACTGGCTCTCCACCATGTTAGACCCTCACTACTGGTCCAAAATGGGGGTCTTTTTTACACCCGCCGAGAGGGAGGACGAACTGAACTACTATAGAGACATCCTATGTAGTCAGTTGGCCGCTGCTTATCTGCTATCGTCCTTCCTCTCACAGGTCTGACCGGGGGGGGCCCTCTGCACTCACGTTCCACTGCCATGGCTGCTGGGGGGGTAGCAGGAGCAGTACCAGTTCCATCAGCAGCAGCCTGAGTCTAGAGTCGCTGATAAGCAGCTTTCTTCACCCACATAGTGAATAAACTACTCACCAGCAGCATCAGCTGGACCTGGAGGAGGACCTGAACCGGTAGGTGGTGGCATACTTGGATAGCACCCTGCCACCCGTCATTGAAGATCTGCTGGACTAGCCAAACTAGATTTGTGGCCGAAACTGGTCGAGTTTGCTCTGCAAAAGCTGTCCTGCTCGGCCAGTAGTGTGGCATCAGAGCTGTGGACTACTGATACTGCTGCTGCTGCCACCTCCACACTGTCGTCATGCCACTCTGTGGTCTTCTGATGCTGCTGCTGCTGCCACCTCCGCACTGTCGTCGTGCCACTCTGTAGTCTCCTGATACTCTTGCCTCTATATTGGCATTGTGCCACTCTGTGGTGTCCTGATGCGGCTGCCACTGCCACCTTCACACTGCTCTCGTGCCACTCTATAGTCTCCTGATGCTGCTGCTGCTGCCTCCTTGCTGTCGTCATGCCACTCTGTAGTCTCCTGATGCTCCTGCCTCCACACTGTCATCATGCCACTCTGTAATCTCCTGATGCTGCTGCTGCCTCCACACTGTTATCGTGCCACTCTGTAATCTCCTGATGCTGCTGCTGCCTCCACACTGTTGTTGTGACAATCTGTGGTCTTCTGCTGCTGCTGTCTCCGGAATAATCAGTGACAGCAATACAAACTTACTGCTGACACCCACACCACTCTGTCGGGGGAACTCTACTTGTAGAACAGGTTCTGTAGAAATCTATGTGAAATCAGAGAATTGGTGTAAATGGAGTGCGCTCTTTCACACTATAGTAGGATATTGGGCCTTTGCACGATTCTTTATAGCTGCCGCTAACATTGGCCTGTAAGGCTGAGTTCAAACTTGAGTGATTTGATCAGTTTTGGCCCCATAACTGCCCAAATACGTTAAGTGTGCAGTGATTCTAAGCGCAAAGCCTGTCATCTGCATGTCATACTGACTCACAGTATTGTTTCACTACCACAGCAGACTCCATATGCGTGTTACTGCAAGGCACAGTGTTCTACACCACTATACAGGCTCTCTGCAGCCAGGAAGTAGGCGTTTTTTAACGTGATTCACCACAAATTAATTCGAATCAAATCGTTTTGGAAAGTTCGGCGATCTGACCAAATCAATTTTTTTTAAAT
Organism: Rhinella marina; assembly: GCA_900303285.1. NCBI lineage: Eukaryota > Metazoa > Chordata > Amphibia > Anura > Bufonidae > Rhinella > Rhinella marina. Next base: position 104,002 of record ONZH01015451.1, on the reverse strand, counting down.
TTGCGCATATCTAGCCGCAACCATAATAGAAAATGTCAATTCTTGTCTGCAGACAGCCAGCATCTGCCATGTATGGAGCGGGCTCACCACAGCAACCCGCTCCACACAATTTCGGATGTATAATGCCGTCCATGTATGATATTAGGCATTAAGAGGTTAAAAAAGGCTGTGAAGGGAATGCCATCATTCAACAAAGAGGTCGACACTTATCTGTGATTGTTTAATGATTCTGTAATGCATGCGGAATATAATGCTTAAGTGCGTAAAATAAATTAATATTATTTTATTTATTTTATTATTTTAATACATTAGACAGTATTTTAAACATCTCGGCCTTCCAATATTACAAAATATGACATCAAATGAAGTATCCAATGAAGGATTACAAATTTACTTCTGCCCAACACCCGAAGTAAACTGCCAGCACGAACAACTGCCAGCAAACTAACACAACAATCACTCTGGCATCCAGACTTAATACAAATCACAACACACACTATTTTAACGCCAGATTTGTCTGAGTTTGGATCCAAGGATCCCAAATCTATAAGAAACAGTCAGGGGGATCCCTAGTAGCACAAGTCAGTTCCATTCATACAGTGATAGTTCAATATTAATCAATTGTACACATTGGGATACTGTGGACATTTAAGGGGGTTTCAAATTAAGAAGGATGACTTTTCTAGTGTAGAATATTTTAAAAGCTGCCTGATGTATTATTATATAGATTTATAGGCTGGCTGAGGTGGCATCTAGGCACATTGGAAGCTGACCAGTATTTCTTCTCAGTTCTGACCTTCTCGATTTTGCTTTGGTTTTCTGGACTCCTGTGAACAAGGCAGACATAGCAGAGCTGGAGAGGGTTCAGAGGAGGGCAACTAAGGTAATAACTGGAATGGGTGGACTACAGTACCCAGATAGATCATCAAAATTAGGGTTATTCACTTTAGAAAAAAGACGACTGAGGGGAGATTTAATAACTATGTATAAATATATCAGGGGTCAGTACAGAGATCTCTCCAATGATCTATTTATCCCCAGGACTGTGACTGTGACCAGGGGATATCCTGCATCTGGAGGAAAGAAGGTTTGTACACAAACAGAAGAGGATTCTTTACTGTAAGAGCAGTGAGACTATGGAACTCTCTGCCTGAGGAGGTGGTGATGGTAAGTTCACTAAAAGAGTTCAAGAGGGGCCTGGATGTATTTCTGGAGGGTAACAATATTACAGGTTATAGTTACTAGAGAGGGGTCGTTGATCCAGGGAGTTATTCTGATTGCCTGATTGGAGTCGGGAAGGAATTTTTCCCCCTAAAATGGGGAAAATTGGCTTCTAACTCACAGGGTTTTTTGCCTTCCTCTGGATAGACAGATGTCTTTTTTCGGCCTTATAAACTATGTTACTATGTTACTATGTTCCCCTATCACCAGAGGCGTAGCTAGAGGTTCAGCACAGGGGGGGCGAAACATACTTGAGTGGGCCCCCCACTTATTGGCTTCCCAAACGCACGTTTCCAACTTCACAGGCACATACTACTAGTTGTGGTTATAATATTGTATTAGAAAGATGACTGTATAAACTGCTAGATCATCTATGCTGTTAAGTACAGTACAATAGACTTTCTACATACCCTAGTCTAAATACTCTACCATATAATGCAGTCAAATATAGGAGTAATAGGAGTAAAAACAAGGGGACTCCTATGTTAAAGGAAACCTGTCCCCAGTTTTTACATCACTAAACTAACAGTCCCTTGCCCCCATCAGACCTCAGATCAGCGTATTGTGCCTCCATAAGACCTCAGATCAGCGTACTGTGCCCCCATCAGACTTCAGATCAGCGTATTGTGCCCCATAAGACCTCAGATCAGCAGAATGTGCCCCCATCAGACCTGACATCAGCCTTCTATGCCCCATCAGACCCCAGATCAGCCTACTGTGCCCCCACCAGACCTCAGATCAGCCCACTGTGCCCTCATCAGACCTCAGATCAGCCTACTGTGCCCCCATCAGACCTCAGATCAGCGTATTGTGCCCCATAAGACCCCAGATCAGCGTATTGTGCCCCATCAGACCTCACATCAGCCTACTGTGCCCCATCAGACCTCAGATCAGCGTATTGTGCCCCATCAGACCTCAGATCAGCGTATTGTGCCCCATCAGACCTCAGATCAGCGTATTGTGCCCCATCAGACCTCAGATCAGCGTATTGTGCCCCATCAGACTTCAGATCAGCATATTGTACCCCCATCAGATCTCAGATAAGCAGAATGTGCCCCCATTAGTCCTCACATCAGCCTACTGTGCCCCCATCAGACCTCAGATCAGCGTATTGTGCCCCCATCAGACCTCACATCAGTCTACTGTGCCCCATCAGACCTCAGATCAGTGTATTGTGCCCCATCAGACCTCAGATCAGCATATTGTACCCCCATCAGACCTCAGATCAGCAGAATGTGCCCCCATTAGTCCTCACATCACCCTACTGTGCCCCCATCAGACCTCAGATCAGCATATTGTGCCCCCATCAGACCTCACATCAGCCTACTGTGCCCCATCAGACCTCACATCAGCGTATTGTACCCCCATCAGACCTCAGATCAGCGTATTTTACCCCCATCAGACCTCAGATCAGCAGACTGTGCCCCCATCAGTCCTCACATCACCCTACTGTGCCCCCATCAGACCTCAGATCAGCATATTGTGCCTTCATCAGACCTCAGATCAGTGTATTATGCCCCCATCAGACCTCAGATCAGCGTATTGTGCCCCCATCAGACCTCAGATCAGCGTATTGTGCCCCCATCAGACCTCAGATCAGCGTATTGTGCCCCATCAGACCTCAGATCAGCAGAATGTGCCCCCATCAGTCCTCACATCACCCTACTGTGCCCCCATCAGACCTCAGATCAGCGTATTGTGCCTTCATCAGACCTCAGATCAGTGTATTGTGCCCCCATCAGACCTCAGATCAGCGTATTGTGCCCCATCAGACCTCAGATCAGCTTATTGTGCCCTAATCAGACCTCACATCACCCTACTGTGCACCCATCAGACCTCAGATCAGCGTATTGTGCCCCCATCAGACCTCAGATCAGCAGAATGTGCCCCCATCAGTCCTCACATCACCCTACTTTGCCCCCATCAGACCTCAGATCAGCGTATTGTGCCTTCATCAGACCTCAGATCAGCGTATTGTGCCCCCATCAGACCTCAGATCAGCGTATTGTGCCCCATCAAACCTCAGATCAGCGTATTGTGCCCCATCAGACCTCAGATCAGCGTATTGTACCCCCCATCAGACCTCAGATCAGCAGAATGTGCCCCCATTAGTCCTCACATAACCCTGATGTGCCCCCATCAGACCTCACATCAGCGTATTGTGCCCCCATCAGACCTCACATCAGCCTACTGTTCCCCATCAGACCTCAGATCAGCGTATTGTACCCCCATCAGACCTCAGATAAGCAGAATTTGCCCCCATTAGTCCTCACATCACCCTACTGTGCCCCCATCAGACCTCAGATCAGCGTATTGTGCCTCCATCAGACCTCAGATCAGCATATTGTGCCCCCATCAGACCTCAGATCAGCGTATTGTGCCCCCATCAGACCTCAGATCAGCAGAATGTGCCCCCATCAGACCTCAGATCAGCGTATTGTGCCCCATCAGACCTCAGATCAGTGTATTGTGCCCCCATCAGACCTCAGATCAGCATATTGTGCCCCCATCAGACCTCACATCAGCCTACTGTTCCCCATCAGACCTCAGATCAGCGTATTGTGCCCCATCAGACCTCAGATCAGCGTATTGTACCCCCATCAGACCTCAGATCAGCAGAATGTGCTCCCATCATTCATCACATCACCCTACTGTGCCCCCATCAGACCTCAGATCAGCGTATTGTGCCTTCATCAGACCTCAGATCAGTGTATTGTGCCCCCATCAGACCTCAGATCAGCGTATTGTGCCCCCATAAGACCTCAGATCAGCGTATTGTGCCCTAATCAGACCTCACATCACCCTACTGTACGCCCATCAGACCTCAGATCAGCGTATTGTGCCCCCATCAGACCTCAGATCAGCAGAATGTGCCCCCATCAGTCCTCACATCACCCTACTGTGCCCCCATCAGACCTCAGATCAGCGTATTGTGCCTTCATCAGACCTCAGATCAGTGTATTGTGTCCCCATCAGACCTCAGATCAGCGTATTGTGCCCCCATCAGACCTCAGATCAGCGTATTGTGCCCTAATCAGACCTCACATCACCCTACTGTGCGCCCATCAGACCTCAGATCAGCGTATTGTGCCCCCATCAGACCTCAGATCAGCCCACCCAGCACGCAGCGTCAGGTCATAGTGCGCGTCAGCCAGGGAAGACAGTGGAGCGCCGGACCGGAGGGACAGGTATTTTAATTTTATGTGGCTGGGTGGGCTGATCTGAGGTCTGATAGGGGTTGCTAAACACAAGTGAGCGCTTCCATAATGGAAGCGCTCACTTGTAGTCATCCTTGCTGGGCCCCCCTGACTCACTGGGCCCGGACCCTTCACCCTCCCTGCCCCCCGGTAGCTACGCCTCTGCCTATAACCAATTATCTTGCAGTGTCTGCATGACTGCATACCCTATGCTCACAGAGCTAGGTGGATCTCTGGTCCAGGACAAGAGCCAGGCAGAAGACTATTGAGAGGCCTCAATACAAAGGTCAAGCAACAGGCTACTATTGAAAAAAATAATTTTCAAATTCCTGTCATCTCTTCCCTCTCCATGGGGATTTAAAACTGTCATGCACAGAATGTGGCAGCTGGGAATTTGTGAACAGAGGTCACGTAATATTTCCATGTCACAGTATAGAAATCCTCTTCTGCTTCCTGCGAGATGGTGCCCTAGACAGTCTTCCCTTGTTTACCCCTTGTCTCAGCCCTGCAACCACCTAAACTGGTCTTCTCAAAAAGAATGGCCAGTATGCATAGTATATAGTAAAACTGAAAATCTGTCTGGATATGAGAGTGGTCTTTTCAATGAGGTGATCTTTCAGAGAGATTTTACTGTATATGCTTCAGTTAAGCACCAAAAGAAAATCTGCCATCAGCATACACAAAAAGTACTTCGTAGTCTTTGGGATGTAAAAAGCCTTGTGAAATCCAAAGTATCTTAAAATATTCTAAACTACTTGTTATAATGCGGTTGGAGTATACAAATACGTGCAGCTTTTTTTTAACAAGTAGGATCCTCAAAATTATTATGAATATTTCATACTTCTGATGTGCAAACAATTTATGTCATAATAACAAACTGAGATATGGTTTCCTCAGTTTTACTGAGATTCCCCAGTATAAAAAATAAATTACTTACATTTGATGAAGAGTTCTTTTAGTATAAAGACACTGACGGAATGAAAAATATTTATTCAGTTTAAATCACCAGCCCCACATCAGATTACTGCTGAATGGTGTCATAAAGCTAAAAAAGTCTTGAAAAGAAATATGTCTCAGAGTAAGCTATGGAGTTTATGGCATTCAAGGATGTTTGCTTGCTGTATTTTGCAGATTTAGCTTACATATCATTTCTATACAGTCACATCATTATCATATATAATTTTGTGCACAGCGTGTTTGAGATTCAATGGAAACGCTATATTGGTTTATAAATGATTTCAGCATTTTCATGAGCGGCTTTAATTCTACCTTGGAAATTTGGAAACATAAATATCACATAGCATTATTCCAAAGCAGTTTACGGAATTGCTAAGCCGTAACATCATCTCGAGGTGTTTTTCATTTCGCTACTACTTAGTATTCAGCTAAGCAGAGTTAGATTTTTGTCACGCGGCCTAAATGCTGAATGTTTATCTTATCTTTAAACTGTTCTGCAGGATTTCTAACAATCTGTCTATTTACAGTCACATTTAAAGGACATTCACTTCTTAAATACAAGGAGTCTCTAAAACTTTTTTAGATCACAAACCTCAGACAACATGTTCAGCCTGAAAGAGCAACCCAACAATTGGGACAAAATCCATTATACAGATGTAGCAGAGCTCAAATTGGCTCTGATTACTCTGATAACACGTCACAGTGTTATCTCGTTCCATCTTTTGACAAAAGCCATTGAAATACGTTGAAAGAGTTAGTTGACCTTTTTTGTGCCATTTTTTACTTAACGCGTTAACCATCTGCATCTGTAGGTCTATGATGTCATTGAAGTTTCTAAACTCTTTGATTGCCAGGGATTTCTGGACAATTTCAAACATTTTACATACCCCATTAAAACCCCAATTATAAAATTTAAGTCTAATCTTAGTTCAAATTTGATCTCTTGTAGTATAAAATCTCTGCAATCCAGATTCCATCTAAACCTTCTATGGAGTCCACAAAGTCCTGATTAGGCAAGGGGTGATTACATGGACAAAAGCTCATCTTAATGATCCTTTAGTAGACAAATAAGCAAATATGACTATGTGTAGGGATGAGCAAATCAATTCATTCATCTTTAAGGGGCTGTTCCTACAGAAACAATTCCCTATCCTAGTGACATATTGATATGGGCAAGACTGACACCTCATGAGGTCATGATAATCTCACGTGTGAACAGTTACTGTGAGTAGTGGCGCATGCATGAATGATCTGCCTGCAAATATGAATCAGAGATCGTGCACAGTTTAGCAGCACATGCAAATTCATTGATGCAGATTTGTATGAAGTCATCCACACCTATTCACAGTAACAGTGCATGCGGAAGATCGTGGCCACAAGAGATGTGGGGCACTTTGATCAAGTGGCTAAGGGATGCTCCCTCATAAGTGTAAAATACTTTACAGATTCGGGTTCGGTGTTCGGGTGGTAAAGGAATTCCATTATGGATTCCATTATAACAGAATATAACGGAATTTGTAGATTGAATGGAAAATGGGAGCCTTTAAGAGGCATTCCATTTTGTTCGGTCATAATAGAAGTTGACAAGCATCATAGATCCGTCTGGTTTCCTTTATGCAGGACTTTGTTTTCAGTCCTGCATAATGGAAACCAGATGATATTATTGTTCCAGAATGTAGTATGCAAATATGCATTTATACAATGACCCACATTTATTTATGTAATTGTGCTAGACCTCGTCATAAAATAGGACACAATTTGCCATGCTTTGGTGCATCCAGTTTTAGACCTATTTATGAATTACATATTGTACCTCAATTCAGACAGAATCGATTTGCACCCAAATCAAATTTCTTGGCCAATTCGGACCTAAAATTGGACCTAAATGGATTTTAGGAAATTCATTCATCTCTTGTGTGGACCAAAACTGCTTAAATTCTGGCAAAAAACTTACTTGATATAAGTAAGGCAAGTAATAGGTAATATAAAGCTAGAAAAAAGTGTGCTGCAATGTTCAGTATGTATCATTTATCATGAGTCTATGTGATAAGGTTGGGGCATCTTTAGATTGCCTAAGTTTACACAGTCTGCATTTTAGTATATCTACCCTATTGTGTTCATTATTAGTGTTGAGCGAACATGTTAGGCCGAATGTGGTATTCGGTGAACATGGCGGCGCTCGAGCGCCATGATTGAGTCCCCTCCCCACACGCTAATTAGCCAATTAGCGTGCGGGGAGTAACTGGCATTCACTGTAATGCCAGTAGGCATGTTTGCTAATGGCATTACACTGATTGGATGGCCGGGAACGCAACCGGCTCATACCGAGTCAGGGAGAGCTGCTGCAAGGAGGGACAGATAGTGTAGGGAGAGAAGAACGCTAGGCAGGGAGAGTATTTCTTTTGAAAAGACCCAAAAGACCTTTTAAGGGCTATTATATCTTACTGCAATATGGCTACTTTGAAGAACCTAGAATATAAGATATATTTTCAGTTGTTTCACACTTTTTTGTTAAGTATATAATTCCACATGTGTTAATTCATAGTTTTGATGCCTTCAGTGTGAATCTACAATTTTCATAGTCATGAAAATACAGAAAACTCTTTGAATGAGAAGGTGTGTCCAAACTTTTGGTCTGTACTGTATATATCTATTTTTTTAAGGAGTTAAAAATTGCACAAGGTGGCCTGACATTAACGCCACCTGTGCAGCTGATGTATGGTATATTAATCTCTGTATACTATATACCTGACATCCTTTGCTATTTTTTCTGCTGTTAGTTACGTCTGCAGTACCTCTTTTGCGTCTGCTGTATAACATTTGCGCAAGGAGGCACAATAGTGTAGGGATAGGATTTGGCTAGGCAGGGCTAGTAGTTCTGTTGAAAAGACACAAAAGTCCATTGTTATATCTGGCTGTATTTTTTTTTTAATCTTGGGGCAAAAAGAACACAAGTGTGCCTGACACTAATACCACGTGCACAGCATGTGCATTAGAACCGTTCTGTAGTCTATATAGCTGACATCCGTTGCTATTTTTCTACCGTTAATTAAAGCCGAAGTACCTTTTTTGCGTCTGCTGTATAACATTTGCGCAAGGAGGAACATATAGTGTAGGGATAGGATTTGGCTAGGCAGGGCTAGTAGTTCTGTTCAAAAGACACAAAAGTCCATTGCTATATCTGGTTGCATTTTTTTTTATTTTGGGGCAAAAAGAACGCAAGTGTGCCTGACACTAATACCACATGCACAGCGTGTGCATTAGAATCGTTCTGTAGTCTACATACCTGACATCCGTTGCTATTTTTTCTGCCGTTAATTAAGGCTGCAGTACCTCAGCTGCGCCTGCTTTATAACGTTTGCGCATTCTAAATATTTGACATTCGGCGAAATTTTTCTAATCATACACTTAATAAAAATCTGCACTACTGTACTTGTGACAAAGTTGCATATATACTATATAATATGCGCGAGGCGAGCAGAAAGGGACAGGGAAGTGGGTGTGCTGCTGATGGTGAACGCAGAGGCCATGGCTCTGGGCGCGGGGAAACTGTGCCTGCTGGCAGAGCCCAAGAAACAAAGTCATCCAAAACTCCAAGCTTCATGTCAGAGTTTGCAGGGCGGCGCAAGACACAACACTTGTCGCCGCACCAGTGCGAGAAGGTAGTCGGTTGGATTTCAGCTGATAATGCTTCCAGTCAGTTAAGCACCACCCTCTCTTCCACAAAGTTCCGTCTCACGAGGTGCATGATGATGATGAGACACAGTTGCCAATAAGTCAAGGGCAACTAGTGCCTCAAGAGGTTGATGATGAGGATGAAACGCAGTTAAGTCAGGTTCTTGTTAGGTCACCATGTCAGGAGGAGGACGAGAGTGAGGAAGTGGAAGAGGAGGTGGTGGACGATGAAATTGTTGACCCAGCCTGTGAAGGTGGCAAGCCGAGCGAGGACAGCAGTACAGAGGGGGAGGGATCTGCAGCACCACAACAGGCTGGAAGAGGCAGTGGGGTGGCAAAAGGGAGAAGGCAGGCCACGCCAACCAGGCCGGCAACTGTTCCCCGGAGCAGCCCCTTGCCAAGGGTTAGGTGTTCTGCAGTCTGGCGGTTTTTTGAGGAAAATGCTGACGATAAACGGATTGTAATTTGCAACCTGTGCCGTACCAAGATGAGCAGAAACGTACACCAGCAACCTGACCACTACCAGCATGAACCGCCACATGGCAGCAAAGCACCCTAAAAGGTGGGCCGAACGCCTGGGTCCACGATCTGTGTCTGCAGGTCACACCACTGCCTTCTCTTCCCCTCGATTACTTGCTGTCCAAGACGCAGGCCTAGATGCCTCCCACCCTGCACCTGGACCTTCGCAAGAACCATCAGCCAGCACGTCCACTTCAGTGTCCAAGCGCAGCGTGCAAATGTCCTTACCCCAGGCATTTGAACGCAAGAGCAAATACCCTGCCACCCACCCACAGGCCATAGCTCTTAACGCGCAACTGTCCAAATTGCTGGCCCTGGAAATGTTGCTATTTAGGCTGGTGGAAACCGAGGCTTTTCGCAGCCTGATGGCGGCGGCTGTCCCTCGTTACGCAGTCCCCAGCCGCCACTATTTTTCCCGGTGTGCCGTTCCTGCCTTACACCAGCATGTGTCCAGAAACATAACCCGTGCCCTGACAACGCAGTTACTGGCAAGGTCCATTTAACAACTGACACATGAACAAGCACTTCTTGCCAGGGACGCTACATTTCCCTGACAACACACTGGGTGAATTTTGTGGAGCCTGGGAGCGAGTCATATCCTGGGATGGCAAAGGTGCTACCCACGCCCAAGGATTGCGGGCCCTACTTCCATCTGGATTTCCGCCACCACCTACAGTAGTGGCTGCAACCCCTCTTTCTCTTCCTCCACCTCCTCCTCCACTTCCAATGCAGAATTGCAATCTTGCAGCACCAGTTAGACTTCAGTCAGTAGCTGGAAACAGTGTAGCACGGCAGTCGGGAAGCGGCAACAGGCTGTGCTGAAGCTTATTTGCCTAAGTAACAAACAGCACACTGCCGCAGAGCTGTGGCAGGGCATAAGGGACAAGGCTGAGCTGTGGCTCTCGCGAGTCAACCTACAGCCAGGCATGGTTGTATCTGATAATGGCCGCAACTTGGTGGCGGCTTTGGAGCTGGCCAACCTCACACACATGCCATGCCTGGCCCATGTCTTCAAATTAGTGGCTCAGTGGTTTCTGAAAACCTACCCCAATTTGCCTGAGCTACTGATGAAGGTGCGTCGCCTGTGTGCCTATTTTCGCAAGTCACCTACAGCTTCAGCCAGCCTGGTAACGCTGCAGCAGCGCTTGCACTTGCCAGCTCACCGACTTCTGTGCGACCTGAGCACGCGCTGGAACTCCACCTTATACACGTTGGGCAGGCTTTGTGAGCAGCAGAGGGCAGTAGTAGAATACCAGGTGCAACACGGTCGGAGCCTTTCCAGTCAGTTTCCGCTCTTCACAAGCGGCGAGTGGGCATTGATGTCTAACCTCTGTGAGGTTTTACACAACTTTGATGAATCTACACAGATGGTGAGCGGTGATAATGCAATTATCAGCGTAACCATCCCACTTCTGTGTGCTAAAATGCTCACTGCTCACAATAAAGGCGGACGCTCTGCATATGGAAAAGTCTAATTCTCTGTGTTGTGTCACAAGGAGGGAAAAGTTTTGGAAGATGGTGAAGGAGTACCTACCTGACTTTGTCAACGTCCTCAGCGATCCCTCTGTGCCTTAACCATAATAAGCAGCAGCATGTCAACCATAATTTTTTTGACGGTCAGTGCAGCAGAAGAATGTCACCCATAATTTTTTCGACGGTCAGCGCAGCAGCAGCATGTCACCAATATTTTTTAAACGGTCAGCTAAGCAGCAGCACCTCAACCATAGTTTTTTGATGGTCAGCTCAGCAGCAGCACCTCACCCATCATTTTTTAGACAGTCAGCTCAGCAGCAGCAGCACATCACCCCTATTGTTTTTCAGTGTCAGCAGCAGACCATCAATGATAATTTTTCACGGGTGTGTCTGATGCCCTCCTTTATGTGTAATAAAGGGTGTATTGGAGTGCCTGTTCCTTTATGAGTGTAGGAGTCCCACAACATGAACAATTGTACTACAATGTGAATGAGGTCCTCCTTTATGTGATATACCGGTTGTATCGGAGTGCCTCTTCCTTGTAATTTTTGGCAGCACTTGCACTTTATGTACAAGTAAATATATGTTTCCTAAAAATATTTCCTCTAAAATCGATGTTATCTTCGGTTTTGGGGGTATTATTGTCATTCCGTAAAAGTGGCATAATAGTCGGACATCATCGTTAATAGCAGCGACTGTCCAAGATGCATCCAGACATCCTCCCTATGCTGTTCCCTAACCATTTCTGTGGTGTTTCAACCATTTTCTCAACTTTCCCTATCAACCAGACACCCTCCCCTCTGCAGAGCAGGGGGTGCCTGTTCTTCTCCCATTGACTTCCATTATACTTGGGTGCTCGGCTGAGCACTAGAGCACCACTTAGTGTTTCAGCCAGAACACCCGAGCATCGTGGTGCTCGATCGTCACTATTCATTATACTACCTATTTGCAATGCCTTTTGTCATGAAATTTCTATAGGCAGTAAAAATGAGGAGGCCAGAATCAATAGCAACATAATATTTACTCTGAAACATCTTGTATAGGGATTTCTACTGTATAGACCTCAGTTTCTCCCATTTGTATTCTTGGTAAAAGCTAGTAGGCCATTCATTGTTTGAAGACAGAATGCTTTCAATGAATGTTTTCCAGAGAAAAATTATATTCTCAAAAATACCTAAAGTACTTTCATAGCATTATCTGTCACAGCATGTCAAATTATATACATTTAGAATATAAAAGCAAATTGTAGTGTGTTCATTATTAGTTCCAGTGTGTACAGACTCGCAATAAGCTCTCAAGACTATAGGAGACAATATCAAAACCAATGTGAAGGAAAACTGGCTTAGTTGTCCTAAGCAACCAGTCAGATTCCACCTTACATTTTCCAAAGGAACTCTGAAAAATGAAAGGTGAAATATGATTTGTTGCTATGGGCAAGTCAGTATTCCTTTGCACCAGTTTTGATACATCTCTTTCTATAAGGATACAGCAAACTAGTGTTCAGCAAAGCTAAATCTTATAAAGCACTTACACAGTCCAGTAAAGGAATAATTCACATTCAAAAAGAACTTGTTGGAAGATAATCATGAAATAAAGTCTGATTTTAGAATGTTATCTTCCAGTTAGTAAATGATTTCCATTGAAGAACATGTTTATCTCACACCCAGTGATTGGCTGCTGTGGTCACAGGTCCCTGACAGCAAGAGCTTGGGGCCAGATATCTTAGGAACAAGAGAGTGAAAGATTGAGTCAGGGGCGTAGCTATAGGGGGTGCAAAGGTAGCAGTCGCCGCATAAGAAGACACCAGCATTATAGAAAGTGCATGATGGTTAAGGTAAACATTTGGCTGAAGGGAAGGGGTTAGGTCAAGAATTTGGCCTTGGGGGTGAATGGCATTTCAATTCTTGCATCAGGCAGCACAAAGGAAGGCTATGTGCTACCCTGCCCCTTGCCATAAAGCACTGAGGGAAGGGGGGCCAAGCTGAACTATTGCACCAGGGCCCATGAGCCTTTAGCTACTCCCCTGAGTAGAGTATACCTTTTTTTTATTAATTTTCATGCAGAGACAAAATTCTTGAAATTCATTTTGGGTCCGATTCACACAACTCGGCATTTAGATTCTATTTGGGTACAAATAAATTTGACCCGGAATGGGAAGTGATTAGTGTTGAGCGAGCATGCTCGGCCGAATATGATATTCATTCGAGCATTGCGGTGCTCGGGACCACGCGGTGTTCAGCCGAACAACATGTGTGCTTGTGCGCCATGCTCGAGTCCCCTCCCCGCACGCTAATAGGCCAATTAGCATGCGGGGAGGTACTGGCATTCACTGTAATGCCGTAGCCATCTTGGCTACTGGCATTACAGTGATTGGCTGGCCGGGAACACGTCATCGAGTACTATATAGCACCCGGTGACATGTGACCCGGCTCAGACCGAGTCAGGGAGAGCTGCTGCAAAGAGGGACAGATAGTGTAGGGAGACAGATTGGCTAGGCAGGGCTAGTATTTTTGTTGAAAAGACCCTAAAGCCCTTTTAAGGGCTATTGTGATATCTGGCTACAATATATTTTTTATTTTTGAGGGGTTAAAAATTGCGCAAGGTGGCCTGACCTTAGCACCACCTGTGCAGCTTGTACATTCTAATCTTTTCTGTATCCTGTATAGCTAACATCCATTGTCATTTTTTCTGCCACTAATCAAGGCCACAGTACCTGCGATGCGTCTGCTGTAGAACGTTTGCGCAAGTAGGCACAGATAGTGCAGGGATAGAATTTGGCTAGGCAGGGCTAGTTGTTCTGTTGAAAAGACCCAAAAGTCCTTTTTAAGGACTATTGTTACATCTGGCTGCAATATATTTTTTTTCTTTTGGGGCAAAAATAACGCAAGTCTGCCTGACCTTAACACCACCTGCGCAGCTTGTGCATTATAACGTTACTGTTTCCTATATAGCTGACATCTGGTGTCATTTTTTTCTGCCGTTAATCAAGTCAGCATTACCTGCGCGGCTTGTGCATTATAACGTTACTGTATCCTATATAGCTGACATCCGGTGTCATTTTTTCTGCCGTTAATCAAGTCAACATTACCTGTGTGGCTTGTGCATTATAAAGTTACTGTATCCTATATAGCTGACATCTGGTGTCATTTTTTCTGCCGTTAATCAAGTCGACATTACCATAACCATAATGTTTTAGACGGTCAGCTCACCAGCAGGCCCTCAACCATAATATTTTAGACGGTCAGCTCACCAGCAGGCCCTCAACCATATAGTTTTAGACGGTCAGCTCACCAGCAGGCCCTCAACCATAATGTTTTAGACGGTTAGCTCACCATCAGGCCCTCAACCATAATATTTTAGACGGTCAGCTCAGCAGCAGCATGTCACCCCTATTGTTTTTGAGTGTCAGCAGCAGGCCCTCAATCATAATTTTTCAAGGGTGTGTCTGATGCCCTTTATGTGTGTGAACATGTTATCCCTGACCTAAGGAAAGTTGTTAGATGGCCATGGCGCTACTGCATTCTCAAACAGCTGCCATCTCAAACAGCTGATCAGCAGGGGCCCCGGGTGTTGAACCTCCACCGATCAGATACTGATGACCTATCCAGAGAATAGGTGATCAGTAGTGATGAACTAAGTATTGAAACATTCGATTTGGCTGCTTTGACAAATTTTACAAAAAAAATTGCTTTGTGATGAATCACTTCATCACAAAGTGCATTTCTTTGTAAGTAGTCGGTGCAATGACAAGGAGTCGCGATTGTGCTGCTCTCCTTCATTGTATCCCTCAGATGCCGCATTGATAGCTGATTGCAGCATCTGACATTAACATTAAAGTGTAAAATAAAAAATAAATAAATTAAATCATACTTACATAGTCCATTTGATCACAAAGAGCTGGCCACTGCCATCTTGATTGAAGATCTAGCGTAAAATATCACATGGCCTGTGATGAGATCATCACGTTGGCCGGTGTGGTGACATCATACGTCACTGCGCTTGGGATTTTGTGCGAGATCTTCAATCAAGATGGCGGCAGCCAGCTCATCACTCTCAAATGGATGAGTTAAGTATATTTTTTTTACCACCATTTAGGAAAAATTTGATTTGCTACCACAAAGCATGCAGAAATCAACCTTCATAGCAAATTGAATTTTCCCTAAAATTCGGATCGATTCGCTCAACACTAGTCATTAGTATAAAAGTCTTGGAAACTTCTTTAATCAATGAATTTAATAAATTGGAATAATACACTAGGAAACCATACACAAATCAATACTATCAGTATATTTATTAAGCTCTCATTTAATTTGCCATTGTATTGCAAAGCAGACATGGCACTTTTATAGGTCTGGCACTCACCCCAAGCACAAAGTGTGGGTTACAAAGCAGTAATGGTCTCAGAAACACTAATCTCTTTAATGCAGCATGCACTTGACTGTATCAGCATAGAGTAAATGTTTCTCTATTGTAAGAAAAGAGATATGGTTGACATTGAGCTGACAGGAACAGTTATGTTTTAGAGCCCATTCTGGGAGATCTGACAGTTAGCACAGTCTGTTCTTGTAGTTAGGAAAGTGATTCTATTCTTTTTTACCTGAGCATTAAGAACAAGTGTTTCACTATTGTCAATGATTATGAAAATGTGAAAATAGGGTATATAAGGGCGCCTTCATATGTTGCGGATTTTGTTGCAGAAAATGCCATAGAATGGGCTTGCAGAAATCCATGTGCTTTCAGCCCCATTCAAATGAATGGAGCTGATTTTTAGTCGCAGGATTTTCAATGTGTGTGAAGGCACCCTATTATCTGCATAAATTGTAATAAAGCAAATAGTGGTACAGCACCTGTTTGAGTGGCTGACAGTGATGTCCAGGATGCACGTCCCTTCAGGAGTCCAGTCCTTCAGCTCCAAATTCAAATCAATGAAAAAAAGTGGAGACAGCATCCAAGTCTTGCGGTGAAATAAAAAAGTTCTTTATTCCATTAGAACACCCAAAAACATGCTACGTTTCGGCTGTTCCTCATCCTTTGTCAAGCTGAGGAACAGCCGAAACGTAGCATGTTTTTGGGTGTTCTAATGGAATGAAGGAAAAAAACACAATGCAGCAGCACTCTGCAAACGCAAATAATGTACAATAATGCCATAGTCATATAAAACATTCTGGTGCTAGTGCTACACTTATTTTGCAAAATTGAGAATCTTAGCAAATCATTTGAAAAAAATATCTGCACCATATGGTGAATTCATTGTTTGACTCTTATTTGTTCTTAGCAATATAACCCCTTGATATTAATTCTTAATTTTATTTCACAAGTAAAAATAAATTACAAAATAAAACCCCTGTGCGATCAGGCACTATTAATTTTTGACCTGACAGTGACTTATGTTATCTGCGCCTCTCGAACAAAATGTATTTGGAAACTTGAGGTTAAATCTCAGACATTAAATCAATACATTTAATAAATCACAACATATATAACTGTGTCAAAAATGCTTTCACTAATCCATACCAAGTCCACTCTGCCTCTTTTTTATATTATATATGTTAAAATGAGGGAGCTATTGTATAAGACTGTAAATTTAAAGTACTGCTTTAAGTTAAAAAAAAAATGGAGAGTACTCCATTAGCCAAACTGATTTATCAAGACAGGAGGGAAAGCATTGAGCAGATTTACCTCTATAGTCATTTTAAGACATTGTGGGATTTCTGTACGAAACAACTAGAGATGAGCGAATCATTCAAAAAATTATTCGCCGAACATTCGCCGAAGTTTTCCTAAGATTTTCCTATTAGCGAACATTCGCGCACTAATAACGAACGTACATTTAAAAAATGTACGCAACTTCTTAGAAGACGTACGCATGAGCATACAAATAGCTTACGAATCCTCAGCGTACTATTGTCTACGCGATTACGTAATACGCAGGCACGTACAACGAGAGGCCGAGGAGTGCACTCCTCAGAGGCAGAGCGAATATTCGAAAATATTCGAATATTTAGCTCTGCTGCACAGCTGAAATAAATAGTCCGGATGATGGACCGCCAGGATTACGATTTACGATGGCACACACCGCCACCCGAACCAGCATAAAAAGGAGGTGATCCAGCAGGTGATCCGAGGCTTGTGCCATCATTTCGACACCTTGTGGACCCCGGGCCAGATCCAGCGTAAATGGTCAGATCTGAAATCGCCCTCAGAGGCAGTATGTATATTTGAGGTAGAACAAGTAAGGTGCTGTCTATCCGGCTATAGGCATAGTACAATCATCCACAATACTATAAAGTGAATATGAGGACCCATTGCGGTACCTGTAAATAAATACACACAATGGGCAACATACTTGAAAACATTGCTGAAAGGGAAAAACATTAGTGCAAACAATCCAGTGCAAACAATATAGTGCAAATACATTATAGGTATAATGTAAACATTTTAAATATCACCTACAGTACCTAGTCTGCTCACGGACACGTTTAAGTCTCTTTTCTTCTGACGCTTGTCATAGAACTGGAGCAGAGTCCCAAACTCAGTTGCAATTTGTAATCCACATAGGTAAAATTGTAATCCAAATGGGTAAAAAAATAGCAGCAAAGGTTCCTTAAAAACCCTCTTTCAAGGGGCTCCCCAATAACCTGAAAAGGGGGGAAAAGGGATGAGGCGCACGTATGCGCAACTTGGTTAAAACTTTTTTTTTGATGGGGGGAGTCCTGATAATCCATGTCCATCTGGGTGAGGACAAACGCAGGGCAACAAAAAAAAACAAACACACCAACTAGTGCTCACCCTTCAAGTTAAGTCCACGTTGTGACTCCCATAAAAGCTGCAGGATCCTTACTTAAGGGCCAGCAGGTCCTCTTCACTGCTGCTGGAGCTAAAAGACATGAGAGGGCGCTCCTGCCTCATGAAAGCAACACTGGCTGCGGCAGCAGACCCCCACGACCTCTCAGGGATGGTCTTTGTAGTGACCGGGCGGTCACACTGGCAAGGGCCGTGGCAACTTGGGCCTTGCCCATTACCTTGTGGTGGCCAGATCCTCCCGCCGGCATACAAGGTGACAGAATCTCCGGCTGTAAGGGCTCTGGTAACGGTCTTCCCCGAGCGGCGGACTGTGCGGCCGGCACCTGCCATGGCAGTTGGTATTGTACCACCGATGGCTGGTACACAAAACTGTTGGTGCTCATCTGTCCCACATGAAGGATCGGCGGCGGTGGCAAATCTGGTATCAGGGGTTCCAGCTGAGCTTGGGATTTCTCCTCAGATCACAGAGTCCCATCACTGGTCTCATGGGAACACCGAGCCTCTTCTGCGGCCTGGGCTCCTCAGTCCAGTCTTCCGGGGGCACTGCAGGAGTAGCTGGTCGTTTAAGGAGTTTCACCCCAGTAGCAAATGGGCCTTGGAGGCACTTCATGGGGGTATACTCCACGTAATCCCCTGCGTGGAGATTGTGGCGGACGATACGGCCGCTTTACAGAACGGCGGTTTCCGTATAATTCTTCCGCTGTCTCCTCATTGCCGATAAAACCTACTCCCCGTTCCACGCTGAACTAAATAACGGTACCCCTTCGGCGCTCCAGCTTAGGGTCACCGGACCCTGCACAACCCACTCCTCTACCAGCTTTTTGTATTCCCAGAGGGTCAGGGCGTTCCGGGTGACAGCCTCGGTGACCATTGAATTTTGCCGAAGGGAGTAGTCCTTCCGCGGCAGAGCGGGAACTTCTGCCGCCTCCTTCTTAGGCTGCCGAACATGTTGAGAGACGTAGATCTCCTCCAGTTCCTTCTCCTTATAGGGGTCAGTGCCCCCCACCATGCCTCCCCAGTCAGGACCTCGTTGTGTCGCCATCTTAATTTCCTGAGTTGCCTCGTCTCCCTCGTGCGCTGGAGAAGGGGGTAGAGCTACCAGGGAGGAGTCTGCATAGCAAATGAATTGAATTTGTACGCAACAGCGTGTAGAGTAACTTATACGTAGCAATAGCATATAATTGATAGGACAAACTACGTAGCGAATGCGTACAAAGCTGAAGCGAATCACCTAATATTCGGATTCGCTTCGCAGCTAAAAATTCCCAATATTCGATACGAATCAACGAATCGACGAATCAATTCGCTCATCTCTAGACACAACGGGATGGATTTTAATTTTATTATTTAAAATTTTTATTGATTTTGAAAGGTATGGGCAGACAGACCAGTTGATATAACAGATTATAATAGTGAGACTCGCAGGTCTGTACAAGTCAGTATTTGAAACAGTTAACTAACCATAATAATCGAACAGAATAAACCATATGGCCATTGAGATAAAGGGAGACACTAAAATCGGCTCTATGGGTCTGAGAGGCTATATAGACATACATCTCTTTCACTGAAATTTTCTATAGGTATGCCATGGTTGCCAAATGGAAAGGAAAGTGCCTCTAGAGTGACGTAAGAACTCTCCTCAAATCTGTATAATTGATCAACCTTGTTAATCCACCCATCTATTGAAGGAGGCTCATTACAAAGCCAGTTAATATGGAACCAAAAGGCATGCTGCAGTAATCAAGTATTAAAATAATGGTGCTGTATGACCCCTTATTCCCTGAGTATTAAAAGCAGGAAGTGCAATTTTGAGGTTACATACAGTAGAAAGAATGTATGACATATTGTATTACATCTTTGTAAAATGTCCTTCCACCAAACCCCGTTTTGTCACACAACCATCACATGTGGAAAAACATACCTCTATCCTTCTGAAATCACCAAAAACAAGCTGTTATAGTAGGATAGAATAGAACTGTTTTTATCTGGGTTATTGAACAACCTTCTTAAGACCTTATACCCATTTTTCTGGATGTGTATACATCTCGAGAATTATGGAGAGTCTTCAAAAGTCTAGAGATCTCAGTGGCTGACAATTGTCTACCTAAGTCCCTCTTCCAAAGCCCAACAACAGTTGGTTTGACATCAAGAGAAGGAATTTTTAGAAATCTGTATATAGAGAAAATAACCTTTTTAGGGTACAAGCTAAGGGTCTAAGGGTCTAGGGTACACCAAATTTTCAAACCAAGTTGGTGGTTTGTTAAACGACATTTGCGTAGTTAGTGACAGAAGTCTGCTTTTGAGGGAAGTAAAGGACAATGTGTGGGCTAACGGAATGCCAAGCTAATCAGACAGATCTGTGCTCCATAAGGCACCTTCATTTGACAAAGAAATTATTGATGGGAGTTCCTTTGGAGCTAAGTTGATGACATTCCTCAGTTGAAGCAACAAGGATGGGACTGAGAGCTTTTTGTATGGCGCAGAACTAATTCCACACTTGGAGAGTTATTAGGGATAGAGGGCTAGGGATAGAAACCAGTGTTTCATAAGCACTAGCTGATTGGGGTGATAGAGTGTTCTCAATGAGTAACCAAGTTTTAAGTTTTTTTTTTGTTTTGTTTTTAACTTGGAGCTCTAAGCCAATTGACTGCTATACAAAAATAAATAGCCTATCGCACCAAATTTTTTAGGGAGAGGGTTTCAAATGCAATACCCATCTTCTTTTTTGCCATATACTGTAAATCTACAAATAAGACTGTTTAGTTTATGAAAATAAGATTTGGGTATTTTAATAGGAAGTATTTTAATAAGGTATATCAGTCTAGGTAAAACCAAAGACATGACCACATTTTTTCTGCCAAACCAGGAAAGGTATGGAAAGTCCAACTTCTCCACTTGGGAGACAATAGAACAAAGCAGAGATTTATAATTAAAGCTGAAAAAAACTGAGAGATGGGGGGAAAAGTCAATTGTTGGGAGGACCAATCAAAGGGGCATTCTAACTTAAGAGTGGAAATATGGGCAGGGGAAAGGTCAATGTTAAGTATCTGCAATTTTTGGGGATTAACTTTGAAATTAGATAGGGAGATAACATGGTAATTACAGGCATAGCTCTTATGGGATTAGTCATAAGAATCAAAAGATTATTGACGAAGGCCACCAGTTTGTGTTCCTGTCCGTCAATATGAATTTCCTGGATATCATGTATCAAGTTATAGCAAAACAGGAAATTTCTTTGGAAAACAATGCTTAACCCCCTTGAGGGGGAGCAATCCTTTACACTATGACAGTGGTCCCCAACTCCAGTCATCAGGGCCCACCTACCGGTCATGATTTGAGAATATCCCACGGAATGAATACTTGTGGTAAGTCCTGATGCATTGACACTAATTAAATCACTTGCTCAATACTAAGGAAATCCTTAAAATGTGTCTGGCAGGTGGGTCCTGAGGACTGGAGTTGAGGAACACTGCACTATGATACCAGAGAGATTAGGATACCCCTTTAGTTTGAGATCTGTTTATTAAAGGAAAATCACTGAGCAGGTCTCCTTCTTTAACAGAGAGAAAATCTCTTGGAAGGGGAGCGTAACAAAATGTACCCAGCCATATTGTAGATCATGAGAAAATAAATTCAAAGAGATATTACCCATGCTTGTAGTGAGTGGAATAGGCAGCCACCTCCAAGGGGAGTAGCAACCAAATATCCAGGCCTAACAGCCAAGTGGGAATCATTGGATTCCACCAGAGGGGTTATTGGTATAGTAATATAATAAACAACATTAAGCATCTTGAAGGATCAAAGTAGCAATAGGCCAATGTGGCCAGAGGAAGGAAGGGAAAACTGAAAAGGAGTAACATGATGAAAATAAAAAGGAAAACTGAGAATAGAAAGAGGAAAGGCATAGTAAGAAGGAGAAAAAAGGTAAAGAAAAAAGTAGAGAAGGTGAAGGCAGAGATAGAGGAAGAGGAGAAAATAAGATATGTAGTAAAACCTTTCAGAAAAGTTATATTCTCCTTATGAGAGTCGCATATAGTATTTTATAGACCCCAAGAGTCAGCTCCTAGAGATGAAAGCTGAGAGTCCCAGATGAAATCAAGTAGCAGGAAATCCCCTTTGGGGTCAGGATACCACTGCAGTTGCTTTTAGACATAGATATCTTCTCCCAAAGAGTAGATTTTGGAAGCTCTGGCAGTGATGATAAATACTTAACAGGGTGATTTCCAGTTGTGATATGTCCGTATGAAAGTAGACCTCCGCAAGGTCAGAATGTGATACAATTACAAGGCGACGATCAGAGTTCATGAATGTGAGGCCAAAGGGAAATGTCCAGCATGTCCAGCAGTAGGAGATTTTCTTGCCACTGAGTAGATCAGTGAGTTGTTTTACTGTACCTCTTTTGCAATGTAATAAGAGAAAATTGCTATTGCTATTGGAGTGTCCTCTGAGAAAAGAAGCTTGTCTTGCAGCATTTAGGATTAATTCCTTATCTTGGGAACGAAGGTAGCCCACCATGCCCCGTGGAGGTTCAATGTACTTAGGACGCTGTATCAGGGCATGGCGGGCTCCTTCTATTGTAATGGAAGAGGCCTTTTTTGAACCCAATAAAGATGTGCATATATGGAGTATGGCAGCAGGTATTGAATCAGGAGACACAGATTCAGAGAATCCGCTGAAACAAAGTTGTTTCTTCTAACATGGTTCTGTTCATCTTTCACTGCTGCATGCAAGGAGTTGAGGTGAAACTGGCATGAAGGGAGGCTTTGCACCATATTGTATTCAACAATGGGGGCCTGTGTTGTGTTTAGTGCTTTTTCTGACCCACATGCTTGATCCCTGCTTAATCACAGACAGGTCTTTTATAACCTGCCATGCTGCTGTCACCAACTTGGATTCTCTGGAAACAGAGGCCGCAGCCTGTTTTTTCAGGAATTTCTCCAAGTTTGCAGCTAAGTTTGAGGAATTTAGGTGCCAAATTTTCACCACCAAATTTTACCATTTTCTTGCCTCCGGGCTACTGTGAGAGGGATCCAAAGCAAGTATAAGGATGGAGCTCATTGATGTGCAGACATTCTGATCAGATGCAAGCTCTACCCCCATCTGGATATAAGTTTATTCCACTCTACACCTCCCTGCACTCTTCTCTATGATTAGTCTCTATAATTAGTGCAGGGAGAAAACAAGAAGCTGGGCCATCTATTCTGAGATTTTTTTATCAGTCAGTAGCTGGAACCTGAAGAGATGAGTAAGTACCGGACTCCATATATGCAAAATTAACTAGAGATGAGCGAGCATACTCGTCCGAGCTTGGTGCTCGTTCGAGTATTATGGTACTAGTAAGTGCTCGATGCTCGGACGAGCATTTCGCCATGCTCGAGGAAATGGCATCTCCCGCATTTTGAATTTTTGGCGCCTATGAACTCAGCCAATCACAAGCCAGGAGACTCTGCGGTACACTCAGCATCACGTGGGGCCCTTACATGTCGATAGCAGGGGTTGGCTGGCCTGATCAGATGACCCTGGAATATACTAGTGTCTGCCCGCGGTGCTCGGCTCAGATGCTGTCTGGATGTCGTTAGGGACAGATCTGCTGCGTTTCAGGGAGAGTGTTAGGGCCTGGATTTAGTTCTCTGTTAGGCGGGAGTGATATCAAAAGAACGCAACAGCCCTTCTAAGGGCTACAAGACACTTTTTTTTGTCTCTGGGCTGGCTGGCACTAGTAGTGCAGCTATTGCCATATATAACATTTTTTTTTAATTGTTTTATCTCAGTGATACAAATCCATTTCATACAGCAGTGTGGAACCATTCTGTGTGTCACAGTTCTGCTGTCTACTCACCACAAACCACAATCCATATTTTCTGTCCAGGTGACCCATACTGTACGTCACGTAATCATATACGGTCTTTTGCTTTCACTGATACAGCTACATTAGAAAAATCTCTGTACGACATTTGTCTGGGTTGCAGTCAAAATAGCCACAGTCAGCAGGGGCTGAGTTTGCTCTCTAAAATTTTCTGCACGTCACGTTAAAAAAAATATATATATAAAAAAAAAATTTAAAAAAATAGTTTTTTTGTTGTTTTATCTCAGTGATACAAATCCATTTCATACAGCTGTGTGGAACCATTCTGTGTGTCACAGTTCAGCTGTCCAGTCACCACAAACCACAATCCGTATTTTCTGTCCAGGTGACACATTCTGTACGTCACGTAATTAAAAAAGGTATTTTGCTGTCACTGATACAGCTACATTACAAAAATCTCTGTGCGACATTTGTCTGGGTTGCACTTAAGCAGACCAAGTCTGCCTAATCTAATAGTTTCAGTGTAATTGCTCCATATTGCACGGTACGTAATAACATACGTAAGTTTGCTCTAACTTATCCACCTATATACAAAGCACAATCCGTATTTTCTGTCCAGGTGACACATTCTGTACGTCACATAACCCCAGGGCTAAGGGTCGAGGACGAGGGCGTGGGCATTCAATTACTGCAGGGGGCAAAGGCCGTGGTCCTGGGCAGGGTGAGACAGTACCTGCTGATGAGGGAGCTGGGGAAAGCCGCAGAGCTACACTCCCTAGCTTCATGTCTAAACTTACAGGGACACATGGTAGAGGACTGTTGAAACCACAACAGAGCGAACAGCTGATGTCGTGGATTGCGGACAATGCTTCAAGTAATTTGTCCACCAGTCAGTCTTCCACGCAGTCCACCCACGTTATCCAAGGGAGCACTCCTCTGGCTCCTCCACCTCAACCTCCTTCCCCCAGTCTGCCCCCTCCCAGGAAAATTTGGAATGCGATCCGGCATACTCTGAGGAACTGTTTTCTGGACCCTTCCCAGAGTCACAAACCACTTCTCAGGTTGCTGCTGACCTCTTTCCTGATGCCCAAGTTTTCCAACTGTCGCAGTCTGTGGGTGATGATGATGTTGACAATGTTGACTTCGAGGAAGAAGTGTGTAAAGAGGTGTCGGACGATGAGGAGACACGGTTGTCAGACAGTGGTGAAGTTGTTGTCAGGGCAGGAAGTCAGAGGGGGGAGCAGACTGAGGAATCGGAGGATGACGAGGTGACTGACCCAAGCTGGGTTGATAAGCCGAGTGAAGACAGTGCTTCCGAGGCGGAGGCGAGTGCTGCACCAGAACAGGTTGGAAGAGGCAGTGGTGTGGCCAGAGGGAGAAGCAGGGCCAGAGCTGGTGCATCAGCAGCAACTGTTTCACGTAGTGAAGCTCCTGTGGCGAGGCCTAGATGTTCGCAAGTCTGGAGGTTCTTTAAAGAAAGTGAGGATGACCGACGGACTGTGGTGTGCAACCTGTGCCACACCAGGATCAGCAGGGGTGCCACCACTACTAGCCTAACCACCACCAGCATGCGCAGGAATATGAGTGCTAAACACCCCACTCAATGGAACCAAGGCCGTTCACCACCTCCTGCGGGTCACACCACTGCTCCTTCCCCTGTGTCACTCGCTGCCTCTGCTAGTCAACCCCCTGCCCAGGACCCCGGCACGAGCGACTCCCGCTGGAAAACCACACCTTCGCCTCCACGATCCTCCACAGTGTCCACCAATGTGTCCCAGCGCAGCGTTCAGCTGTCTTTACAGCAGACGCTGGAGCGCAAGAGGAAATACAGTTCCACCCACCCACATGCCCAAGCCCTCAACGTCCACATCTCCAAATTGCTGAGCCTGGAGATGCTGCCCTATAGGCTGGTAGAGACCGAGGCCTTTCGAAATCTCATGGCGGTGGCTGCCCCTCGGTATTTGGTCCCCAGCCGCCACTATTTTTCCCGATGTGCCGTCCCATCCCTACACCAGCACGTGTCACAGAACATCATCCGTGCCCTGACCAACGCTGTTTCCGAGAAGGTCCACCTAACCACGGACACGTGGACAAGTGCTGCCGGGCAGGGACACTATATATCACTGACGGCACATTGGGTTAACTTGGTGGAGACTGGGACCGAGTCTGACCCTGGGGCAGCTCATGTACTGCCCACACCGAGGATTGCGGGGCCTACCTCGGTCACGGTCTCTCAGACGTACTATGCCTCCTCCTCCGACCCCTCCTCCTCCTCCACCTCCTCCTCCGAATTACCATCCGTGGGAACGGCGCCTTCAGTCAGTAGCTCTAGGCGCAGCAGTAGTGCCGTGGGTAAGCGCCAGCAGGCGGTGCTCAAACTGCTGAGCTTAGGTGACAAAAGGCACACCGCCCAAGAGCTGTTACAGGGCATCACGGCGCAGACCGATCTGTGGCTGGCATCACTGAACCTCAAGCCAGGCATGGTTGTGTGTGACAACGGGCGTAACCTGGTGGTGGCTCAGCAACTCGGCAGACTGACACATGTGCCATGCCTGGCCCACGTGTTTAATCTCAAAGCTCAGCGGTTCCTCAAGACATACCCCAATCTGTCTGATTTGCTCACCAAGGTGCGCCGCATCTGTGCGCATTTCCGCAAGTTGACCACAGATGCTGCCACTCTCAGGGTAGCGCAGCGCCACCTAGAACTGCCCGCTCACCGACTGTTGTGCGACGTGCCCACAATATGGAATTCGACATTAAACATGTTATCCAGAGTTTACCAGCAGCGCAGAGAGATTGTAGACTGCCAGATGTCAACTTCCACCAGAACTGGTAGTCAGGTCACTCAGATTCCTCAAGTCTACAATGAGGAGTTGACGTGGATGTCTGATATCTGCCAGGTGTTGACCAACTTTGATGAGTCAACACAGATGGTCAGCGGCGATGCCGCCATTATCACCCTCACCATCCCGCTGCTTTGCCTGTTGAAAAACTCACTGCTCAGCATGAAGTCAGATGCTTTGCGCTTATCACAAGAGACGGTGGAGGAAGATACGTCGCTTGATAGCCAGAGCACCCTCCGGTTTGTTTCTCAGCGCGTATCGGAGGAGGGGGATGAGGATGAAGAGGAAGAGGAGGAGAATGTCGGCGAGACAGAAGAGGGTACCAATGCTCAGTCCTTCTTAACTCTTGAGCGTGTATGGGCTGAAGAGGAGGAGGAGGAGGAAATGGAGAGTCAGGCCAGTGAGGAGAGGGAATTCTTGCGTGTTGGGACTCTGGCACACATGGCAGACTTCATGTTAGGCTGCCTATCCCGTGACCCTCACGTTAGAAGCATTTTTTCAAACACTGATTACTGGGTGTTCACTCTCCTGGACCCACGGTACAAGCAGAACCTTTCCACTCTCATCCCTGTAGAGGAAAGGAGTATGAGAGTGAATCAATATCAACAGGCCCTGGTGCACAAGCTGAAACAATCCTTCCCATCTGACGCTGCTAGCGGCAAAGGGCATGGTTCTGTGGGCCAAGTAGCGGGGGAGAGGAGGCGAGCAGGCAGCTTGTCCAGCACTGGCAGGGGAACGCTCTCCAAGGCCTTTGCCAGTTTTATCAGGAAACACGAAACAGAAGAATCCCGCGGCACAAAGGAACCAGCCGATGGTAGTTAGGTCCAAATACAGTTCTTTATTAGCATGTACAATGCGTTTCAGGAGTTCAAGACCCCCTTCATCAGGTACAGAAAGATGCTGTATACATACACAAACAGGACTGACATTTATATATACTGACAGGCTTGAAAAAAACGCCAAAATGACACAGGGGGTGGAGAGGGGGATGTCCTAGACCTGCCCATAGGGGTGTGGACACATTAACATGAAGGGTCATTGTAAGTAAAAAAAACATTGGAGGGGGAGGTCCTGGACCTGCCCATAGGGTTGTGGACACATTAACATGAAAGGTCATTGTAAGTAAAAAAAAAAAAAATTGGAAGGGGAGGTCCTGGACCTGCCCATAGGGGTGTGCCTTTCTTGGTCTGGGTGAGCACAATTGCCATGAGGGTAACCACCAGGCTGTTGCAGGAGAATTTGGGGTAATGGTGGGATTAGGCAGCCTCAGAGGCATCCATGCATGCTGCCCCTGCTGTTTCCTGTCCATTTCCGTGGTGTTTCCATCATTTTCTGATGTTTCCAGGTTTTCACCCAGCCTTCCCTAGGCAGAGCCTTGGTCCCCTGCAAAAATGCTCGAGTCTCCCATTGACTTCAATGGGGTTCGTTACTCGAAACGAGCACCCGAGCATCCGGAAAAGTTTGTCTTGAATAACGAGCACCCGAGCACTTTAGTGCTCGCTTATCTCTAAAATTAACCCTTCTGCTGTTGTCCACCAGGGATGTACATTTAAATATTTAAATCACATAAATCACCAAAACTCCTTACCTTCACCCCTTCACTGTTGTAGACCCACAGGTATATAACTAACCTTTTCCTTGCCCTAGAGCACCTGGGTTCCTTAAATTCACCCATTTACTCCCCAAGACCACCAGAGATACTGTAATTATTTCCCCTTCCTACCCTAGACTGCCAGGTCTCTCGATCTGACCCCTTAGACTTTTAACTTTGGGGTCATCTGAAGACAATTGTCTATGCTGTGAATACGAGATGTGCAGCACCTGAAACTACGGATACTGGAAGCCTGTGCTAACATTTCTTCTGCGGTGTTGCTATCAGTGTGTGAAGAGTGGGAGAAGAGGGTTGCATTGACAATCCAACACAATGGGCAGCACTTTGAACACATTTTATAAGTGGTCAGAAACTTGTAAATAACTCATAAAAGAATAAAGTTACGTTAAAACCAAGCACACCGTTGTTTTTCTTGTGAAATTCTCAATAAATTTGATGTGTCACATGACCCTCTTCCCATTGAAAAAACTAAAGTTGGATCCAAAATGGCCGACTTCAAAATGGCCGCCATGGTCAACACCCATCTTGAAAAGTTTCCCCCCTCCCATATACTAATGTGCCACAAACAGGAAGTTAATATCACCAACCATTCCCATTTTATTTAGGTGTATCCATATAAATGGCCCACCCTGTAGTTACACTAATGCTGTATAAGGTTTTAATATTATCTCCCTGTCTCACACATCTATGCCTATTTTATTACATTACAAATCCTGCTGGCCTTAGAAGCAACTAATTGATATTGCTGTTATGTAATCTATGATCTACAAGTACATCCATATCCTACCCTACAAGTGATTCTTTCAATGTTATTCCCCCTAGGACATTTGATGCATGTAAATTATTAGTATCCAAATGCATAACTTTGCATTTATCCCAATTGAATCTCATTTGCCAAATGGATGCCCAAACACCAGCAAGTTTGTAGTTTTTGAACACCTCACTTTCCTAATCCCTGCCACTCCTGCTCTGACACTTTCCGGGTCCCAGTTGGTGTCTACAGTACTTCCCGGCCCATCTCAACATACAGAAAATGACTGATCAGCCAATCAGGTTTTATTTTGTAAATAATTTTGAAGGATAGACATGAACCTATTGGATTGCCAAATTAAAATTAGGCTCCATTCACACGACCGTATATTGTTTTCCGCTTCCGACCCGCTAATTTTCACTTCAATGGGACCGCAAAAATAACGGACAATACACCGTTTGCTGTCCGCATCCGTATGTCCGCATATCTATTCCGCAGAAATATAGGCCATATCTTAAAATATCCGCAAAATGCGGCCCGCAGAGCAATAGAAGTCAATGGGAAACACTTCTGTATGTCATGTTTCCGTTTTTTTTGCGGAAAGGTGGGTACAAATATTATGGAGCAATCCATTTGATCTGGTTGCCTAGAAATATTAGGGGAAGCATTTCATCCGTTTTTTGCGGACCAACGGAACGGATGTGGATGCACAACGGAATGGAAAGATAAATATTTGCGGATGCACGGATCTGCAAAAAACGGTCCGCAATACAATATACGGTCATGTGACTGGAGCCTAAGTGTCACTTTCTAAAACTTTACTGTGCCCCCCCCCTCTTCCTGCCGGCCGATCTCCTGTTTCAGATGGTGTTTGTTACACTTGCATTACTTAGGTAAGTCATAAGCTTCTTGACCAAGACTGGGAACATATCCTAGGAAAACTCCATGTAAACTGCCTGGGTTGACACAGTAACAAGCAGCTAATCCTGAGGGAGAAAAGCACCAACTGCTGTTGGCAGCTGTATCTTTACTACAAAGGACAGCAGCAAATGTGCAAAACTGTACAACATTTTATATGCAAAACAAATGACAATAGCATTGTGCATAGAAGTAAACATATGGCTGGAATGGCTATTGCATATTGTTAAGCCAATCTATAAAAAATAAAGGAGATGGCACTCAAAGGGATAGTAGGCACATGTTTAATTTATTGTAGAGGCTTATCAAGAAATGCATTGAGCAAAGCAGCTGTTTCCAGTTCCTTAAATTTATTTTGCTCTCTGGCTTAGCTGTCCATACTGTATCTTTGGATTATAAGGCTGGAGCATTTCATCCAGGGTTTAAAAATGTTTTTACTGAAATTTTTTCAGGAATGTGGCAAGCAGATAGCTGCCTATAGCCAATAGGAAAAAAGTTCTCTATGTACCATGGTGCAGATTTATTAATGCCATCATCTGGCATATTGGACAGATATAATAGTTTAATGTGTGCTGTATGAAAAATTTAATGAAATTCTAGAGACATGTTAGAAAATTTTTAGTGGGACTGACAAGCCATCTAAACTCTCCCCTGAGGGCAAATGTCAGGGAGATAAGTGTCACGAGTGGTCTTGCGTCTGGAATCAGACGTTCTGCGCGGCTTTCTATGTGACAGGTTTGACAGGCTATTCCCTGTGGTTTGGGTGCTGTTCACCACACCCCTCTCCCTCAGCTGTTGCCGCTGGGCAATTAGCTGTCTCCTACTTACCTCTTCCTCTCCCAGTATCCCTTGCGGTTTATATCTGCTACATACCTGGTTGAGAGTGGTGTGGATCTCGGCTGAGATCCTGTTGCTGAGTTCTACTTAAAGTTAAGTGTTTTCCCTTCCTTTGGTTATTCCTGTTTGAGTCTCCTGTTCCTCCTTACGCTTGGAGGAACAGGTTACTCTCTTGTGTCATTAGACTGCAGGGTATTCTAGGGTTTATTCAGATTAGGTTCCTGTGTATGAGCTTTCCTACCACCCGGGTTAGTTCATACTGGTAGCCAGCTAGGGCCTAGTCTTAGGGTCCCCTGCAGGAGGTGACCAGTTCCCTGGTTTTGTCTGTCCCCATCCCTCATACGCTCGGTGTGGCTTTTCCCCCCACACCCGAGCGTGACATTATAAACCGCCACTAACAAAAATTTATGTCATTTTTGTGCTGACATGGATGCTATTGCTACACTGGCTGAACGGCTGCAGGGACTCAGCTTGGAGGTGGCTGACATCCGCAACCAGATTCAGAGACCACAGGCTGGTGGTTCTGGGGGTGCTGAGTGTCAGGCCTGTTTGGAGCCTAAGGTCCCCCTCCCGGATAGATTTTCAGGGGAATGTGATAATTTTGTTCTATTTAGGGAGGCGTGCAAATTGTATTTCAGACTGCGTCCACATTCTTCTGGTAATGAGGAACAGAAGGTTGGTGTGGTCATCTCGCTGCTTAAAGGGGATGCGCAGTCATGGGCCTTTTCTCCACCGACCGGATCGCTGTCTCTCCGGTCGGTAGATGAATTTTTCAAGACCCTAGGGATTATCTATGATGACCCGGATCGTATCTCCCTGGCGGAGACCCAGATACGTAACCTTTGTCAGGGTGAGCGGCCGGTTGAGACTTATTGCTCTGAGTTTCGGAGGTGGGCGACCAATACTGAATGGAACGATCCGGCTTTACGTAGCCAATTCTGTCAAGGTTTGTCTGAAAGGCTGAAGGACGCTTTGGCCTTTCAGGAAACCCCTGTGTCTTTGGAGGCCGCTATGTCTCTTGCTGTACGCATGGATAGGCGCCTGAGAGAGCGATCTAGGGGCCCCCGCTCTCAGAACGTACTATCACATAGTGTACCAGCTTCCTATGACACTTTGGGTGAATATTCCCCTAGGTTGATGTCTGGGGATGAACCTATGCAATTAGGAGGAGCCACTCCTGTAGCCACCCGCAATCATCTTGGTAATAAAAAGGGTGTGTGTTTTTTCTGTGGTCAGAAAGGACACTTTATCAATGTATGTCCATGCTTCCTATCTCTAATGGAGAGAAAAGAAAAGGGGGCGTTGAATTCTCATCTCACTCTTGGTGGAGTGGGTAGGGAGACTGAAAATGTGCATTTGTCTTCATCCTGCAGTACCCGTTTTCTCCTGACTGCCGAGGTGGCGCTAGAATCAAAGGTTGTGAAAATTGAGGTGTTTATTGACAGCGGGGCAGGGGTGAACTTGATTGATGCTCAGTTTGTCCGTATGCATGGATTGTCACCAAGTTCTTTGGATAAGAGGATTTCCGTGTTTGCCATTGATTCTGCACCTCTCTCTCAGAAGTGTTTGTCTCAGATGGTGCATGATATCAAATTAAGAGTGAGTGAATTTCATCAGGAGCTTATTTCATGTTTTGTGTTGGAAGGTCTTCCTGCTCCTGTGGTTCTGGGTTTACCGTGGTTAAGCAAACATAATCCGTCCATTGACTGGCATACTAGACAAATTGTGGATTGGGGCGATTATTGTGTTGACAATTGCCTTAATACATCTTTTTCTGCTTTAACCACTAAGACTCTTCCTTCTTTTATATCGGATTTCTCTGATGTATTTTCTGAAGGTGGATGTCAGGATTTACCCCCTCACCGGGAATACGATTGTCCTATCAATCTTATCCCTGGAACAAGATTGCCTAAATCTAGGCTGTATAACCTTTCTGGACCTGAGAGAACGGCCATGAAGGAATATATTGCTGAGAGTTTGGCCAAAGGACATATTAGGCCTTCCAAATCTCCTGTGGCAGCAGGGTTCTTTTTTGTTAAAAAAAGGACGGATCCCTTAGGCCATGTCTGGATTTCCGTGAACTCAATAGGATTACTGTCCGTGATCCGTACCCCCTTCCTTTGATTCCTGACTTGTTTAACCAGATTGTGGATGCCAAGGTGTTCTCCAAGTTGGACTTAAGGGGGGCATATAATCTGGTCAGGATCAAGGAAGGGGATGAATGGAAGACGGCCTTTAACACTCCTGAGGGCCACTTTGAGAACCTGGTCATGCCTTTTGGGTTGACCAATGCTCCTGCTGTCTTCCAGCATTTTGTTAATGACATTTTTCATCATCTTGTGGGGAGGTTTGTAGTCGTGTATTTGGATGACATACTAATCTATTCTCCAGATATTGTGACACATCAGGATCACGTGAGGCAGGTGTTGCAAATCTTAAGAGATAACAAGTTGTATGCAAAATTAGAGAAATGTGCTTTTGCTGTACATGAGGTGCAATTCTTAGGATACCTGCTTTCATCTTCAGGTTTTCGTATGGATCCAGAGAAGGTCTGTGCTGTTCTGAACTGGGACCGACCTGAAAATCTGAAGGCTCTTATGCGATTTTTGGGGTTCACCAACTATTACCGAAAATTTATTAAGAACTATTCGACTATAGTTAAACCCTTAACTGACATGACTAAGAAAGGGACGGATGTCTCTGTGTGGTCTGATGCAGCGTTGCAAGCCTTCTCCGCTGTAAAGGAGTGCTTTTCTTCTGCCCCTATATTGGTGCAGCCAGATGTGTCACAACCTTTCATTGTGGAGGTTGACGCATCCGATGTGGGGGTAGGAGCTGTGTTATCACAGGGCCCGTCACCTGGTAAATGGCGCCCATGTGCTTTTTTTTCGAAGAAACTCTCTGTGGCGGAGAGAAATTATGATGTGGGTAACCGAGAGTTACTGGCCATTAAGTTGGCTTTTGAGGAATGGCGTCATTGGTTGGAAGGGGCGAATCATCCAATCACGGTATTCACTGATCACAAAAATCTGGCTTACCTGGAGTCGGCTAGACGACTTAATCCGAGGCAGGCCAGATGGTCTTTGTTCTTCACCAGATTCAATTTCATTGTCACATACCGTCCTGGGGTTAAGAATGTGAAGGCGGATGCCTTCTCACGTAGTTTTCCCGGGGGTGGTGATTTTGAAGATCCTAGCCCTATACTGTCTGAAGGAGTGGTGATATCCGCTCTTTACCCTGATCTTGAGGCTAAAGTGCTTGAGGCCCAGGGAGATGCGCCGGAGTCTTGCCCTCCCGGGAAGTTGTTTGTTCCTTCTGATTTGCGTTATAAGGTTTTGAGGAGCATCATTCTTCGGTGCTTGCGGGACACCCTGGGAGTAAATCCACTGTCGACCTCATCTCTCGTAGATTCTGGTGGCCAGGTCTGCGTAAGTGTGTTGAGGAATATGTGTCAGCCTGTAGTGTCTGCGCATGCTCTAAGGTGACACATACTCGTCCCTCTGGACCCCTACTTCCATTACCCATCCCGTCCAGACCATGGACTCACCTATCCATGGACTTCATCACTGATCTGCCTGAGTCGTCTGGTAAGACAGTTATTCTGGTGGTTGTAGATCGTTTTAGTAAAATGGCGCACTTTATTGCATTACCCGGACTCCCCAATGCTAAAACTCTTGCACAAGTGTTTGTTGACAATATTGTGAAACTTCATGGCATTCCCACTGACGTTGTCTCTGATCGTGGGACTCAGTTTGTGTCCAGGTTCTGGAGGGCGTTCTGTACTCGGCTCGGGGTACAACTGTCTTTCTCCTCTGCCTTTCATCCCCAGACGAATAGACAGACTGAGCGTACCAATCAGAATCTGGAGACTTATTTGAGATGCTTTGTCTCTGAGAACCAGGAGGAGTGGTCCTCGTTTTTGTCTCTGGCTGAGTTTGCCATAAATAATCGCAGACAGGACTCCACTGGTAAGTCACCCATTTTTTGGTGCATATGGCTTTCACCCGCAGTTTGGCACATTTTGTGGTTCTGATACTTCTGGTATTCCTGAGGAAGAACGTTTTTCGTCATCATTGTCTTCCATATGGCGAAAAATTCAAAGTAACTTGATAAATATGGGTAACAAGTACAAACGTGTGGCTGACAGGAGACGCATGAATGGTCCGGACCTAAATGTGGGTGATTCTGTGTGGCTGTCTACTAGGAACATTAAGTTGAAAGTTCCTTCATGGAAGTTGGGTCCAAGATTTATTGGCCCATATAAAATCACGGCCATTATTAATCCTGTAGCATTTCGTCTTGAACTCCGCAGGCCCTGAAAATCCATAATGTGTTTCACAGATGTTTGTTGAAGAGGTATGTTGAACCTCTGGAGCCATCTCCCTTGCCACCCGCGCCTGTCTTGGTGGATGGTAATTTGGAATTTCAGATTGTCAAGATCATTGATTCTCGAGTTCTTCGTGGGACCCTTCAATATCTGGTTCATTGGAAGGGTTATGGTCCTGAGGAGAGGTCATGGGTACCGGCATCGGACGTGAATGCCAGTCGTTTGGTAAAAGCCTTTCACAGATGTCACCCTGATAAAGTTGGTCCTGGGTGCCCGGAGGTCACCCGTAAAAGGGGGGGTAATGTCACGAGTGGTCTTGCGTCTGGAATCAGACGTTCTGCGCGGCTTTCTATGTGACAGGTTTGACAGGCTATTCCTGTGGTTTGGGTGCTGTTCACCACACCCCTTTCCCTCAGCTGTTGCCGCTGGGCAATTAGCTGTCTCCTACTTACCTCTTCCTCTCCCAGTATCCCTTGCGGTTTATATCTGCTACATACCTGGTTGAGAGTGGTGTGGATCTCGGCTGAGATCCTGTTGCTGAGTTCTACTTAAAAGTTAAGTGTTTTCCCTTCCTTTGGTTATTCCTGTTTGAGTCTCCTGTTCCTCCTTACGCTTGGAGGAACAGGTTACTCTCTTGTGTCATTAGACTGCAGGGTATTCTAGGGTTTATTCAGATTAGGTTCCTGTGTATGAGCTTTCCTACCACCCGGGTTAGTTCATACTGGTAGCCAGCTAGGGCCTAGTCTTAGGGTCCCCTGCAGGAGGTGACCAGTTCCCTGGTTTTGTCTGTCCCCATCCCTCATACGCTCGGTGTGGCTTTTCCCCCCACACCCGAGCGTGACAATAAGGTTTGAACAGTTAAATTTCAACACGACCTATTTGTTCTCTGGAGAGATAAGCCACCACCAGAATTGTCTGGCGATTGCTTACCCTGCTCTCCCCACAAAGAACACATACATGCTCAACCAAAACAAGCATGTAAGTGTATGGAAGAGTCAGGAGATAGATCTTTGGCCAACAGGTATAATGAGCATGGCCACCTTTTGTACTTTACACCAATATTTTAAACAAAATATAATTGCAAAACTAGGCAGGTATAAAAAAAAAGTGTCTATGTCATGTAATAGGTAGGGAATAGTGCAGCCCTTAGCTCCATCCACACCGTTATCCCTACCTACTTGCACAGTCTGTCCTAACTGACGGTGTGCAACTGGATGGCGGTCCCTAGCTTACATATGTGCAGGGGAGGGGAACAACGGGAGAAAACAACAGACTGCAACAGAAAACACAGACACGTAAATGTTTACCAAGCCGAGGTCAAGAGCCAGGAGGTAACTTCAGAACAAAGGGAAAACACAGGATCAGAGTCAAATTCAAGCCGAGGTCAGAAGCCAGGAGGTCGCGTCAGTTCAAGGGGTATCACAAGGACAAAGTCAAATTCAAGCTGAGGTCAGGAGCAAAGAGCGTGCGTTAGTACAAGGGGTATCACAAGAACTAAGTCAAATTCAAGCCGAGGTCAATAAACAGAAGTCGCAATGCAGTAAACACTGGTGAGGTATAAAGACCAATCACAGGCAACCTGTGGACAGCACCACGCCACCGGTTCCCCATTACAGTCTAAAGCTGAATTCATATATTTTGTGTATATGTAGTTTTTTTAAAACCAAGGAAATAAAAGAGAGGAACCATTCCTCTGTACCCTCTTTTTGTATGTACTCCTTGCTTTGGATTAAAAAAATAAAATAAAAAAAACTTCAACACTACTCCAAAAAGTGAATCAAAACAGCGTAATAAGTTTTGTCCACATTTTGGGGCAATTAAGGTCAGATTTCTGTAGCATTTTACCATTCCCCTGAGTGTTTTTCTGTTTGTTTGTTTGCTCCAGTCCATTTTCTAGGGATATCTACCACTAGACCTCACTCAACCTAAAGAAAAGCTACAAAATATCAGAAAATATAAGAAATCAAGAGTACAGTACCTATTTATTTGCTTAGTTCAACTTTTGGTCACAAGAATTGTTTTCTTCTTTCCTTCCATGTAAGGTTGTAATTTTGGAAGGACTTGATGGCAATCCAGTATATGTGGCCCACCATAAATATCATACTTTATAAATAAGCGTACCTTATAGCTTGAGAACTATGGTAATTGCAGACATTACTGCTGATAAGACTGCTTTCAGAAAAATTAGTTTTGAGATTTGAATTTTTTATATAAAACTATAAAGATAAAACTTTCTGTAGACTGATTGCAACACTAGAGGTGGGGAAAAAACAAATAAAGAGTAAGAAAAAGTAAGAAAACTTGGATGGCTTGTTGTAGGCAGTCCCAGATGATGGAAGATTCATGGGACAAGCGCTATATCTATATATCTATATATAGATAATTGATCGGGCGACTATGACATTGTAACCTACCAAAATGAAACCAATGATAATGACAGGCACAGGCATTTGTATGCAGGGAGTATTGTGCACACATTTGTTCATATTGGATATTATACTCATCTAAACGATGATCAACTGTCGTTATTGCATTGTATTGTATTACATTAAACCATTGCAACAGTGATATTGCTAGAATAGACCTTGAATAGTGGTGTACACAGTTTCCATGTGCAATGGCCCAGACGCAGGGCTCGTGAGATATAATGAATTATTGTGTCACAGGTGTGGTGTTTGTCGATTGATTACTCATGGTTTGGTGACTCCCTGGGCTGGCGTGCAGTGGATGGAGGGGGGACACTACTTCCCTCGGGGCACCCTCTGTACTCAGGACCCCCGCCGGATGGTGAGGCGAGGTGCCCTTGATGTAAACTTTTATAGTGTCGGTCGGCTGGGTTCTGGAATGTTGTGACACCAGTGTCTTAAGTAGACACAAACTTTTGGAGTAGCAGTGATGAAGAGACAGATTTGTTGTAAACAATGGAACTTTACTTTTGCCTTGAGATAAGATGCAAAATACAATTTACAAAAGTGCAAAATACAATTATCTTCAGTAGGCAGTAGATGGTATAAATTGATGCTTTAAGAACTCCTTTTAAGGCTACTTTCACACTAGCGTTAGCACGGATCCGGCACCTAAAGGGTGCCAACGGATCCGTGCTAACGCTATACATGTGTGGAGCCGGAGCAGCGCTCCGGCCCCACACATGACACACATTAAAACAAGACACAGACATACATACAAACAAACATACAGACATACATACATACTCACATACTCCCGGGACGCCGGCAGAACGTCTTCACGCGCCTCCTGCGCGCAGTGATGACGATTCCCCACAGCGCCCTCTGCTGGGCGCAGTGGGGAAATGTCATCGCAGCGCGCAGGAGGCACGTGAAGACGTTCTGCCGGCGTCCCGGGAGTATGTGAGTATGTATGTATGTCTGTATGTTTGTATGTATGTCTGTATGTTTGTTTGTATGTATGTCTGTGTGTATGTATGCCGGATCCGGAATGACCCCCCATTGGAAATCAATGGAGGACAGATCCGGATTACTGGTGTGTCCACACCAAACGGATCCGTCCCCATTGACTTGCATTGGGGGTCATTCCGGATCCGTCTTGGTGCGGATGCCTGGACCGGAGAGCAAACCGCAGCATGCTGCGGTTTGTCCTCCGGTCTGAAGACGGAACGGAATGCTTTCAGGAGCATTCCGTTGTCTTCAGTTCAGTTTTGTCCCCATTGACAATGAATGGGGACAAAACTGAAGCGTTTTTTTCCGGTATTGAGCCCCTATAACGGAACTCAATACCGGAATTTAAAAACGCTAGTGTGAAAGTAGCCTAAGGCTGTTACTTAAGTTGCTGTTGCTTTAAATCCAGTTACTCTTAAATCTCCACTTAGTAAATCCCTTAATAAACTAGTCTTGGATCTGGATAGTATTTTAATATTTCTCTTTTATAGCAATGCTTCAGGGTATGTTGGCCCTGCACGGCAGGTATTAATACATCTGTGCCATGACGCTTTGCGAACAGTAACCTAACTGCCCGTTAGGGATTCCAGTAGGTATGAAATCACAACTTTAGCTAGTAGTTGTAGAATCAGTGTCCAGGCGCTGTGGAGCTACTCCTAGTCACTATATGTTGCTGACAAAGTCCATTAAGCTGATAAGCTCAGAGTTTACCTTTGACAGGCTTGGTATCCAGGTATTGCCAATTGCTAGTGGCCTAGAAAATGGTAAGTGCTATCATGTTGCTTGACATGGCCAGTGTCCAGCAGGAATGGCGGCCTTTAGGGTGACTTTCTCCTCCTGCACATTTCTTAAGTTGCTTTAAAGGTTCAGGAGCTCCCTGAGGAGCTGTCTGCTCTCCTCACTCCATGATGTTCTTCTCCTCTATACTACTCTATCACCTCTAACCATAGAGGGTATCTATATAAGTTACATGTCAGCACCATCTAGTGGTGAAAATGATTATTACAGCCTAGGAGGTTCTTACAACATATATAGAACTTTGACAATAAACTATAATGGCATGGCTTCAAGAGTGACATGGCTATATAAAATACAGTTTATAGTGTCCCTTTTGCACACATAACACAATTATGTGGGACACTGCACATGGATTTATATATATATCTATATATCTTTTTTTTTTTTTTACCTGTCGAGCACCATATGATGCTTCTATGAGTCACTGTACTATTTCCTATGAGCAATAAATCTGGGAGAGAATACATTCATAAGTCTACATTTACAGGAAATGAAAAAATGGACACACTGGGGAGATTTTTTACTCCCAGTACCCTCCTTTCATGTCTATAGGAGATACAAGAACCACTGACTAAGTGTGCATGCTGGGAGTTGTAGTTTCACAGCAGTTGGAGTGGAAGATGACTTATAACCAGCGCACCAAGTGTTGAACAGACACAAAGACCTTCCTCAGCAGCATAACAACAAACCAATTAGTTTTTTACCTCTATTCTAGGTAAGCTGGTAGTTACACCCATAACTTCACCATCAATAAATGTTGCTTATTGTTTCTCCAATATGACTTCTAGTCATATATCTGTATAAATTAAGGAATTCTAACGTAAAGATGTTGCAAAGAAAATGGTTAAATCTTATTTTTTCCTTTACAAAACTGGATTTTATAGTTATTAATATCACAAGTCACGTGTGTATAATTAAAATAATTACATAGGTGGTGTGACTGCTTGACATTGCTCAAGGTGTTAATTGGTTCAATTTATGAAGAGCCACTTCAGTCGCTCCTTCCTCATTATGAGACATCTGTTTATAGCTTTGCAGTGTTTGTATCTCGACACTGAGCAGCACTTGCACAAAATATTCCATCACTAATTAAAAATAACATTAAATGTCATTGTGGAAATGCTTCTCCTTTGAAACATTGAATTCCTGGTATTTCAATAGCTGGAACTCAGGTTAATTGGAATCTCCACCTAACATTGATGCATGAATGATCAAAAAAACATATATTTGGCTTTGTTGTCTATGAAATGATTGGCATATACCGCAAAACACTTTAAAAATTATACTACATACAGCAAGACGACTCATGTTATATCTCCCTTCTTGTAAGATTATCAGTCTATTGACTGGTGTTTTTATCATTGATTGGAATTGTGTGACATCATGGAAAGCCATTCTGTACAGTAGGTGGCAGCCTCTTCATTTTGTAAGCAAACATGTTTGCTTTGATTGTGATAAACAAAGCGATGTCTGCATCTCAAAATCAAAATGCATGGTATATAAGAATATAATTTGCATTCATTTAGTTGCTATTCATTTTTAATACTATACGTTTGTCTAGTGCAGTGGCTGTAAAATGCAACTGAAGGTTTTGAAGAAAAGTAAGAAAAAAAAACATATAAGAAGAGAGTTTAGTTTTATGAGACTTTCTTCCTGCAAACCTGAAGTATTACTAATTGCATCTGCCAATTCAAATTTTATATATTTTGAGGGAGACATAAAGACTTGAGATTGAAATAAGCAAATCAATTCTATAGATTCTGAAATTTTCCAAAAATGTCATATTCTAAAATGAACTGAGAGAGAGAAAAAGGAAAAGGAAGCTGAGGCATTTCTCATGCCCCAGAAACCAGTCCCATTCACATTTACTGTGGAATCCAGACATTTTCTGGAGTTTACCCTGAGGGGCTGTATGTGTGAATGCAAACATTCACGATGTGGATTTCGGCATTCGCTCATGTGAGGAGCCCTTACTTAAAGTGCCCTCACACCGCCATTTTTCGCGTCCATTTGCATATAGTTAGTGATGAGTGAACTTCTGTTTTTAAGTTCAGCGTCCAAGGTTCAGGTTATCAGAGAATCCCATAATGGATTCCTCTACCACGGACCATAACGGAATTCTATGACAGTATGCACTATGGCCATAGTCTTCTATTATGACAGATGCTTCTTATTGGCTTCCATGGTGCACGGCGTCATAGATTTCCATTATGGTTCAGGTTCCGATAACCCAAACCTTGGATGCCAAACGTAAAACACAAATTCGCTCAACACTAAGTATAAACTCTGCCATATATATTACACATATTCACACGACACGACTGTTACAGATATATGGATATACAATCATACATGTGACACACATAACACACATTACACTTACTATTCCTGCAGACGGCTGGACATCCCTGGTAATCCGCTATAGCAGACTTGAGGGGTCCACAGGGCACTGTTTGCAGACTCTCCCCTCCCCCTCTGTCACTACTAGCAGTGAGATACAGGCTCTGTGTGAACAGGAGTGAGGCCACATGGGGGGGGGTCTTATCAAACCCCAATTTTGTGTAAGCCACTCTGGCTATGTTGAAAGGACTGGGCCATGGGGGATGTGGGAAGGGGTGGGGGGCAGTTACTACTTACATGGGTAGTGGGAAGGGGTGGGGGGCAGTTGCTACTTACATGGGGATGTGGGAAGGGGTGGGGGGCAGTTACTACTTACATGGGGATGTGGGAAGGGGGGGCAGTTACTACTTACATGGGGATGTGGGAAGGGTTGGGGGGCAGTTAAACTTACATGGGGGAAGTGGGAAGGGGTGGGGGCAGTTACTAGTTACATGGGGGATGTGGGAAGGGTGGGGGGCAGTTACTAGTTACATGGGGGATGTGGGAAGGGGTGGGGGGGCAGTTACACTTACATGGGTGATGTGGGAAGGGGTGGGGGCAGTTAAACTGGGGGATGTGGAAAGGAGTAGGGGGCAGTTACACTTAAAGCCAGCAGCAGCACCCATCTCTCAGCTCCACATCCACTCTGCACATGAGGAGACTGGTGGGCAGGGCCTCTGCTGGGAGCAGAAGAACAGGCTGCAGAGAATCGCAGCAAACAGGAGTGAGTGGGAGTTGGGCTCCGTTCTAGCTCCA
This sequence comes from Rhinella marina, assembly GCA_900303285.1. Lineage (NCBI taxonomy): Eukaryota > Metazoa > Chordata > Amphibia > Anura > Bufonidae > Rhinella > Rhinella marina. The sequence goes on along the minus strand of ONZH01015451.1, from coordinate 61,713 downwards.
CTTGCTAGAAGAGAAGATGAGTCAATATACCCAGCATGCAGCTAGTTCCTGCTCTCTGCCCTCCTCCTGCACACCACTGCTGATAGGATCACAGGTCAGCGCTGTGGAGGAGGGCAGAGAGCAGGAACTAAGAAGCCTGCCCTGCCGCCTGTGCAGCGTGGAAGCAGGGACAGCACTGATAGGCAGTTCAGGGCAGAGCCGTCCGCCCCTCTCCTCAGAGCATATCCGGGACTGTCCTGCTGGATCCGGGACGGTTGGGAGGTATGCCTCCGTAGTCCCCTCAGGTAGATTGGCAATTCTGTTTGCTCTGCTCTGATAAAGAACAATTGCCTGGAAAGATGGTTTACCTGTTATAAGTGAAGACCTGTTTAAAGGGTCATGCATGAAATTTGGGTGTCTATGCTTCATTGGGTGGGGCAAGACACGCAGCATTCTTTTTGTTTTGGAAGGAAAGCTGAACTGCATATGTTTTTCACACATTTGCTTTTCCTTTACTGATATGTGTAACTGTGCTTATCTGTGTGGGCCTATGTCTGCCTGGGAAAAAATGATAGAAAATTACTCGTTTGTAGTCTATATGCACACAACCATAATAGCTTGGTGCTCAGAAAAGATCTACAAAAAACAAATAGCTCCTGTGTGAAATCTACTGTCCCATTATATAAATTGATATTCTTCATATTCTTGCCTGTTTTGTGGACAAGAATAGCAATTTTTATAATGCTACTTCAGCTTGCACACATAGGGCATTTTGCTTGTTGTGTGGATGTGGTTTATTGAGCCCAAAATGGATACAGTTGATTGCATGTAGCATAAAAACAATTGACCGTCTTACAATTTCTTCCAGATGCCTACACACCAGGGTGCACTTTCACATGGCAGGGAAAAAAAATACAGCAAGCTTAGAAAAATAAAAACACACATTTAAGCCTTCTTTCCAAGAGGAAAAATAAAGCTGAATGTTTCACATCAGCTGATCTACTGTAGTCATACTAAATCACGTCTGACCCTTTAAACAGGCCTTCAAATATAAAGGTTAGTGTCCAGTATATATAATAGCATAGTAACATAGTTTGTAAGGCTTAAAAATACATCTGTCCATCCAGTTCAGCCTGTTATCCTGCAAGTTGCTCCAGAGGAAGGAAAAAAATCTGGTGAGGTAGAAGCCAGTTTTCCTCATTTGAGGAGAAAACCATGCTTTCCTGACTCCAATCAGGCAATAAAAATATTCCCTGGATCAACAACCTTCTCCAGAAATCTAATAACTATAACCTGTAATATTATTATACTCCAGAAATACATCCAGGCCCCTCTTGAACTCTTTTAGTGAATTCAAAATCACCACATCCTCAGGCAGAGAGTTCCATAGTCTTACTGCTCTTACTGTAAAGAATCCTCTTCTATGTTTGTGTAGACACAGAGGATGTCCCCTCGTCACAGTCACAGTCCTGGGGATAAATAGATGATGTGAGAGATTTCTGCACTGCCCCTGATGTATTTATACAGATGCAGCAGAGTTAACAGTCAGTCATAACACGATAACTAGATGTGATAAAGGTCTCCATTTTTTCCTATAATGTACAAACATCACTAATGAATTACAGGGTGGTCCTAACCATGGAAACAAGCAGGTAATTTGAATATCTTTCCAAAAAAACAAAGATGTGCAAATTACCTTTCCAGCAGAAGTAAGATAGGCTAATTTGCAAGTACTTTTCCCAGAAAACAAGAACAGTATTGCCTGGTCTACAATACTCCTCATACATACTAGGCATTCTCCATAATGAGAAAGAGTACCCACCAGATAATACATCCCTGATTTGTCCCCTTCTCTCTCTCCTGGTCCATAGTACAGCCACAGTTAGGTATACTATGTTCCATAGAAGCAATGATGCTGTATGTATAACATAAATCCATAATATGGCCTTGTGTGGTATTCTTTATAGTGATTACTGCAAACTGATAACTTCTAGGCAATTTATTTAAAATGTTCGGATCAAACTAGTGGAAGATAAACACACAACTTCTTAAAAAATATATTTATGCAAAAAAAATTGATTGTTGCAAAGTCAGAACAGGAGCTGCCAAGTAATAGCAGCTGGCATAAGAGGTCATTCATTTGAATGACATTCTAATACTATTTGGTCAAATGGAACTGTCTCCCAGTGATAACCGCTGACCATCAGTTGTGCCAGAAGCTGGACTCACAGCGATCTTAAGACCAGCATTTTCTACCTCGTTCACCTAAAATACTCTAGCTCATAGCTGGCATAGACTTCAGTTACCATTTATGCCACAAAACTGGAGTAAATGATGATATGGATATGACATTACATATCCACTTAACACCCCCTTTTCAGAAAGTGGTGAGGGTGGCATAAAAACACCATTGGAATTTTTTTACGCCACTTTTGACTAAGGGGCAATGATAAATGTCACCCATTATGTTACGGGCCCAACTATGTGTTCAACTGTGATGGTTTAAATCAAGGTTGTGAAGACTCCTGGGCATCATATGTGTAAGAGGGTCATTTGTTTTTTTTTTAAGCTAAATAATTTCTTATAATGCTGCTGGAGCATTGGCTATGGAACATTACTGGTGAAGATGTTATTTAGCACCTTGTGTTGCTCTTGCACCTGCCTGACACTATCTACCTCATTACACTGAAATATATACTTGTAGAATACTAAGAACAACTCTGTAAACATTTCCACAAACCATGAATTGGTAAGAGCAGTAAACTGTTGAAAATCACACTTAATTTGCTGATGTTTATGATCAATAAAATTAGGGGAAAACAAGTAAAAGTCATAGTATATGTTGGCCTTTAAGGTGTCTGTTGCTGTATACATTTACATTATAAAATTACCAGTGATGAAGTGAGACGCAACACAATATTACAATTTTCCGGTATTGCACAGAACACCAAACCATGAGCTGTGAATTTGTATAACAGCTAAAACAGACACAATTGACTGATTGTTTGAGCATTTTACAAATTTAAGTTTATTTTTAAATCTCCTATAGCTATCTGTTTATATGGTTGAACAGAAGTATAGCTATAGGGGGCAAAGATGGAAGTCACACCTGACCCTGGTAGTAGAGGGTTGAATAAATACCCTTTTACCACAAAAGAAGACACCCGAATATTGAACTGGTACCCTGTAGGTAGGGATCCTGTTACACATTTTGCGCTGGGGCCTAGGAGCTTTAAGTTTTGTCTCTTTAATAACTTGCTAGAGGTTTTATGCTCATGTTGTGATACTGAGTGTCATATTTTTTTTAAATTCAGATAGTTTTTTTTATTTACATTTAATACAAGAAAATACAAGAAAAAAAATTGACAACACCCCACCAACTGTGTTTCGAGTGCCAAAAAATGTATGTCGATTACATTATGTCACTTACTACCATATATGCATGTTTCAATGAAACAATATAAAAGAAATAAATATTTGTGAAGACTGAGCACTACATAGGCATAAGTCTAGTTATAAGCAGCACAGACAATGTCACACCAGCAGTAAAATCCATCGACCCCATTGCTTTTCACATTTTTGAAGGGTACCTCTTTTAAAATTGACCCCCACTACATCAGTATTACTGAATTCATACCTCAATTTCTTTAAGCTGCAGCGCCACTGGTTGTTAGTACTGCCTAGCTAATGGTTTACAAGCCTGATATAATACTTTAATAATTGATTACTTGCTAATTTCATCCACTGACAATTTATCCATATCTCAAAATGCCATGTACCGTCACATTTAACACTATTATACCATGAACTTTATGAATAAGGTCAAAAACATTTACTCAGTAGAAGGAGATAGATGTATACAATCATAGCATAGGTTTAAAGTCAGCATCTAATGCTGGACACCTAAGACATTGCACATCCACCCTGAGTCTGATTTCAAATAGCAAAACTTGAGTTTTAAATGCTGTGTCAAAAGAAATATCCAACAGCGGAAACAACACTCAACAACAATGATGGAGTGAACCTCAGAATATCTGTCAACATCTATACCAACAACAAGCCCACATTGTCCACCACTTCTCTTCCAGTCCTTTTAATGTGTCGTCAAAGCCCTTGTCAAGAAATCTTAAAGGGTTGTCCAGCCTTGGGGCCAACCCATACAGTCTTAACCTGTTTCTTATATTCATGCTCAATATGTCAATATGAGTTAATGGCCAAATTGTAGTCTCTGGGTCAGTTGATGACCTCCTTCTTGGTTATGGTCCCATATTCTTTCTCTGAGACCGGGCAAGGTGAGTGTAGGATTTTGGGATTGTTAGGCTCCATCTTGCCTTTGTTTAATGAGACTAAAAATGAGCCTGGACCCATCTAGCTCTGGTCACCAAATGCATTGACTGGAAAGCAGGACGCATCTGATACTGTTATCTGTTAACTGATTGGGCAAAGAAATTATAGTTTGTGTGTCCAGATATGCACCAAATTTATCATAGTGTAAGTCACTGTGATAAACTTGGCATGTCCTTATGGATCCTTTAGAGCTGTAGTCACATACAGCAATCATCACCTCTGTATGGAGCTGAGTGATTGTTAGTGTTATCACTTATGTCCATAGAGAATTATTGCTTCTGGGTAACAGATCACTGCTTACACTGCGTACACTAATGCCAGAAGCCTGACTAATAAAATTGGTGAACTGGAATTAGTGATGTGTGAGGAGGACTATGACATAGTGGGAATAACTGAGACATGGCTGGATGATACCTATGACTGGGCAGTTAACGTACAGGGTTACAGTCTTTTTAGAAAGGATCGCCAAAACCGGAGAGGGGGAGGGGTCTGCCTTTATGTAAAGTTCTGTCTAAAGCCCACACTGCGGGAAGATATAAGTGAGGGACATGAAGATGTGTAGTCACTGTGGGTAGAAATAAATGGAGCCAAAAACAATAATAAAATACTAATAGGAGTTTATTATAAACCCCCTAGTATACCAGAGCCCATAGAAAATCTACTTCTAAACGAAATAGACGAGGTGGCAAATCATAATGAGGTCGTTATTATGGGGGATTTCAACTACCCAGATATAGACTGGAAAACTGAAACCTGTATATCTCATAAAGGAAACAGGTTCTTGGAAATAACCAAAGACAATTACCTTTCCCAACTGGTTCAGGACCCGACTAGAGAGACGGCCATACTGGACTTAGTATTAACCAATAGACCTGACAGAACAACAGATGTGCAGGTTGGGGGACTCCTAGGAAATAGTGACCATAATATAATAACCTTCCAATTGTCATTTAAAAGAACGATTCTTCAGGGAGGAACAAAAATACCTAACTTCAAAAAAGCTAAATTTAGCCAACTAAGAGAGGCCATAGGCCTAACTAACTGGGACAAAGTCCTCAAAAATAAAAATACAGCCACAAAATGGGATATTTTTAAAAGCATCCTAATATCTAATTGTGAGAGGTACATACCTTATGGAAATAAAAGGTTAAGGAACAAGAAAAAACCAAAGTGGATAAACAGAACTGTAAAGAAAGCAATAAATGACAAACAGAAAGCATTTAAATCACTAAAACAGGAGGGGAGCGAGGAAGCATTGAAAAACTACAAGGAAAAAAATAGAATATGTAAAAGAAAAAGAAAAACAGCCAAACTAGAGACCGAGAGATTAATCGCCAAAGAAAGTAAAACTAACCCTATAATGTTCTTTAATTATATAAATGGTAAAAAGTATAAACCTGAAGGTGTCGGCCCCTTACAGAGTAATGAGGGGGAAGTTGCAGAGAGCGATGAGGAGAAAGCAAAGCTACTAAATATCTTTTTCTCCACTGTATTCACTGAGGAAAATAAACTGTCAGATGAAATGCAGAATATAAAAGTAAATTCCCCATTAAAAGTGCCCTGTCTGACCCAGGAAGAAGTAGAGCTGCGTCTTAAAAAGATTAAAATAGACAAATCGCCAGGACCAGATGGCATACACCCCCGTATCCTAAGAGAATTAAGTAATAGAATTACTTAGAATAAGTAATTACATAGAATTAAGTCATCGCCAGACCCTTATTTCTGATATTTAAGGACTCTATACTGACAGGGAGTGTTCCACAGGATTGGCGCATAGCAAATGTGGTGCCAATATTCAAAAAGGGTCCAAAAACAGAGCCCGGGAACTATAGGCCAGTAAGTTTAACATCTGTCATGGGTAAACTGTTTGAGGGTTTTCTAAGAGATGCTATCTTGGAGTACCTCAATGAAAATAAGCAAATTACTCCATATCAGCATGGCTTCATGAGGGATCGGTCATGTCAAACCAATTTAATCAGTTTCTATGAGGAGGTAAGTTCTAGACTAGACCGCAGCAAATCAATGGATGTCGTATATTTGGACTTCTCCAAAGCGTTTGACACGGTACCACATAAAAGGTTAGTATATAAGATGAGAATGCTTGGCCTGGGAGAAAATGTCTGTATGTGGGTAAGTAACTGGCTCAGTGATAGAAAACAGAGGGTGGTTATTAATGGTACATACTCAGATTGGGTCACTGTAACTAGTGGGGTACCACAGGGGTCAGTATTGGGCCCTATTCTCTTCAATATATTTATTAATGATCTTGTAGAAGGCTTGCACAGTAAAATATCAATTTTTGCAGATGACACTAAACTGTGTAAAGTAATTAACACAGAAGAGGACAGTACACTGCTACAGATGGATCTGGATAGACTGGAGGCTTGGGCAGAGAAGTGGCAGATGAGGTTTAACACTGACAAATGTAAAGTTATGCATATGGGAAGGAATAATGCAAGTCACCAGTACATACTAAATGGTAAGATATTGGGTAACTCTGACATAGAAAAGGACCTAGGAATTTTAGTGAACAGAAATCTAAGCTGCAGAAACCAGTGTCAGACAGCTGCTGCCAAGGCCAATAAGATAATGGGCTGCATCAAAAGAGGCATAGATGCCCGTGATGAGAACATAGTCCTGCCACTTTACAAATCACTAGTCAGACCACACATGGAGTACTGTGTACAGTTCTGGGCTCCTGTGAACAAGGCAGACATAGCAGAGCTGGAGAGGGTTCAGAGGAGGGCAACTAAAGTAATAACTGGAATGGGTGGACTACAGTACCCAGAAAGATTATCAAAGTTAGGCTTATTCACTTTAGAAAAAAGACGACTGAGGGGAGATCTAATAACTATGTATAAATATATCAGAGGTCAGTACAGAGATCTCTCCCACGATCTATTTATCCCCAGGACTGTGACTGTGACGAGGGGCCATCCTCTGCGTCTGGAGGAAAGAAGGTTTGTACACAAACATAGAAGAGGATTCTTTACGGTAAGAGCAGTGAGACTATGGAACTCTCTGCCTGAGGAGGTGGTGATGGTAAGTTCACTAAAAGAGTTCAAGAGGGGCCTGGATGTATTTTTGGAGGGTAATAATATTATAGGTTTTAGTTACTAGAGAGGGGTCGTTGATCCAGGGAGTAATTCTGATTGCCTGATTGGAGTCGGGAAGGAATTTTTTTCCCTAAAGTGGGGAAAACTGGCTTCTACCTCACAGGGTTTTTTTTGCCTTCCTCTGGATCAACTTGTAGGAAAACAGGCCGAACTGGATGGACAGATGTCTTTTTTTGGCCTTATAAACTATGTTACTATGTTACTATGTTACACAACATGATCTTCTGCCAAAAAGTAAAGCTTTCACCCAATAAATGAGTGTTTATACAGGCAATTTTTGAAAACGAGAATGCTTGTTCTCGATAATTGTCCCATTTGCCTGTGTAAAGTTGTCATTAGGCTTGCTGTCTAAATTTACATTTGTCTACAAGAATAGAAAATCTCCCCGTTATATTTAATTGAAGCTTGTGTGAACAAAGATGGCTGCTGTAACTTCCTGCACCCACATAAAAGAAGAGGTGGTTTCATCCATTCTGATATAGATTTTTAAAGTAAGTACTCCAGTCTCATCAGGACTAAGATATTTATTCATTAATGTATTCAGTTTTCCTTACAGAATCTGTTTAAGGCATATGTATTGCTAATATTGTATGTGCATTGCCCTCTAGTTCTGTGACAGCTTAATGTCATCACAAACACTTGACCAGTAATCAGAATCCAGATTTCATTTTTCAAACATACTTTACATAAAAAACATTAAAGAAGAATTGTACTTGGCTGAACGTGTATATGTATTCTATGGGGATTGCAGGGGAGAGTTAGGAGCTCCCTATACACATTAGAGTGTTGGCTAATACACTAATGTTGTATGGGAGCATAAACGCCTTTTAGTAATAGTCAGCCTTAACTTTTTGTGCAACAGTAGCTCTGTTGTGGGATCAGGTTTGATTGTCTAGCCTTTTCCACCATCGGCAGCTCATCAATGAGTCTTGGGCACCCATGACCCAGTTCACTGGTTGTCCTACCCAAGACCACTTTGGTAGCTGTTAACCTCTGCACACTAGAAATCCCTCCTAAGATCTGACCTTTAGGAAATGCTGTAACACAGTCATCTGCCTATCATAATTTGACTCAAATCCTTAGCTTACCTATTTTCCTGCTTCCAACACATCAACTTCAATATTCTTTGGTTTGGATTTTGTACTCTATACTTATATGTACAAAATTTCAGGGTATCCCACATTTATGGAACACTTTATGTTGCCCTATATTTGTCAATTTTCATGTTACATTGATTTGAATCAGTGGGGCTGTATTCCATAACTTTGTCTTTCTGTTCCCAGTAGAAAGCAATGAGTGATAATTATATTCAGGTCACACGAACTTCTGGTTTTCTGTTTCAAACAGGGTTGCCAACTGTCCATTAATTAAGTGCTTGGCCAGTAAAAATGGAACTAATGCCAATGTTATTAACAGTGCAGAAACATTTTAGAGACATAAAAGCTGTTGATTTTCTGAATAAAGAGTTGCAGGCCAGAACACACTGCATGGAGGAAATTCTAGTATTAAAGGGAATCTACCATGAATTAGATATGGTTCCTGATTATAGACTCCCTTTATATAGAGGGCTTCAGAAATCAACTACTAAATTATGCAGCACCACGTAAGAGGATGGGTTACATATACACTATTATCATTATTAATAAAGGGGGCCTGTCATGTTGAGCTGCAGGCAGCATGCCAAAGAGAAGGAGGAGCTGAACAGATTGATATGTAGTTTTATAGAAAAGATTCTGTAAATCTTGTTATTTTTCCATTAAATTACCTACTCATTCTGAGCAAGGAGTCAAGGAGACATCCTATCAGAGATTGACCTCTATCTCTGTATATGCAGTCATAGAAGGAAGGCTGTAGGTGAGGCTAGCCAGCTTTCTGGTGTAAGTGAAGACATATCTACGGAAGCTGGGAGCTGCCTTAGATTTCTGTTTACGCGCATTGATTGCAGCAGGATGTGCCTATTTAGGGTATATCAAGACCAGTGTAAAAAAAACACCAATCTTAATAAATGTCTCAACTTTGAGAAAGAGTCCCCACAGCTCTGGACGCTCCCTCTGCTGGCAGATTAACATGAGCGCACATCTTCTGAATTCGGCATTACTGAGAGTATTGGCACATGCACAATGATATGAAAAAGAATCCGCATCAACAAATTTGCCTGTGCAACTAAACAAAATTTAGCGGTGCATACACAATCAATACATAATAATTCGGCTTTAATTTGCACATGAGCTGGTACCCACAGTAATGACGCAATGGTGGGATTATCATGGTGCACAAGATGTATGGCCATGTTAATCTGCCAGCACATAAGAGAATCATCTGTAGAGGGACACACGCTCACAAACGTAACATTTTTTTTTTTCTTCAGATGATTGACTTAATTCTTTCAACTAGATTAGCTCATCCTTAATTTACACAATAGATTTTTTTTGATGATTCTGAGTAAAACTAAATATGTTACCTTTGTAAGAACTGGAGAGGTCAGACATTATTTTGATGTAAAAATGTTTTTTTTATAAAGAATAATAAAAATATGATGCTTAGGTTCCATTTCTATCATCCGTAAACTAACAGAACTAGGGGTGGAATGGAGGGACTAGAACAGTTCATAAGGAAAGGTGTAGGGTAAAAAACTATCCAAAAACCTTTTAATATTATGTATAATAATGCCAAAAGGGTGACAAATAAAAATGGTGAAATAGAATTAGAAATGTCTGAGGTAGACTATCAGGAAACACGAAACAGAAGAATCCCGCGGCGCAAAGGAACCAGCCGATGGTAGTTAGGTCCAAATACGGTTCTTTATTAGCATGTACAGCGCGTTTCAGGGGTTCAAGACCCCCTTCATCAGGTACATAAAGATGCTGTATACATACACAAACAGGACTGACATTTATATATACTGACAGGCTTGAAAAAAAAACGCCAAAATGACACAGGGGGGTGGAGAGGGGGAGGTCCTGGACCTGCCCATAGGGGTGTGGACACATTAACATGAAAGGTCATTGTAAGTAAAAAAAAAATACATTGGAGGGGGAGGTCCTGGACCTGCCCATAGGGGTGTGGACACATTAACATGAAAGGTCATTGTAAGTAAAAAAAAAAAAAAAACATTGGAGGGGGAGGTCCTGGACCTGCCCATAGGGGTGTGGACGCATTAGCATGAGTAAAAGGTCCTTGTTAGTAAAAACATTGGAGGGACGGTGCCTCACTATTTAAGATGCGCTAATTGTTAAAACCCAACCAAAATCATAAGTAAAAGCAATGATTTATTAATACTAAAAACATCCATTGGTGGTTTAGTAGAAATGAGGACGCTAATAAGCCAGACTTTTGTTCTAATGCCACAAGGCTATAAGCATGGGGAGTGCTGCTGTGAACATGTAATAGAGTTGAAGTCATGTGATCGGGCGTTACCTAGCAACAATACACTAGCTGCTAGAGTGTACCAAAAGACGGGAGGAGATCCATCCTGATGGTAAAAGAGCTAGAGACTATGACGCAGTGGGAATAATTGAGACACGGCTGGATGATACCTATCACTAGGCAGTTAACGTATAGGGTTACAGCAATTTCAGAAAGGACCGTAAAAAACGGAGAGGAGGAGAGATTTTATTAATGTAAAGTCTTGTCTAAAGCCCACACTCGAGGAAGATCATCCCCATAGAGAATCTTTGTTCCTGGGCAGTAGACCCCTGTTTACACAGAACCATCTGCTGCTCAGATCGGGTCTCATGATCACCTTAGACAAGATCAATGAGCATAAGCTTGTTTATTGGGGGATTGCTGGCACCTTTACACAAGGCAGTTACTGGAACTAAGCGTTTCTTCAAATACCCATCTCCAATAATTGGCCCAATTATCGCTCCATGTAAAAATATGTATGAAACATCTACTGTTAATGCAACTGCTCCTCTAGTGGATACATATAAGTTCTCACATCTTAATATTCTGGAAAATACTTTTTATATTTCCATATGCTTACTTTTACAAGTCTATCTATATTAAAGTGTGCATAGTAAAAATGCCCACAAAGAATATATCTATAATATATATTTTAAAGGGATTGCATATTCATTATTTTCATGCATATATCTAAAAATATTCTTCAATCTTCATTTATTGTCATATATTCTTTTTTACACATGTCATGGTGAATATATTCTTGATTCCATGGCTGTCTATGTCATGCAATGTAGGTATATATATATCTGAATCTGTAGGTTTATTTCTGTGGCTCCGCAAAGTCTATGGACATCCCTATAACATAAATAGCAGCTAAATATAGGTTTTACGACAGGAAATAGCAATATATATTCTTGAGAAATTGGCATGAACGTCACCTGATGAACTCAAATGATTTATAATAATGTCCGTTGGGTAACATCATGGTGTCCATTTGCATACCACACTATTCTTCCAGTCACATATGAAGGAAGCTGTGCAGTGCAAGACTGCTAGACAGCAGGATCTAAAATCTGAAAATGTTTCTGAATAATAGTCTTAAGTCGAGGGGGGGGGGATTTAATAAGACTGACGTCTCATATATCAGTGTTAGATTGAATTGTGCTGTAGGTTTGTGAAATGTGTTGGAGTACAATGCCTTAAATTTATTAAGAGCTGCACACTAGTGATGAGCGAATCGGTTTGTACCGCTATGTACGAGTCCAATTCATTCATCACAGCAATTTACTGGTAGAGAGACTGTCCTTCTACTGCTGTGTATTGAACTTTTGCCTATGCAATCAGATTAAAATGGCTGCTGGTCTTGTGAGAAAATGTTATTCTCACACATGCCGTTAGTGTGAATAGTGGCACATGTGTGACTATACTCAATAATAAATCTGTGCAACAATCAATAATGAATGCAATTTGGATTTGTTATCGAGTATATAATTACTGGGATGAACTAATCGGACTTGTAGAAGTGCAGTACAAACTGATTCGCTCATCACTAATGTACACCTCGTAATATATTTGGTGCATTTTGGGCTGTCTTTATGCCAGAAAACTAAATCCGTGCCTATTATGAGATTGATATTGAGAAATTTGTCAGCTACCCTCTCCTGCTGAACCTCTACCATTTTCTTACTGCTTTTCAAAAGTGACATCAGGAGCGAAAAGTCAGAAATGATTACTCAATGATTGTTCAAGTTATTTTTATTAATGATTGGCGGGGGTCTCGGGTGTCGTTTTGATGACCTATCCTGAAGATAAATAAAAATAACTTGTACAACCCCTTTAAGTTTGAAAATGGGGGAAAGTTGCTAAAATGCTTGATCATAGCAGGCACAGATTTCATTTTTTGGCCTAAAGACAGCCCAAGATGTGCCAAATGTATTTAGAGGCATGCCCCTCTTCATAAACTTGCAGAGGCACCTGCCAACAATAATAACAAATGCTGTGTATGAAGATTTTATAATATTTTACCTCAGTGTTTTGTATAGTGTGAAAATGGAATGGAAACATCACGAAAAAGAGTCAACTAACTTTGGGGGACTTTTCCAAATGATTTTTACCACTTGGCAGTGTAAAAAAGTTGTCACTTCTGGCTCATATTTAAATAATCATTTCCGACTTTTCACTCCTGATGTCACTTTTGAAAAGCGGTAAGAAAATGATAGAGGTTCAGCAGTTTAACTAAGTTAAACTTGTCAGAAATTTGTTAACTTCCCTATGCCATTAGTGAAAAGTCAGAAACAATTGCTCAAACATGACATGAGCCAGAACTGATGAATTTTTACATTACCAAGTAGTAAAAATCATTTGGAATATTCCCTCAAATTCTTTTGACACTTTTTTCATGGCAATTTTATTGCCGTTTTTCACTGCATATTTTTTAGATTAAACATGCCGCTAAATCTTAAAAACTATAGCAAAATAGTATAAAGTCTTCATACACTGAGTTTTTGTGTTATTGTTGCCTTTTTAGGGTCAGTGCAATTTTCTTTTCAAAATACAACATCCTTTGGTGCAGTTTTCTAGGTTTTTATAGGCTTCTCTACAGTAATTTAAAAACGGCAAAAAGCACATACAAAATGAAAGCTAAAAATGCCATCAAAAACACTTGAAGAGATGCCTTAAAAAAAGGTTTGTACGAAGGAACCTGAAAGATATACAGAGTTTTTTTTAAATCATGTTTCATGAAAAATAAGCTTGCAATTATAAATTTCTTGTAAAATCTATGCATGTTCCCCCTGTCAGTTCAGAATTCTGTGTGATTAATGACTTTTATTATATTCTTTAGGGATAGTTCAATGTTGATCTTTGTAACTTTAAAACTTTGCCTATTTTATTTGAAGAAATGTAAAAGGAAATGCAATTTTCAACAGGTTAATCCACAGGAGAGCTGATGCATATATATGATATGATGTATAAATGATGGAATCTTGAAAAAAGTGAAAGAGAGGACCAAGGCTGTGTGCACATGGCATATTTTTCCAAATACAGTACAGAATCCATGGCAGAAATCCAAGGTTGACACTTGGATTTCTGCCATTGATATGCATTAAACAACGGCTGCTTCGGCTACATGTCACTTCTAGGTATGGATTTCAAATTTGTGCAAAAACAAATGTGTGCATGAATAGCAACACAGATTTCCATTGCAAATGATGGGGTCGCGATTTATAGCTAAATGAATGCTCCCTACATTTATTAATATAATCACTGAAAGATTAGAGAATATAAAGAGGTTCTATAGCTTTTTCTTACTGATGATCTATCCTCTGGTGCAACTAGTGATACTATCCTCTGGATAGATCATCAGCATCTGATCGGCGGGGGTCCAACACCCGGGATCCCGGCCGATCATCTGTTTGAGAAGGCAGTGGTGCTGGCAGTAGAGCCATGGCCTTCTTGCTGTTTCTTGCAGGCCCAGTGACTTCATGACTAGGATCACTGTGATACTAGTGATACTAGTTGTGATGTCATTGGGCCTGCAAGAAACAGTGAGAAGGCCATGGCTCTACTGCCAGCACCACTGCCTTCACAGATGATTGGCGGGGATCCCGGGTGTCGAACCTCCGCCAATCAGATGCTGATGAGCTATCCAGAGGTATAAAAACTCAAAAGTACTGTAAAACTAGTCACCAAAAATATATTGTACAAGCAATACCTGACCATCCCTTTATTTGTATTCCTTGAAAGATCAGCAATATCTGATCACGGCCATGTATCCCCTAAAATGCTTTGAGTCACCAGTAATATTGTGACTGCTGAGGTTGAATGATTTATATTGACTGCCCCATGCTTAACCACTTCCCTATGCGGAAGGGTCTTTAAAGATATAGTGGGTGCCATTCCTGCTGGGTGTCTGCTGTTTCACACTGCAGACACCAGGGACTAATGTCTGTTATATGCAATAACAATATGCAACATCATATTTTAAAGTAAAATGTTTAAAGGTAAAACTCTTCTAATAGAACTAAAATATGTTTAGAAGTAATTCAATGTATTCACTTTAAAAAGTAGAACTGCTTATTAGAATATACAACAGCCCAGCTTTACTAAGCCTGTATATGGCATAAACTTAGACTGTCTTGACCTGAACAAAATTTATCACAGAGGCAGATGCTGGAAGATAAATGTGGTGCAAGGATAGACATGTTTATCTAGCTCTATGAAAATTATTGGTTGGCTTTAATGATGTTGAGCAAATTTCCTGAAATTCAATTTGAATTTGATCTGTCCAAATTGGTCAGCAAATTCAATTTGGGTCCAAATAAACTTGACCCAAATCCAAAGTGCCCCAGTTTCCTTGAAAGTTGTTGATGACCTCTTGGTGTGTCCTAGGACTCTCTGCAACTTCTTTCTGTCTCTTTTGCCAAGACATCATTGGTAATATCAAAGTGAAGGTGACATATATGACAAAAATACAAACAACTCCAGGGGTCATGTGATACTCCTTTATCTTTCCTGTCTTCTGATCTGAAATATGGCTGATGTACTTTTGAGAAAATCACCTGAATAAACAAAAATTTGAATTGCTAATTAGTTTTGAACTGAATTGATTTGTTCAGTTCACATTGCCTTCATTTTACACCAGAATATTTTGAATAAAAAAGTGCATCTTAAGACACATTCCTGTGAAGTTCTGCTCCCTTTCTAAGCCCTGTGCCCTTTTCCAGAAAATTGGAAAAAGGTATGAAGAGCTAGTTGCGTCAAACTGCGCCAAAATTGCTCACCACCTTATAGCCAAATTTTAGGTATAGACACATTAGTAAATCTGGGTCAAAAAGTGATTTTTTTTTTTTTTTTTTAAAAAGATGTTTTATTAAATTAAAAATAAACATTTTCATCAAACAGAGGTCCTTTTTGTCTCTTTGAGCTGGTATATGTGCATGATGCCATTGTTTTGTTGAATGTAATGGCATAACATGAATCCTGTAAAAACACCTATCTATATCTTAATAGTTTATGGGATGCCAATATTAGACATCTTCCAATGCCTCTCTATAATGGATATGCTAGGACATTTTCCTGGTCTATATTTTTAACAGAAATGAACACAGTGTAAAGTTCCTTCACACATAGCCTGTTAACCCTTGTGGGACTAGTAAATAATTAAAAAATGAAGTTTTATTAAAGAAGAAATATACTTTTTTCTATTAAAAAAAGCTTTTCAATGAGAAAAATAGCAAAAATAAAATCCCCACCACATATTTGGTATTGCAGCATCCGTAACACTACACAATTATCTTGTAATTTATCCCTTACAGTAAACACCATAAAAATATGCAAGAATAGATTTTTTTCCTATTTTCCACCAAAAAAAGGAATAAAAAGAATAAAAAAGTTATGTACCCCAAAATTATACCAATGAAAACTACAAGGTGTCCTGTAAAAATCAAGCCATTAGACAGCTCTGTAGAATGAAAAATAAAAAGTTCATGGGTGTTGGGATGCGATGATGCAAAAACATTTTCTATCTTTTTAAAAGTGTTTTTATTGTGCAAAAGTAGTAAAATATAGAAAAAACTATGGGGGTCATTTGCATAACTTTGGAGCATCTGCAGTATAAATCGCCAGTCTAATAAAATAACCACCATATGTATTTGGTATCACTGTAATCGTACTGAGCCAAAGAATAAAGTTACAATGTTATTTATGCTGAAAAATGAATGCTTTAAAATTTATAACGTAAACACTAAGTGACAGTATTGTTCCCGCCCCAAAAAAAAAAAAAAAAAAAAAAAAAAAAAAACAGTTAATAAAGGTTAGTCAGCAAGTGATGTGTACCCCAATATGGTTCCATTAAAAAGTACAAGTTGTCCTGCAAAACAAGTCTTCATATGACTACATTGATGTAAAAATAAAAAAAAGTTATAGCTCTGTGAAAATATTTTTAAAAAATTGCATGGTCACCAAGGCCCAAAAATGGCTGATCACTATGGGGTTAAAAGTTTCCCTGTAGCAGTACATGTGCTAAAATAGTGATAAACACTTCATTCCTCTGAGCTTCCATCATTGTGCACCAGTCCTTCCTTGTCCATGTTTATTTCCCTGGTTGCAGAGGTGATATGCAGTACACACCACATCAACCACTGCAGCCAGTCATAGTACTCTGCAGTCACATGCCATATACTGCAAGGTCAGCAATACCATAGTTCAGCACAAAGCACTGCCTAAGCAGAACCAAATACCACAGTCCAAAATTATGCCCCAGACACAGCCCTTCTGTGGTGGCCAGCACCATGTTATGTCCCCCTCCTCTTCCTCCAGTTGTCTCATAATATAGAGCAAGGGGCCTAACAAAACAATTTTATTTAGAAGGCCATTTGTGGCCACCAATTAGGTACTTTCACACTAAATTTTTGCTGGATCTGGCAGGGTTCAGCAAAAACACTTCCATTACTAATAATACAACCATCTGCATCTGTTATGAATGGATCCAGTTGTATTATCTTTAACATTGCCGGTACGGATCCGTCATTGACTCCATTGAAAGTAAATGGAGGACTCGTAAATGGAGGATCCGTTTTCTATTGTGCCATATTTTGTCAGAGAAAACATATTTGTCCCCATTGACTTGCATTGGGGGTCATAACGGATCCGTCTTGCTCTGCATCAGAGGACAGAAAACTACAACATGCTGCGGTTTGCTCTCCGGTATGGGAACACAACTAAATGGAAAAGAATGCATTTTGGAGCATTCTGTTCAGTTTTGTCCCTATTGCGTTGTTAATTTTTTTTGGCATTGAGAAACTATGACGGATCTCAATACCGGAAAACTTAAATACTAGTGTGAAAATAGCTTAACACAGAGAGCATCAGATCATTATGTACCAAGCCAGTGGCAGTGAGGAGGGCTCAGGTAGCCCCATGGGCAATTGAGCCACCAGGAAATTTCCCTGTAGAGTCTATGGCCAGTTGGCCCTGCCCAAATATGTGGTGTCAGCATGATTTACTGCTGCTGGGAAACTTTAATTTTTACTTGGGCAACCCTTTTACTGGGGATTGACATCTAGAAACATGTCAGAAATATTTCTTTACAGATTTTACCATTATGAAAAAAATCATAGAAAATAATGCAAAAAAAAAACTCATTAAATAAAAAAGAAGGTTTCAAAATGGCTACAAACTCTGAAAAATATAAAGTTATGACTGACAGACTGTATCTTGCTCCATTCTGAGTGTTCTAATTGACTAAGGGGCTGTGAGATTTTCCTGGTAATGGATTTCTTCTCTTCCCTAATGCCAAAATTTTCAATCCACCCCTCAGATGACTGGAGGATATTCTGATATATAATAGGACATTGGTGATAGCTTATCCTATCCTCCCAGTATTCTTATCCAAACACACTTTTTTGAGGAAAACCAGAGAATAATTATTTTCTGAGAACAAAGAATACATTGTCTTTACAGGTAGATGAATGCTTCATCCTTGTTTATGGATGTTATACATGAATGCCCTCAGCCACCATTTTTCTTGGAATGTCTAAATAAGTTGAGTTGCTCTCACCAGAGCATAAAATGCTTGAACATTTCACAGATGTCTCATTTTGATGCGCAGACACATGAACTCACAGTATGAACACTTTTATACAAAATAGCTGCATAATATCAATGAACAATCTTTGTTTACAGGGTTGATGTTTTTTTTTTACTTTGTAAATGATTATGCATGTTTTTGCTTGATGCATATTGGCGTTTCATGTGCTGGTATATCAAATATAACTGCAGGGAGCCCGCCACCCCTACTCCATCATCCCAGTGCTCTCCTCTGAATTAAATACAAGCATATCAACATATGTATTTTTGTTGGATGGGATCCCAATTAAAATTCAACATTTTGCAACCTGAATTTGATTATACATAACTGGCCTTAAAGGGGTTATCTAATTGAGAGCGGATAGTGGCTAGCTGTAGCAGTGGGATAGTAGCTCGATGAGAGACACTGCAGGCCATGGTAACACATTTAGGCCATTAAGGCTCCTCACAGTAGCAAGAGCAACATGTAGCCTGATGTCCTGTTGAAAAAAAAGCTAGGACACTACACCTTGGGGCAATGGCCATACCACTGGTTCCACCACCAAATGAATGAAACACTGAGCTGTTAGTGTACCTAAAATGAAGACTAGAGAGATCCAGATACCATACATTATTCCTCCTCACACCATAATTCCACGAGTAGGATCAGTGTGACATTCCCTTGTGAAGACCTCTTCATGGTGTTGCCTACATAGTCTCCAGACCAATCTCCAGCTATTATTGCATCTGTGACAAAAGCATTGCTGAAGAGGATAGCCCTCCATTGCCACCATGATAGCTTTTGAGAGCGGTGGAAAAAAGTCAATAGAACACCTGTAGATGGATGTCTGGCTTGTAGCTCAGTGTCATGTAAATGTCATCTGTTGGTATGTGTAGACACTGTTTGCCACCTTAGACTTGGGATGCAATAACCAATTTTGCTTGCAGGAAAGAATGGATCACTATGTGCCATCTATGTGCTTCTAATCAGAAGATCCATTCGTGCAGAGGTTTACCTCTGTGCACCTCTTGCTGACATTCCAGTTCGTTGTTGTTTTCCCAACCACCGGAACACATAGGGTTGAACTGTGCTGACACCTCAGTCTAGATCTGCCAAAGTGATAAACCAAGGTCTCTCAGTTCAAAGAATTGGTGCCTCTCAGTTTGCAAAAAGTGGAGATAACTGGCACGTCAATGAACAAGATAGGTAAAAAATTAATCAAAATAGAATTTTGAACTATGTATAAAACATAAAGCAAAAATAACATTGAAAGGTGGGTGTTCAATTTGAAGGGACAAAAAAATCTGCCACGTGTGAAGGCGCCCTAATACTGTTTCCCAAAACAACTGCAGTCAGATGCTGCTATAATAAATTATTGAAAACTCTAAATACAGATTTTTTTTGCTGTTTTAATCAAAATGCAGTACATGATTTTTGTTTAACTTTTCCAATAGGCTTCTTTTAGAAGTTAAAAAATGCCAAACAAAATGCTTGGTTTAAAGAGGACCTGTCACCACTGCTTAACATATTCCCCATGTAATAACAATTCTGGAGCATCTATTCTTATGGCTTTATGTTGTGCCATTCCTTTATTATTTTAACTAGAAGTTATGAATGAATTGCCAGCAGTCTGCAGTAGGGGAGCAGAGGGGTAGTAACCAGTTGGGGGTGTGTACCTGCAAAGACTCACTCTATCCAATTAGTGCTGCCATTTTCAGACTGTGCAGGTACACACCCTCAACTGGTTACCACCCCTCTGTACCCTTACTGCAGACTGCTAGTAATCCATTCATAACTTCTAGTAGAAATAATAAAGGAATGGCACAACATAGAGCCATAAGAATAGATGTTCCAGAATTGTTATTACATGGGAAATGCATGGAGTTATTAAAACAGGCATGTCAGGACTGGTGAAAGGTTCTCTTTAAGGCCCCATTCACACGACCGTATGTTCATTTCCGTATCTTATCCGCATTTTTGCGGATAAGATGCGGAACCATACGGACCCATTCATTTTTCCATAGGAGAAAAAAAATGCGGAATGCACACCGTGTGCATTCCGCATCCGTATATTACGGAAGTTCTCCTGCAAGAAAAAGGAAACTTGGCCGCAAAA
Source organism: Rhinella marina (assembly GCA_900303285.1). Classification (NCBI taxonomy): domain Eukaryota; kingdom Metazoa; phylum Chordata; class Amphibia; order Anura; family Bufonidae; genus Rhinella; species Rhinella marina. The sequence continues at coordinate 41,183 of ONZH01015451.1, read as the reverse complement.
CACGTCCGTAGCCCCATTAAAGTCAATGGGTCCTCAAAATTACGGAACACTACGGAAGACTTTCCGTATGTCTTCCGTTCCGTTTTTATACGGACACGGAATACATACGGTCGTGTGAATGGAGCCTAAATCTAACATAAAGATAAATTAAGATGCAAATAACACCTAACTCGATGCAAAAGCTTAGTTTTTTGTTAAATGTTTAGCAGCATCAGCACATGCACATTTAAGGTGAACAGATAGAGCATTGCTAACTAACAATAGTTAGCGTAATAAAAGTAATAATAAAAACAGCTACATAGTTTATTTTAAAAATGAACTTGGGTAGACCTTTATTTAGTTGTATAATACACAAAAAAAATTCTAGGACTTTCATACTGATCATCAAGGATTTTCTTTTCATTAATAACTCCCAGGGGTAGGATTGTTAAGTCCAAACATAAGTATAAACTAGCTATCCCTCTACTTTAATGAGCAGGACATCAAAGCCTTGGCAGGGCTCCAGACAGCAGGTGCATGTGTGCTTACTGACCTGTGAGATCATATCCACATTTACTCAATGAACACTGCAAGATGATCTCTTGATAAAATCTCAAGACTTTATTATACTGTAGTTATTCTCTATTTATAGTGTAAAGTCCTTATTCTCTATTTATAGTGTAAAGTGTGCAAAATGGTGAATCGTGTCTTCTCCTTGGCTAAAGACGACAAACGAATGTTATCTTTATTCTAGAAGGTAACTTAATTATATGGGTTACAATTACATGCATACCAAATATGTATTGTTTTTAGGTGTTGCTACTTTTACACAGTAGAAGATTTTTGACGGAAAAAAATATTTTCAATCACCTTATTCTGATGTTTGTCATTTTTTTTTATTTGAGCCTTGAGCTGCGTTTTTTAACTGCACCATTTTTAGGCACATACTGTAAAATTGTACAGTATACCCTTGTGGTATACTGTAAAGAAGTTGTTCTATGCAGGGGCATAGCTAAAGGCTCATGGGCCCTGGTGCATGAGTTCAGCTTGGGTCCCCCTTCCCTCAGTGCTTTGTGGCCAGGGGCAGGGAAGCACATGGCCTTCATGATGCCTGAGGCCAAAAATTGAAAAGGCACCCACCCATGCCAATTCTCGACCTAACCCTTTCCCTCCAGCCAGAGGTATAATTTGACCAGCATGCACCTATAATACTGGTGTGACACAAGGATCTTCGGGCCCCCTCAGGCTCCTGGCCCCAGTAGCGACTGCTACCTCTGCACCCTCTATAGCTACGCCCCTGGTTCTATGAGTGATTATTATAAATGAGTGAAGTACTAAAAACACAAATTACTTTGTCATGAACTGCATCGGGTGCAATGACGGGGAGCGGAGATTGTGCTTCCCCCATCATTGAACCTCTAAGTTACCGCTTTCATCAATGATCATAGTATCTGAGATGACCATTGAGGACTGTCAGGGGTTAATCTGTTAAAAAAAAAATACAGCACGAAATCTCACATGGTGCGTGGCCTGCGTGGTGATGTCATATGTCACCGTGCATGAGATTTCGTGTGAGATCTCAAGATGGCCACGGAGCACTCTTTGCATGCAAGTGGATGAGGTTAATATGATGATTTTTTTTACCACCATTTTAGTTCATTACCAGGAAGCACGAGGAAATTTGGCTTTGCGGCAAATCGAATTTTCCCTAGTCCACTTCATGAACTTCAATTTGCTCAACACTAGTTATTATAATTATGCAAATAAAAGAAAACCACAGAGACACCATCACGTGTCTCAACGACGGTCAAACTAGCCAGGCCTTTCACCGGGAAGGAACAAGGGGCATTGCTCCCACTAGCCAGATTCCTACTCCACACTGATGAGGGGCAAATACCCCGAAACAGCTGTCTGTGGATGGATACCATGCTTTGGCATAGGTGGTTTCCTTTTGGAGACTGCCCTTCCCTTGGTTGTTTCTTCCCGGTGAAAGGCCTGGCTAGTTTGACCGTCGTTGAGACACGTGATGGTGCCTCCGTGGTTTTCTTTTATTTGCATATTGCTTTTCCCAGGGAGTCTTGTTTTAGATCCACCAACGTTGAGACTCGTGATGGTGTCTCTGTGGTGATGATGGTTGATCTCCCTGAGGTCAATCATCTTTTCTTAAATAGTTATTATAATTAGGGACTTGCCATAGGGAATGTTTTTTTGTTTTTTTTTACATTTTCTTATATAATGTTATACAACAATTGTCATTGTTGCCATTTTCAAATTGTTGTCATTTTTCAAAAAATGTAATAGTTTTTCAATAAACTAAGCAAACTTTAGTCGTTTTCTACTATCGTTTCTATAATGCATTCAAATACATTGTATTCCTGTAGACTATGCCTTTCAAGGGCTCCTTTAAAGGGAGTCTGTCATCAAAATCTCACCTTCTACACTGCTTGCATAATGCTGTAGCACAAATAAACATGATTTAAATGGTACCTTTGTTGTTTTCTTCTGATTCATAAGCAGCAAAAAAAAAAGTTTTAATGATAAGCAAATGAGGGCTCACAAGTTCCCCCTGGTGGTGTTTGGGCAGTAAGTGCCCAGGCTGCTCTGCCTTCTGCGTGCATAACTCCTAACCCCTCATCTGACCCACCCTGTAATCCCCTTGCACCATCCTGTTGAGCAGAAGAGAACCCGCGCATGTGCAGTTCGCTGCCAGGCCCGGCACCAGCTATCTGTATTAGAATGCCGTTAGCTGGCCCATGTACTCTGCTGGGAGCATTGCCGATGCCCACAGTTTGCATCATAGTGTGCATTCCCAGGCCCAGCGGTGAACTGCACAAGCTCAGGATCTGTGTTATGTGTCATTGTAATTGTGCCTGTGATGGTAACAAGATGTCTGCTGAAAACTAACCTGTAAAGAACAGGAAGTCTTGAATTATCATTAGGCCTAGTGTTGAATGACAACATTACAGGATTATTTTTAAATGGTAAAAAATTAACCAAAAATCACACAAAAAATGTAAAAAAAATATGGTTATATGATTCAAATGAGGGTGTGATAAAATATGATTCAAATAATAACATTTCCTGATTGCCCAGTCCTTTTAAAGCGAGTCTGTCACCAGGAAATTTGCTGTTAAAGCAGGCACAGCATCTTGTAGGACTAGCTCAGATGAATGTAATGATGCTTTTCAATTAGCAAAACGTTGCCTTATAATTTTAATATATAAGAGAATGAGCTGTTAAGTGCACCCGAGGCAAGACCAAGCCACTCTGCACACTCTTGCTCCACCTACTTCCTCTGCCAGCCCCTCCCTCTCCTTGATTGACAGGGACAAGTAACATAGCTATGCAGGAAGCTGGCCTTATCAATAAATGAGGAAAAAGAGTGGCTGGCAAGGGAAGCAGGAGAAGCAGAAGAGTGAGCAGCCCATTTTTAACTTAAATGCTCATTTGCATTCAGTTGAGTTAATCTACAAGACACTGTGCCTGGTTTATTAGTGAAATTCCTATTGACAAATTCCTTGGTCCTCATGTCAGTGAATATAGGTCAATTATCTACTGCCAAACACTTCTGCCAGTAGCTTATCTCCTGCAGGAACAGAGGATTCGGCATGTTAAAATCCAACCTACCCAATCCCTCTTTCCTAGAGGGCAGTTATTTGAGCCCACCAAAATCACAAGGTCCAGTGATTTTTGTTTCTCAAATGCAAGGATCTGTGTTATAGGAGGTAAGTGACAAATGCCCAGCATGCACCAGTGAGACCAGAAGGGCACAGTAGGGGTCAATTACTAATGCTAGTTTGGTTGAAAAAAAAGTTTCACTACCCTGTTTTGAGACTTTTTAAAAACCCTTGTGAGAAAATTATATTGCATAGGCATTTTTACATCATCCTCCGGGCATGGTGGGATCCAGGCAATTAGCCCCAGCAAATTCACTACCATTTACACCTGTTTCCAGAAATCTATTCCAATCAAAGGCTTGAGTAGATTTCACTCCATGCACACAGACCAGCGGATGATATGCCTCACCATAAATTAGGTGCATCCTCTGGCAGAGATGGGGTAATCAGATCAGTGCTAAATTGTCAACAAACAAATTAAACAGAAAACCGAAAAATATTAAAGGGGTTGTCTCACTTCAGCAAATGACATTTATCATGCAGAGAAAGTTAATACAAGGAACTTACTAATATACTGTTATTATCCATATTGTTTCATTTGCTGGCTTGATAATACACTGCTTGCAGTACCCCATACCTGGGGGTATCTGCAACTGCCACAATGTTTTATTGTGTATTTCTATGTTATCCATTGTTTAAAGTTGTGTATTCCAGCAGAGGAGGTAATGATTGGCAATGGTGAGCAGGAATAGGGCTAACTCCCTTCTTGGTAGGAGTGGGCTGGTCCAATTCTCCTGTGAGACCATCACTTCAGAGAGATCATCAGAATCAATAATTCTGCTTCAAGAAGCTTTAGTGTTCCTAGACAGCAGAGTGATCAGCGAAATCACAGCTTTAAAGACACTTCCGCAGGTGAGGGAAAACAAGCCAGACAGCCATCACCTGGAAGAGTAACCACCAGGCTATACTAACATCAAGCTGATATCAAAGTGGACACCTATATCCAAAAGTGCCTGCAAGTGCTATTAAATTACCACACTACCAGCCACCATACCTCCTCATCTGGTGCTAGAAACTGCACTTTGTACTTTCTTCTGCTGGATGTGGCACAAGTGACATTTTGCACTAAGTAAAGAGAGACTTTTACATGTTCACTTCTGGCCTGATTCTCAAACCACTTTTCCACTGCACCGCTCCCTAGGAAGCAATGGCCAGAAGGAGTACACAGTGACACAAAACCTCATCAGGGCCATCCCATCCTCTGCACCAGCTCCTCAGGGGCATGCTGCATGGTCATCTCCAGGGGTAATGGCCAACGCTGCAAGGTACGAGGTGGCTAGGATGGGAGCTGCTGCACATGCGTGCCTATGCATGCTCCGATGGTCCTTGCCACCAGAGGTTTGCTCTTTTTCTATAGTGTGCAACCATGACCAACACTGCTGGATTACAGGATGGTCATAATCTAACATAGTAACATAGTAACATAGTTTGTAAGGCCAAAAAAGACATCTGTCCATCCAGTTCGGCCTGTTTTCCTACAAGTTGATCCAGGGGAAGTCAAAAAAACCCTGTGAGGTAGAAGCCAATTTTCCTCACTTTAGGGGGAAAAATTCCTTCCCGACTCCAGTCAGGCAATCAGAATAACTCCCTGGATCAACGACCCATCTCTAGTAACTATAACCTGTAATATTATTACCCTCCAGAAATACATCCAGGCCCTTCTTGAACTCTCTTAGTGAACTTACCATCACCACCTCCTCAGGCAGAGAGTTCCATAGTCTCACTGCTCTACCGTAAAGAATCCTCTTCTATGTTTATGTACAAACCTTCTTTCCTCCAGACGCAGAGGATGTCCCCTCGTCACAGTCACAGTCCTGGGGATAAATAGATGATGGGAGAGATCTCTGTACTGACCTCTGATATATTGATACATAGTTATTAGATCTCCCCTCAGTCGTCTTTTTTCTAAAGTGAATAACCCTAATTTTGATAATCTTTCTGGGTACTGTAGTCCACCCATTCCAGTTATTACTTTAGTTGCCCTCCTCTGAACCCTCTCCAGCTCTGCTATGTCTGCCTTGTTCACAGGAGCCCAGAACTGTACACAGTACTCTATATGTGGTCTGACTAGTGATTTGTAAAGTGGCAGGACTATGTTCTCATCACGGGCATCTATGCCTCTTTTGATGCAACCCATTATCTTATTGGCCTTGGCAGCAGCTGTCTGACACTGGTTTCTGCAGCTTAGTTTGCTGTTCACTAAAATTCCTAGGTCCTTTTCCATGTCAGAGTTACCCAATGCTTTACCATTTAGTATGTACTGGTGACTTGCATTATTCCTTCCCATATGCATAACCTTACATTTGTCAGTGTTAAACCTCATCTGCCACTTTTCTGCCCAAGCCTCCAGTCTATCCAGATCCTGCTGTAGCAGTGCACTGTCCTCCTGTAAAATTACTTTACACAGTTTAGTGTCATCTGCAAAAATTGATATTTTACTGTGCAAGCTTTCTACAAGATCATTAATAAATATATTGAAGAGAATAGGACCCAATACAGACCCCTGTGGTACCCCACTAGTGACAGTGACCCAATCTGAGTATGTACCGTTAATAACCACCCTCTGTTTTCTATCACTAAGCCAGTTACTTACCCACATACAGACATTTTCTCCCAGGCCAAGCATTCTCATTTTGTATACTAACCTTTTATGTGGTACCGTGTCAAACGCTTTGGAGAAGTCCAAATATATGACATCCATTGAGTCGCCGCGGTCAAGTCTAGAACTTACCTCCTCATAGAAACTGATTAAATTGGTTTGACATGACCGATCCCTCATGAAGCCATGCTGATATGGAGTTATTTGCTTATTTTCATTGAGGTACTCCAAGATAGCATCTCTCAGAAAACCTTCAAACAGTTTACCCACAACAGAAGTTAAACTTACCGGCCTATAGTTTCCAGGCTCTGTTTTTGGACCCTTTTTGAATATTGGCACCACATTTGCTATGCGCCAATCCTGTGGAACACTCCCCGTCAGTATAGAGTCCTTAAATATCAGAAATAAGGGTCTGTCGATTACATTACTTAATTCTCTTAGGATACGGGGGTGTATGCCATCCGGTCCTGGTGATTTGTCTATTTTAATATTTTTAAGACATTGCTGCATCTCTTCCTGGGTCAGAGAGGACACTTTTAAAGGGGAATTTACTTTTATACTCTGCATTTCATCTGACATTTTATTTTCCTCAGTGAATACAGTGGAGAAAAAGTTATTTAGTAGTTTCGCTTTCTCCTCATCGCTCTCTGCTACTCCCCCCTCATTACTCTGTAAGGGGCCGACACCTTCAGGTTTATACTTTTTAGTATTTATATAATTGAAGAACATTTTAGTCTTTGGCGATTAATTTCTCGGTCTCTAGTTTGGCTGTTTTTATGTGTCTTTTACATATTCTATTTTTTTCCTTATAGTTTTTCAATGCTTCCTCACTCCCCTCCTGTTTTAGTGATTTAAATGCTTTCTTTTTGTCATTTATTGCTTTCTTTACAGTTCTATTTATCCACATTGGTTTTTTCTTGTTTCTTATTATTTTATTCCTATATGGTATGTACCTCTCACAATTAGATATTAGGATGCTTTTAAAAATATCCCATTTTGTGGCTGTATTTTTATTTTTGAGGACTTTGTCCCAGTTAGTTAGGCCTATGGCCTCTCTTAGTTGGCTGAATTTTGCTTTTTTGAAGTTTGGTATTTTTGTTCCTCCCTGAAGAAACGCTCTTTTGAATGACAATTGGAAGGTTATTATGTTATGGTCACTGTTTCCCAGGTGTCCCCCCATGTCTTGAAACTAGCAGTATATAATGTGATGAAAAAATGAATAAAGCTAACACAGGTGGCAATATGGACAATCACAGTACATTAGTAAGTGCCTTGCATTAACTTTCTCTACAAGATGAATGCCATTTGCTGTAGTGACTGTACATAGAGAAGTAAGGGCCCCATAGCAAGGGTCAAACCAGTGTATTTGTATGTGTATATGTCTGTGTATGTTTATGTTTATGTGTATGTCTATGTGTGTATGTGTGTATGTGTAGCCGGATCCGTCATGAACTCCATTGAAAGTCAATGGAGGGCGGATCCGGTTACCATTGTGGTCACACCAGACGGATCCACCCCCATTGACTTGCATTGGGGGTCATTCCGGATCCGTCTTGGTGCGGATGCCTGGACCGGAGAGCAAACCGCAGCATGCTGCGGTTTGTTCTCCGGTCTGAAGACGGAACGGAATGCTTTCAGGAGCATTCCGTTGTCTTCAGTTCAGTTTTGTCCCCATTGACAATGAATGGGGACAAAACTGAAGCGTTTTATTCCGGTATTGAGCCCCTATGACGGAACTCAATACCGGAATTTTAAAATGCTAGTGTGAAAGTAGCCTTAGAGGGTAGAGTTCTGACCAAGTTTTCACCTCCTGTGGAAAAGGAGATAATCCCAACTAATACTGGGGCCCCTCTTGCCCTCGGCCCCATAGCAGTCTCATGGTCTGCTGCTATGGTAGTTACGCCCCTGCCTTTAACTATGAATGAGTAACAGGCAATATTAAACTAATGGACATGAAATGTACATTTATTAACGATTGGTGTGTACGAAACATGCTTGGTTCATTCCTCTTATGGGACATCATCCCACCCAGTAAGACTAGGGCTACCACTTCTAATGTAGTTTTTACATATTATATTATTAGTGTCTAGCACCTGCAGAAAAGAGACTCTGTAAAAACAATAAAAGTAATCTAAAAGGGGTCTAAGTGATCCAAACAGGCGTAGAATCACAAGTGTGATGTTAAAGTTAGACAAACAGAAAACCACAAGTGTGACATAAAAACTGCACATGTAACGTACGCTGCAGAAATGAAGGAATAATCATTATTAATCAATGGACAGTAAAGCATAGAATAACTGACAGTGTTATACGAGTCCTCCAGGATTCCTGAAATCTGTGGGCTATCAAGTTTTATTGTAATCCAGGTGCACTGAGCAAGGGCACAGGAAAGTGTGATTGTGTAATTCAATCTTGTAATTTAGCAGATGTGATGACATCAGACTTGGTTTCAAATGCTAAAGATAAAAGGATCAGATGAACCTGCTGTGACCTTACTGCCCTACAGGGTTAAGGTAATACACAGATAAAGGCTTTTGCTTTAATGGGCTATTGAAAATAAAACCTTCTAGGTTTTCCACAGATGTATGCAGGTTCTACCTTTATGATACCATGTGCTTAGTTAAACAACATGACAAGAATTTATGAGTCAGGAAGGTGGTTGAGATATAAAGTACCCAGTTAAATATGTTAGGTTATATAGAGATTTTGGAGGTGCAGATATATTAAACAATGCCATACTGTAAATTACAATCCAGATTTGTATTGTTGGTGGTTGTGTTAATCTTTAAAGTATGCAAAATGAAAAGCACACTGATGTGTGCAGATATAATGGACTAAGGTGTTAGACAATGGAGGCTGACATGTTCTGCAAGAATGTGGGAGAGAACCTCTTGCTGCAGTCAACGAACAAGTTTATTATTCCCATGAGGGACACTCACAAGTTTAGTAGTTTAATGTAACAGTCTTTGTGAATCAACGCTACAGACAACAACACACACAACATATATATAGACATACATATAGTCCTGCATCCAGCAGACACAATCGGTGCTTGTACCCAGGTGCCTCCGCACGAAAACCTCTTTTTCTCACCTGTGTCTCTGGACTGAACCCACCTATTCTCAGATCACAGCTGAAGTGACTGGCAACCTCAACTTCTTTCTTAACAGTCTTTTCAATGGGCCACCATCCAGTGTCCAGAATCTCTTGTTTCTTTGGACCTCTCTCACAACCCTTTAGCACAGAACCCTAACTAAAGGTGTTATGGCGATCTGTTACAACGTCCATGACAACGAGCAGGCAAGGGTTTTTACAATAATGGTTGTAGGCCAGGTACCCTTAACCCAAAAGAAGAGCAATCAAATGGAAGCTGAGCCTCTGCTATTGTTGCAGCCCACCAACCTTTTCAGTTCAAATGCCACAGTGAGTCCAAATGACCATAGTACATACATGAACAACTATTTTATGAAAAAATATAAAAATAACATATCAACATAAACAGCACATAATCAAATATATATGGTGTATTGTTCAGAGGGATATCTGTATGACTGATGGAGCTCCCCGTAAACACATTGCACTCAGCTTTATTTTGGCAAATCTGAGATATGTGACCATAACGATAGGTGGTACTTATTTTAAGATGCTAGTATGAAATCACTATTTTCACAAACTATTACAATACCATATCCAGCCTCTGCATCCTACTCAAATCTGGATGTCCTGGTGTTGGGATTCATTCACATTCTTGGTCAATAAGGATGAAAGGTGAATAGAAGTTATGAAAAGAGCAAAAATAATATTGTATATTAAAGATTTTAAAAAACATTATAAATATCTATTGTCTATCTTTATGCCTTGTCATATCCACCACCAAGTAGTCTGGGCAGCTTCTTTGGAACTGTTCACATGTAAGAGGGCTGGAAATCAGCCTTGCTCCTCTTACTAAGAAAACCGCATCATTTCCAGTAACTGCTGCTATTGATTACTAATTGAACTGTTACACTTTAATTCTGCCTCCAAGTGTACTAACAAAAGATTGGACAGTTGCGCCCATTCCCCACTTCTATCATAACTTCATCAAGGAGAGAATCAGATCACTATGTACCTGGCTGGCAGCCATGAGGAGAGCTTGGGTGGCCCTCCTAGGTATCGGCACACCGGGAAATTTCCCTGTAGAGTCTATGGCCAATCCACCCATACTGGTGGCAGACTTTCCAGCTGCTGCCTGGCAGCTCTGATAGTCTCCTGTCACACAATGCAGCACAGCGTGGGTAGGGAGTCTCCATCTTTCTGATAAAAGGGATTAGACCTGCAAGAGAAGTCGAGGACGCAAGCGGACAGCAGACTGCAGGTGACACAGGAGATGGGGAGGCATTTGTGGTTTGTTATATGAGGTGACATGTGTGCCCGCATGTATGTATGTATGTAAGTCTACATGCTTGTGACCTCAGTATGGTTTAAGGGATTTATCCACATGTTCCCATCTCTCAAATTGGCCCTCAAGGCAAAAAAAATACTCTATTCCCACACTGCTACCTTCCTCATGAGACTATAGAATGTACTATTGTTGTTTTAAAACTTCACTTTATCAGTGTCATTTTTTTTCTTAAATTTGTAGGGCAAGTCAACTGATTCTGATTATTTTTGCCACACACTTGTTAATTTTATACATTTTCTACTATAATATACATATTCTGCCCTGGCTGGCTGACATTAGTACACTGTCAGTGGTGATCACTGACAGTGTATGTGCAATCTGTATCGCTGACTCATTACTTGTCCAGAAAATGCAGGAGATCAGACAGTGATGACTGCTTCTACCCTAACCGTCCATGCCTTCCTCACATCTTCCCTGACATCACAGCACCTCGATACCAAATCTCCCGTTGATAAGCTGATTATGAAGAGCCTATGACCCCAGCACCTGCACAGAATATATCTCTGAAGCATTAGCCCAGTAAACGGGGGCCTATATGCGATTTACTAATGAAGCATCAGAGGAGTTGGGAGGAAGGCTTGGGAGGTTAGGGAAGGAGCAGGCATCAGAAAAAGTTGGCACTTTGAAAAGGAAAGCTTGCCCAGCTGGGCACTTTGGATCTGATTTTCATTCACTGCAGGCACTGGTGACTTACAGGTATGATCAGAATGGTGTTAACATGTACTGTTGGCCATTGCAGATAGTTTTATTAGTAAAAGTGGGTGACAGATTCCCGTTAAAGTATGTCTGCATCCATAACAAGTAAATGTACCTTCAATAATCTATAGCCTCCAGTATTTGCACAGAGGGATCAAGTACATTATCTGTACAGTTGTCCGGAACATAACTGGATGTATCCTCCCATTTAGTCTAAAGAGAAAAAAAAGATCCAAATATGTGCAAATGAATTCTCCTAGACTCATTAAAAAAAATTAAAACTCATCTGGATGCCATATCATGATTGAAAATCATTTACAAGCTCACCTCCACCAGGACATCCGAGATGCCCTAATTTAAAGCAGGTTGTCATAGAGAATGACAGGTGCTACATATTTAAGCATTGTTTTCTTTCTCAAATGTAATAAATGTTATGCAGTTGTCATGTGAGTGAAATAGGTTGACAGATGACAAAAAGATGCAGCGATATCCTAAAACATTCAGTCATACAAATGAGACAAATAATATACAATATTCTTTTGTCACCATCACCTATCTTGTAATGAGTCATTGTTTTATAAAAAAAAAATTTTAAAAAGTGGAAAAAAAGTATAGCTGGCCATACATATTAGATGTATATTGGTCGAACCTGCAGATTTCAACATGTCAGATTTCTTGAGAGAAGGATCTGCCATGTTGGATTTCAACATGACCAGTCTATTTTTCTGAAGGACATAAACTGCTAGAAGTATTCCAAATTCCGATGTTCGGGTGCTCGGGTGCTCTGGCCGAACACTAGGTGGTGCTTGAGTGCTCGGCCGAGCACCCAAGTATAATTGTTAGTCAATGGGAGAAGACAGGCACCCCCTGCTCTGCAGAGGGAAGGGTTTCTGGTTCATAGGGAAACGTCAGAAAATAGTGGAAACGCCACAGAAATGGTTTGGGAACAGCATGGGGAGGATGTCTGGATGCATCTTGGACACCAAAGTCGCTGCTATTAAAGATGATGGCCGACTATTACACCACTTTTACGGAATGACAAAAATATCCCCCCAAAACCCAAGATAACATCGATTTTACAGGAAATATGGTTAGGAAGCATAGATTTACTTGTATGTTAAGCGCAAGTGCTTTCAAAAATTACACGGATGAGGCACTCCCATACAACCGTTATATCGTATAAAGGAGGGCCTCATTCACATTGTGGTATAATTGTGGGACTCCGACACTCATAAAGCCTATGCACTAAGGGAAAGGGCTGCCAAAAATTACAAGGAACAGGCACTTTAATACCCCCTTCATTACACATAAAGGAGTGCATCAGACACACCCTTGAAAAATTATGATTGATGGCCTGCTGCTGACACGCAAAAACAATAGTGGTGACGTGCTGCTGCTGAGCTGACCGTGTTAAAATTTATGGGTGACATGCTGCTGCTGAGTTGACCGTCTTACAAATTAAGGGTATCACGCTGATGCCGATCAAACTGTCCCAAATTTAAGGTTGACAGGCTGCTGTCCATCAAACTGTCCCAAATTTAAGGTTGACACGCTGCTGCCCATCAAACTGTCCCAAATTTAAGGTTGACACGCTGCTGCCCATCAAACTGTCCCAAATGCAAGGTTGACACGCTGCTGCCAAGCTGACGTTAAAAAAAAATTACGAGTGACACGCTGCTGCTCATCAAACTGTCCCAAATTTAAGGTTGACACGCTGCTGCCCATCAAACTGTCCCAAATTTAAGGTTGACACGCTGCTGCCCATCAAACTGTCCCAAATGTAAGGTTGACACGCTGCTGCCGAGCTGACGTTAAAAAAAATTTACGGGTGACACGCTGCTGCCCATCAAACTGTCCCAAATTTAAGGATCACACGCTGCTGCCCATCAAACTGTTCCAAATTTAAGGTTCACACGTTGCTGCCCATCAAACTGTCCCAAATGTAAGGTTGAAACGCTGCTGCCCATCAAACTGTCCCAAATTCAAGGTTGACACACTGCTGCCCATCAAACTGTCCCAAATTTAAGGTTGACACGCTGCTGCCCATCAAACTGTCCCAAATTTAAGGTTGACACTCTGCTGCCGAGCTGATGTAAAAAAATAATTTACAGGTGACACGCTGCTGCTCATCAAACTGTCCCTGCGCAGGAACTGCGCTGGTAAGGGCACGGGTTATGTTTCTGGACACATGCTGGTGTAAGGCAGGAATGGCATACCGGGAAAAATAGTGGCGGCTGGGGACTGCATAACGAGGGACAGCCGCCGCCATCAGGCTGGGAAAGCCTCGGTGTCCACCAGCCTAAACGGCAATATTTCCATGGCCAGCAACTTGGAAAGTTGCGCGTTTAGAGCTATGGCCTGTGGGTGGGTGGCAGGGTATTTTCACTTGTGTTTAAATGCCTGGGGTAAGGACATTTGAATGCTGCGCTGGGACATTGAAGTGGACGTGCTGGCTGATGTTTCCTGCAAAGGTCCAGGTGCAGGGCGGGAGGCATCTGGGCTTGCGTCTTGGACAGCAGGTAACAGAGGGGAAGAGGAGGCAGTGGTGTGACCTGCAGACACAGATCGTGGACCCAGGCGTTCGGCCCACCTTTTAGGGTGCTTTGCTGCCATGAGGCGGATCATGCTGGTGGTGGTCAGGTTGCTGGTGTTTACGCCCCTGCTCGTCTTGGTACGGCACAGGTTGCAAATTAAAAAACGTTTATCGTCAGCACTTTCTTCAAAAAACCGCCAGACTGCGGAACACCTAACCCTTGGCAAGGGAGCTTGCTGCAAGGGGCTGCTCCGGGGAACAGTTGCGGGCCTGGTTGGCGTGGCCTGCCTTCTCCCTTTTGCCACCCCACTGCCTCTTCCAGCCTGTTGCGGTGCAGTGGATCCTTCCCCCCCTGTACTGCTGTCCTCACTCAGCTTGCCACCTTCCCAGGTTGCATCAGCTATTTCATCGTCCACCACCTCCTCTTCCACATTCTCACTCTGCTCCTCCTCCTGACATGGTGAACTAACAAGAACCTGACTTAACTGCATCTCATCCTCATCCACAACCTCTTGAGACACTAATTGCCCTTGACTTATTGGCAACTGTGTCTCATCATCATCATGCACCTTGTAAGATGCTAGTTACCGGTCCCCCACCGTCCTGATCTTCAGACTGTATTTGCTCAATAGGTTGGGAATCAGGACACAATATCTCCTCATGTCCCACTTCAAGCGGCCTTGGCGAGAGACCCGAGCCAAGGAACGGTGATGAAAAAAGCTCCTCGGAATATCCGAATGTGGTATTAGTTCTTTGCCCAGACTTTGCATGGTGGGAGGAAGTAGGATCAGGGTGAGGATGCGGTTGCCCCGACTCTTGGCTACTGAGACTGGACTTTGTGGAAGAGGGAGTGGTGCTGAACTGACTGGAAGCATTATCAGCTGAAATCCAACCGACTACCTGCTCGCACTGGTGTGACGACAAGAGTTGTGTCTTGCGCCGCCCTGCAAACTGTGACATGAAGCTAGGAGTTTTGGATGACTTTGTTTCTTGGGCTCTGTCAGCAAGCACAGTTTCACCGCGCCCAGAGCCATGGCCTCTGTGTTCACCATCAGCAGCATGCCCACTTTCCCGTCCCTTAGTGCTCGCCTTGTGCATATTGTATAGTATATATGCAACTTGGTCACAACTACAGTAGTGCAGATTTTTATTAACTGTATGATCAGAAAAATTTAAACGAATGTCCAATATTCTGAATATGCAAACGTTATAGAGCAGCCTCTAATGAGGAACTGCGGCCTAAATTAACGGTATTAAATGTAACAACGGATCTCAGCCACTCAAAAAAAAAAAAAAAAGCAGACGCTTTTCACAATGGACTTTGGTCTTTTTGGAACAGAAACAATCTTTCTACCTACCCAAATCCTATCCCTATAGTTTAATTCTTTCCTTGGGCAAATTAAACTGCAGACGCAAATGAGGAACTGCGGCCAAAATTATCAGTATTAAATGTAACAACGGATCTCAGCTACATAGACTTTTGAAAGGTTGTAATACGCTGTGCACCTAGCGTTACTGACAGGGCACACTTGGGGTTTTTTTGCCACCCAAAAAAAAAAAAACACAGACGTTTTTCACAATGGACTTTGGTCTTTTTGGAACAGAAACAATCTTTCTACCTACCCAAATCCTATCCCTATACTTTAATTCCCTCCTTGGGCAAATTAAACTGCCGACGCAAATGAGAAACTGCGGCCTAAATTATCGGTATTAAATGTAACAGCGAATGTCAGCTACATAGACTTTTGAACGGTTGTAATACGCTGTGCACCTAGCGTTACTGACAGGGCACATTTGTTTTGTTTTTTTTGCCACCGAAAAAAAAAAAAACAGATGTTTTTCACAATGGACTTTGGTCTTTTTGGAACAGAAACAAACTTTCTACCTACCCAAATCCTATCCCTATAGTTTAATTCCCTCTTTGGGCAAATTAAACTGCAGACGCAAATGAGGAACTGCATCCTAAATTAACAGTATTAAATGTAACAGCGGATGTCAGCTACATAGACTTTTGAACGGTTGTAATACACTGTGAACCTAGCGTTACTGACAGGGCACACTTGGTTTTTTTTTGCCACCCCCCAAAAAAAAGCAGACATATTTCACAATGGACTTTGGTCTTTTTGGAACAGAAACAAACTTTCTACCTACCCAAATCCTATCCCTATAGTTTAATTCCCTCCTTGGGCAAATTAAACTGCAGATGCAAATGAAGAACTGCGACCTAAATTAACGGTATTAAATGTAACAACGGATGTCAGCTACATAGACTTTTGAACGGTTGTAATACGCTGTGCACCTAGCGTTACTGACAGGGCACACTTGGGTTTTTTTTTTGCCACCCAAAACAAAATAAGCAGACATTTTTCACAATGGACGACAGGCCCTTGCCTAGCTAGGGAAGTGGGGATGGAGGACAGACTGACAGACAAACAACGAGAAACACAGAGAAGGGTCAGACGGATCGAGGTCGATAACAAGAGAGCAGTATCAGGTCAAAAACGTAATCCACAAGAATGTCCAAGAAGCTAGCCGGGGTAAAGCACAGAGAGACAAAATAGCACAAACACAGAGGCGAGATCCAGGAGCACAGCTACGATAGGATACCAACAACAGGAGCTCAAGGAAGGCTGGTGACTGCTGGAAGACCAAACAAGCACTGGCAATGAGGTGCAGCAGGAAGGAACCTAAATACAGACGGGACTCCCGCCCCAAACCCTGAGAGGGGCTGGGAACCTGTCAGTAAGATTAGCCCCAATCACAGAACACCTGGTAAAAACAGGGTGGATGCCAGTGAAAACAGCAAAGCCAGATTAAAGGGACATGCGCACTGAAATAAGAGTGTGCGTAACTAGGAACGCGAGTTGGGTGCGACAACCCGCCGCGTCCGTAGCAACGGTTCAGGCACAGGGGGACCGGCAGCCGAGGCATGGCGGCCAGACCTGCAGCCAGCCCTGACAGTGGCATTAATGGCAGGACACCTAGTGCTATTTTCACCACCTTTAAACACCCCAAAAATAATAAAATATTGCTTTGTGCCTGATATAATAGCCCTTAAAAGGGCTTTTGGGTCTTTTTTGAGCGATTTCTATCCCTGCCTAGCGTGCTTCTCTCCCTACAGTGTTTGTCCTTCCTTGCTGCAGCAGCGCATGTGGCGTTAATGGCAGGCCACCTAGCGCTATTTTCACCACCTTTAAACACCCCAAAAATAATAAAATACTGCTTTGTGCCAGATATAATAGCCCTTAAAAGGGCTTTTGGGTCTTTTTTGAGCGATTTCTATCCCTGCCTAGCGTGCTTCTCTCCCTACACTGTCTGTCCCTGCTTGCAGCAGCTGTCCCTGGCTCGGTATGTGCTGGTCACATGTCACCGGGTGCTTTATAGCACCAGATGACACGTTCCCGGCCATCCAATCAGTGTAATGCCAGTAGCTAAGATGGCTACTGGCATTACACTGAATGCCATCCTTCCCTAATTAGCCAATTAGCGTGCGGGGAGGTGACTCGAGCATGGTCCTGAGCACTATTCGGCCGAACATGTTCGCTCATCACTATTCCCAATACAATAACAATTGTGGAGCATCCTTTCCATGTGCCATTCAATTCCTCTGCTATTCTACTTCAAATTTATGAATAAAGTGGCATACGGGGTATTATCTGATGGGGTTGTGTCTATGCACCCTCTGACACTGTCCAATCAGTGCGTCAGACTGTGTAGGTACACACTCCTTTGATAAAGCAAAGCACCCAGTTGCCAATTTCTCATACGTTCTAGGAAGGATAACAGAGGAATGGCAGAACACAGAGTTATAAGAAAATATGATCCCAAATTGTTATTTTATGGTGAATGTATCTACTTAAAAAGACATGTACGGAGACATGAGAGGCATTGTCTGATCTATTACTGACAATCTAATCTAATAATCTGGATATTATGTAGGATTGATCTTTAATTTATTTTATTGAGCATGGCAGGATAAAGTATGTAGTTAAACACACTATATGGAGAAAATTATTGCGACACACCTGAATTCAGGTATTTCATTCAATCCTATTTCCACAGGTGTATAAAATCCAGCACTAGCCATGCAGTCTGCCTCCACAAAATTGTGAAAGAACACCTCATTCTAAAGAGCTCATTGAATTCAAGTGTGGTACTGTAATAGGATGCCACTGCTCCTATATAGAATTTCCTCCATCCTAGATAAAACTGTGAGTTTTATTCTTGCAAAGTAAAAGCATTTAGGAACCACAGAAAATCAGTCATAAATTGGAGAACATGTGAAGTTACCTAGGGGGGTCAATGAGAACTGAGGCCCATCGTGCATAAAACTCACCAACGTTCTGCTGACTGTGTAACTGCAGAGTTCCAAACCTCCTCTAGCATTAACATCAGCATAAAAACTGTGCTGTGTCAGAAGTTTCATATTATGGGTTTCCATGACCAAGCAGCTGCATGTAAGCTTTAGATCACCAAGCAAAATGTAAAGCCTCAGATGGAGTGGTGTAAAGCACATCGTCTCTGGACTCTGGAGCAGTGGAAACATGTTCTGTGAAGGGAGGAACCATACTTCTGTAACTGGCAGTCAGATAGATGAGTCTGGTTTTGGTGAATGCCAGGAAAACGCTACCTACCTGACTGCATTGTGCCAACTATAAAGTTTGGTGGAGGAGGGATAATGTGATGTAATTGTTTTTCATGACTTGACTCAGGTCTCTTATTTCTAGTGAAGGGAATCATAATGCTTCAGCATACCAAGACATTTTGAACAATTGAACCGTTCTGGGAAAGTCCCTTTCTGTTCCAGCATAACTGTGGGTCGTGCAAGATCCATCAACAAATGGCACAGTTACAGAGCCTTAATGTCCAACCAGACAAGCTGAGTAAAGGTCAATGATATGGTTGGCGATTAAGAAAAGAATGCCAATTCAGGGTTGTCTACCACCATAATATAAAAATTTAAACAGAGTATGTGTGCAGTTTTGACCACACTAAACTAATTAGGCACACTAAACTAATTAGGCAAAAACTAATAACAGAAAAACGAATAACAGGCAATGTGTAAGGCAGTTGCCATCTTTAAATAGCCCGCCCAGGATCATGTCATGTGGCCAGCATCACATGATCTGAGGCGGAGCATGCTGCCAAAACAATATGCAAAGAAGCCATGTGGTGTGATCAGCACCACATGGCTAAAAACCCAACAGATAATTAACTGATGAAGTGCTGGCTGACCAGACCAGCACTTCAATCCCCTACTGCTCGTCTCTAGAGGGGCCGGAGAGGTCCGGCGGCGCTGCGCAGAAGGAGCGCGTCGCCGGCCTCCCGTGACAGTACCCCCTCTTCACGAGGGGCCACCGGATCCTTACCAGGGGGAGCCGGTTTCTCAGGATGCTGCACATGAAACTCCGGGATAAGAGTATCCGCATGCATCCTGCTCAACGGGACCCATGACCTATCTTCCAGACCGAACCCCCTCCAATGCACAAGATATTGAAAGGAGTTCTGGACTTTCCTCACATCAATGATGTCAGCTATCTCATGCTCCATCTGTCCTGCCACCTCAACCAGAGGGGAAGGCTGTTCCTCAGGACACACGGGAGCAACGAACCTCTTCAACAAAGACTTATGGAAGACATCATGTGTACGAAAGGAATCAGGCAAGCGTAATTTAAAGGACACCAGGTTGATCACCTTGATGATCTCATATGGACCTATAAAACGAGGTGCAAACTTATAAGAGGGTACCTTCATATGCAGATTCTTAGAGGATAACCATACCTTGTCCCCCACAGTGAACTCAACCCCCTTAGAACGTCTCCTATTTGCCTTAGTCTTATGGATAAGTTGGGCTCTTTCCAGGTTCGATTGAATCTGTGCCCAAACTGTGCACAGTTCCTGGGAGACACTATTGACCTCTGGGACCACAGAATTGGATGATAAAAAGAACCAAAACGAGGATGGAAACCCATGTTGCAAAAGAATGGCGACACCCCAGAGGAAGAATTAACGCGATTATTCAAGGCAAACTCAGCCAGAGATAAAAACCTGGACCACTGATGTTGGTTGTCAGAAACATAGCACCTAAGAAACTGTTCAACGGATTGATTGGTACGCTCGGTCTGACCATTGGACTCAGGATGTAAGGCCGACGAGACAGAGAAATACCTATTTTTTGACAGAAGGCCTTCCAAAACCTGGACACAAACTGTACACCCCTGTCCGACACAATATTTTCAGGAGCTCCATGAAGTTTGATGATGTTATCAATAAACACGGAAGCCAGAACCTTTGCAGATGGTAATTTGCTTAAAGGAATAAGATGACACATCTTGCTAAATCTATCCACCACAACCAAGATCACAGTCTTACCCTCAGAGCATGGCAGATCGGTGATAAAGTCCATGGACAGGTGGGACCATGGTCTACCAGGTATGGGCAATGGATGTAACTCGCCCATAGGCCGTGCCCATAGACACAAAAGCTTGAACATCTCTGGAAATCGAAGGCCACCAAAAATTCCTGCCAATCAAATCTTTGGTGGCGTTGACCCTGGGATGTCCACACAAAACAGAATCATGACACTTACCCAGAAGTCGCTAACACAATGGTGCAGGCACAAACAATTTATCAAAGGTGGTACCAGTGGGAGCAAGATGTTGTCCGGCCAAGATTTCCTCGGTTAAGTCAGGTGAGGTGGCAGCTACGAAGATGTCGGCTGGCAAAATAGGCTCAGGAGGGACCTCAGAAGCGTCAGCCTTAATGTTCTTGCTTCCGGGCCTAAAGGTAACACAGAAATCAAAACGGTTAAAAAACAAAGCCCACCTTGCCTGTCTGGGATTTAACCTCTTGGCAGATTCAAGGAACATAAGATTCTTATGGTCCGTGAGGACCGTAATATGATGCAATGCCCCCTCCAGAAAATGCAGCCATTCCTCGAATGCCCACTTAATGGCCAACAATTCCCTATTGCCTATATCATAATTTCTCTCAGCCGGAGAAAATTTGAGAGAGAAGAAGGCGCATGGCCTGAGGTTGGTTAAGGTGGAAGAGCCCTGAGATAGTACAGCCCCAACACCGTCCTCAGATGCATCCACTTCGACCACAAAAGGCTTATTCTGATCAGGCTGACTCAGTATGGGAGCATTAGTAAAACAAATCTTAAGATCTTCAAAAGCCTTTATGGCAGCCGGGGACCAATTCACCAGATCAGCTCCTTTACGAGTTAGATCCGTGATAGGTTTAACTACTACCGAAAAATTTTTAATAAATTTTCGGTAGAAATTAGTGAAGCCTAGGAAACGTTGGAGCGCCTTCAGAGAAGACGGTCGCACGCAATCCAGAATAGCTTGCACCTTGGTTGGGTCCATCTTGAAAGCGCAAGAAGTAAGAATATACCCCAAAAAGGCCACCTCTTGGGCACCAAATATGCACTTCTCCTTCTTTACAAACAATTTGTTCTCACGTAAGACCTCTAGCACCTGTTTAGTGTGAGCAACGTGAGACTCCCAGTCAGCGGAAAAAATGAAAATATCGTCAATGTAGACGATCATGAACTTCCCAATAAAAGGTCTGAAAATGTTGTTTATGAAGTTTTGGAAAACTGCAGGTGCATTACTCAACCCAAAAGGCATTACTAAATACTTATAATGTCCCTCCGGGGTGTTGAAGGCAGTTTTCCACTCGTCACCCTCTCTGATTCTAATAAGGTTGTAAGCCCCTTTCAGATCCAATTTAGAGAACCAGCAAGCACCTTGGACCTGGTTCAACAAGTCAGGAATAAGGGGTAAGGGATACCTGTTCTTAACTGTGATCTTGTTAAGTTCCCTATAGTCAATACAAAGTCTCAAACCTCCATCCTTCTTATTGACAAAGAAGAAACCAGCACCCATGGGAGAAACCAAAGGCCGGATATGACCCTTGTCCAGACTCTCCTTGAGGTATTCTCTCATGGACTGATGCTCTGGAGTAGAGAGGTTGTATATACGGCCCTTGGGGTATCTGGATCCTTCAATAATGTTAATAGTACAATCATACTGCCGGTGGGGAGGAAGGAAATCTGTCTCAGACATAGTAAATACATCAATAAAATCCTTGATATATCCTGGCAAGATTACAGACTCGTTAGTAACCCCTAACTGCAATACTGATTTGCCACAGACATTACAGTTAGGCCCCCACTTTTCTAATTCACCTGACGACCAATTGATTACAGGATTATGACCAAGGTAGACCTAGAACAAGGTCAGCAGGTAAATTCTTTAACACCAAAAAGGAACAGATTTCTACATGATAAATTCCAACAGTAAGAGTTACTTCAGGAGTTCAAAATTCCGCTCCTCCACTGTTAAGAGGGGTGGAGTCAAGTGCAATAATTTGGATTACCTCCTTGAGAGGAATAAGAGGGACTCCCATGGATTGCACAAAATCAAAATCAATAAAGTTGCATGCAGATCCAGAATCAATGAAAGCTCTCCCAGACCTCCAGATCTGATCAAAAGAAATGGCAACCGGTAACAAAATTCTCCTTCTTACCACCGCAGGGAGTACCTTGTTTCCAGAGGGAGACCTTCTTGATGGGGGAAGCTTAGGACATTGCTGAAGCCAGTGGTTCATCTCAACCCCAATAAAAACAGGCTCCTTTCAGGCGTCTCTGATCCCTCAAGATAACAACCAACTGCATAGGCTCCTCCTGGGCCTTGACTGGAGTAGGAGTCTGGGAAGAAACGTCTGGAAAAACAGCCACTTGGGGGGTAGTTGAACGTTCCCTCAGTCTCTCTCTAAACCGACGGTCTAACTTGATAGCTAGAGTCATAGTCGCCTCTAAGAAGTCAGGGGTAGGATAACTAACAAGTAAATCCTTAAGGTGATCAGAAAGCCCCAACCTTCTCAACGCCGGGTCATTCCAATTGGAGGACACACACCATTTACTAAACTCAGCACAGTAGTCCTCCACTGGACGGTTACCCTGCCGGATATCTCTAAGCTGAGTCTCCGCTACAGTGGCCAAGTCAGGTTCCTCATACAAAAGTCCTAAAGCCTAGAAAAAGGTTTCCACAGACAACAGACATGGGAGAGTCAGACGGTAAAGAAAAGGCCCATTCCTGCGGATCACCCTGCAGCAGGGAAATAATAATCTTGACTCGCTGCTGCTCGGATCCCGAGGAGTGCGGACGCAGACTAAAGTAAAGTTTACAGCTCTCCTTAAAAGAGCGGAAAGCCTTACGGTCCCCCCAAAAAATCGATCGGGGAGTTTAACATGGGGTTCCAAAGTTGAGTTAGGAATGGCAGAAACAGCTGTAGGCGCAGTCTGCAGCTGTTCCTGGTGTTGGAGCCTCTAGGCCAGGTCTTGGATCATTTGCGTCATGCCTTGTACCTGGTCCATGAGTGCTCGCAACTGCTCCATATGGTACTGGCCTGTTATTTTGTCACGACAGGAACACAGGGGATTGTGAGCCCTGTCTGTACCCCACCTCTGACCCTACCTACTTACAGTATAGGCCCTAGGTAGCCAAATCGTAACTGGGCGACAGTTCCTATACTGTATAAGTGAAGGTAGGGAAGGGAAATACGAGACGAACAACACAGAACAATACAAACACAATATGAGAATAGTCAAACAAGCCGAGGCAAACCTGGAGGGAACGTCAAAACTAGAGGAGGAGGCAAAATCGAAGTCGAGGTCAGAAAGCCGGAAGTCAGAAAAACCAGAATATATCTCAGGGAATAAACGCAAGCACTGCACCAGAAAAACTAATAACAGGCAATGTGTAAGGCAGTTGCCATCTTTAAATAGCCTGCCCAGGATAATGTGATATGGCCAAAACAATATGCCAAGTAGCCATGTGGTGTGATCAGCACCACATGGCTAAAAACCCAACAGATAATTAACTGATGAAGTGCTGGCTGACCAGACCAGCACTTCAATCCCCTACTGCTCGTCTCTAGGGGGGGCGGAGAGATCCGGCGGCGTGTCGCCGGCCTCCCGTGACAGCATTAGTTAGTGATAACCAGATACCTTTTGTGGAGCTGTTATCCTCAACAGTAGTGAGAATTTTAGTGAGTTTTATTCTTCTAGATTCTGCTCTATAAGCACAAAGAAAGGGGAGGCTTCACTGTGAAGCTATCTGCACTGAACTGCTTTATAGCTTCCCCTCTCTGCTCTGAGTGAAAGCTGTAGTATCCAACCAGGAGACCACTAAAGTTATGACTTAAAGCAGAGGGCTGTGAAGCAGCTCAATTCAAAGAGCAGAATCTTGCAGAATAAAAGTTCACATTATTCACATCACAAAGTGCACATCACTGTTAATAAAAAACTTCATAAAAGGTATGTTTGTATTGCTCTCCCTGACCCCTACTCAGTGCTGTCAACAATGCGGCATTGTCAAAACCGTTGACGGATCCCCTTTAAAAATCTTAAACATCTTATTGTATTTAATTTGTATAACAATAATGCTTTCACATGTATTACCTCTCAATGCAGTTATCACACATTCAGATTGCACTTTTAACAGAAAAATCACTAAACATTGTCATTATTTTAGACCTGACATATAATTTTTACAGCACCCTTAGACATATGGTTCTAGAAGTCATTCCTAGAAAAGTCTATTAAACTTTACTCTTAGGCTACTTTCACACTGGCGGCAGGCCTGATCCGGCAGGTGAAGGGTGCTGCCGGATCAGGCCTGCCGCAGTGACATGTGTGGAGCCGGAACCGCGCTCCGGCCCCACACATGTCACACAGTACATACATATACATACACATAAACATACACACACATATAGACATACAAACACACATACATACTTACATGCTCCCGGCAGGTCTTCGGAGCGTCAGGACGGCTCACACAGGTCACGATTCCCACAGCGCCCTCTGCTGGGCGCCTGGTGGAATCGTCATCTGACGATTCCACCAGGCGCCCAGCAGAGGGTGCTGTGGGGAATCGTGACCTGTGTGAGCCGTCCTGACGCTCCGAAGACCTGCCGGGGAGCATGTAAGTATGTATGTGTGTTTGTATGTCTTTATGTGTGTGTATGTTTATGTCTGTATGTGTCTATGTGTACCCGGATCCGTAATGGACTCCATTGAAAGTCAATGGAGGGCGGATCCGGTTACCATTATGGTCACACCAGACGGATCCACCCCCATTGACTTGCATTGGGGGTCATTCCGTCTTGGTGCGGATGCCTGGACCGGAGAGCAAACCGCAGCATGCTGCGGTTTGTTCTCCGGTCTGAAGACGGAACGGAATGCTTTCAGGAGCATTCCGTTGTCTTCAGTTCAGTTTTGTCCCCATTGACAATGAATGGGGACAAAACTGAAGCGTTTTATTCCGGTATTGAGCCCCTATGACGGAACTCAATACCGGAATTTTAAAACGCTAGTGTGAAAGTAGCCTTACCTGTAACTGATCCCTTCGCAGCAAATGTGCTTTTTTTCTATGTAATATTTAATGTATACCAAATGTTATCTATCTTGGACCACTTAAGATATTTGTTTAGTAAGTTAGGCAGTTCATCAAAATAATCTCAGCTGTGCGAAAGATATTGTGCTAGAATTTAGCCAAAAAGAAAACTCAACTTGACTGTATTACCTGTTTGGCAAACCTATCAGGAAAATTTTTATAATGGAGGTCAATACTATGTTATTAACTGCCAAGCACCATGGACAGGAGAGCCATAGCATGGTTTTGGATATAAAAGGGTTACTATATCCAATAGTGGTAAAGTGCCAAGTGGGAAAAGTTTTCCAGTTGCCTTTTCTTCCAGAAATCCTGAGTCCATTCCTATGACAAAAGTTGTTCTATCATTTCATTTAATCGTCTGTGTTGATAAATGTAGGTTTAAAAATAGGTGTGTGGATCTTAGTAGCACTTATTGGTGATTTTTCTAGCAATTATTGTTCAGCAGACATCCAGCCATATATGAAGATGAAAAAAATTATTCTAAATGAATGGAATTCCACCCAAATTTAAAAAAAATTGAGGTATATCCAAATCCATGTTTTCGATGATTTGATTCAAGAAAATTTTGGAGAGGAAGAAAGAGAAAGAAGTTATAAAGAAAAAAGTTAAAAAGTAAGAAACAAGACTAAGAAAACGTGTGAGTCCTAGGAGTACTAAGTCTCTCAACTACCAATTTTCAGGCCAATTGGAAGCATTTTCAATTAAGGTACAATTTATTCGGACCAGAATTAAATCAGTTGACCAATTTGGCTGTAGCAAACCTGATTTGAATTTTGATACATTTACTAGTCATCTCTAGTCATAGTTAGAAAGTATGTGGGTATTTAATTCTAACATCTTCTGTATTATAAGCTTTACAATGGTTGGTCAGAAAAAGAATCTGATGAAAATATTACAGTATTTATAAAATGGGCAGTAAATGATAGCACCATGTGGAGCCACCATACCTTAGTGGTTAATACTTTTTCCTTTCCTTGTGATTTGGGTTTGAATCTGATCAAAGACAATAGCTGCATGAAGTTTGTATGTTGTCCTGGTGTGTAAATAGATTTCCTCCCACACTCTGAAAATATTACTGAGATGCTGATTGGCCATCCATAATATGACCCTAGTCTTCCTTCGTGTCATTGTGGTGCTCCGTACCTGCTGCTGTCTGGGGTGGGCAAAAGAGTGTCATCACTCACCTAGATTCTTCCTGGTCGGCAGACTCCAGTGTCACACAGTGCTGGCTGCAAAGGCTGTGTGTGTATTTGAGAGAGTTTTGCCTACACCACTGATTACATGCTCAGCTGCTTGACTAATGGGCTCATCATTCCTCCTATATTGTTGGGCTGCTGACCTCACTTCCTTGCCTGAGCAATTGGTCTAAATAGATCTTGCTAGGTCTTTCTAGCTTGCTAGAGCTTGTAAAGGGTTATGATCCGTTTGTCTGCTAGTCTATCAACATCTGCCTGTCAGGGCTGGGATACACAGATAAGGGGTAAGTGATCCCTAAGCTTAATCCCAACCCCTTTCCCTGCCTATTGCCTACTCAGGCTAACCCCTGAGTCGACAACCTGAAGACTTGAAATACACTAGCAAAAGTGCAGGGGAAAGGGAAGACAAACAAGACAGACAAACAAGAACCAAATGGATAGTCAGATAGCCACGTCAAAACCAGGAGAGTACGTCAGGAACAAAATCAGCAAGCAAAGAGTAGTCAAAAAACACGCCAAGGGTCAAGGAACAACGAGAATCTAAACTACAGAGCACAAATGACAAACCAGGTAGTAGCAAGGAGACTCCAAACACTGGCAGCAAGGTTAACATTTGAGGGCCTTAAATACCTAGCAGACTCCACCAACCAGCTGACTGGGAGGAGAAAGCAAGGAACAAAACTTAACTCATGAGATACCAAAAGAACAGAAAATAAACAGACTATATTGCTCGCGTTTTCCGGCGACCAGAACCAGGCCGTGAGCGAGTGTGCACACCAGCCACATCCCTGGCACTTATGATCGTCGCGCACGTCCGCCTGGCCTGCCTGGGACGCGCATCCACAGCCAGAGACCGTCGGCTGGAGGAGGAGCCTGACGAAATAGCGGAAGAAGCCTGGCGACGGGCAACCACATCGCCACCAGAGTCAGAGACAGGACCAGCAGAACGGGTGCAATGACTGCCGGTCCTGACACTGCCTGTTTATTGGATCCTGACCCTTTGCTACCTGATCTGAACGGTGTCTGTTCACCATACTGAACCTGTGCCCACTTACCCTGACCTCTGCCTGTCTCCTGACTACTTGTATTGCTTGTAGTCAGTGATTTACACTGGCATCTCTGACTCCAGTGGGTCATTAGTAAACCACACCAGGACTTTTCCAAGAAGTAGCAGCCTGATGGCTTCCCTACAGCAAAGCCCTTGTATAGGGTCTTAATGGTTAAAACCTGGGGACTACTAGGATAACACCCTCACCCTAGCCCAACGTCATAGTGGTTGACACAGTTGGTCCACACTCACTGCTCTGTATGAAAAAGGGAAAAAAGATTGTGAGACCTATTGTGTAAAGTAAACAGCTTTCTCCAGTATAATCAGTGATATGGGAATGAATGATGTACCACTGGATAATTATGATGCTGACATAGTAGTGCCACACTAAGAAAGATGTGTGATAACTCCTGGAACAAGGTTTATGGTGTGGTGCCCATATTGATTTGATTTAGCTTTCCCAGAATTACAAAGATATAGCTGAAAGAAATGTTCACATATTAGCATTTAGCATAATATATACATTTTCAATGTATTTATGAAGTCACTTTATATAATCTACTTCCTGTTATGTCACTTTAACTTTCTTCTTTGTTTTGGTTTTTAGTATGGCAAACAGCACTTGACTTTCTCAGTCAGACAATTCACTGTAGCCAGAGAGGGAAGGGGAAGTGAATGACTCGATTACAGTGGCATACATTACACAGATAAGTACAATGAGTTCCTAGGCATTTTATCTAGGCCTAGCAAGAGAACAATACAACTGCCATACTGTAATCCCAATTCTACTCATCTACTATTATACTAACAGATAGTGCCTTCCCGTCACAACAGCTGTAAAATGACAATGACTTCCTTATGTATTTTTGAGTTTTATCTCTCTGTGCTGACTGACACCACTTTGTATTTCAAAATAATGGGATAGTGCTGGCAAAAATAAAAAATAAAAACAGCTAAAACATTTTAAGAAATCTATCAATGATCATTGAGTTAAAAATACCTCTTTCTGTTGGAAATGTATTTTTAAGATTCACCATAAAAGACCATAGTACAATTTTAAAGCTCCATTCAGCACACTGTATTAGCAGTAAAAATGACTGTGACATTTGATTATTTCTGATAACTGACATTAAAAAGACATTGGCCTAGTGTCTAGCCTATTTGTATCAAGACTATCATTTAGTCCTAGTTTCACCATGGTGTTAGAAGTTAAAAGTTAAAAACATCTGTGTATAAAGCTATCCATATCATTCTATGACATGGAAGACAGAGCTATCAGGACATTTTGAAGTTATCATTAATTATTGTCAGCCACAGGCACTAAAGATTTTCCTGTAGGGGTCATTAAGGTCATGGGAATCACATAAAGGATATTCAGATTTCAGTATCTATATTGTGACCAGGAACTTCCCACTTTAAACTTTGTAAAACAGCCAAGATTCATTTCTTAACAGGGTGAAATGCATCCAGCATTAACAATGGCATGCAATATTGGTTTTCCAATTCTAAAGTATGAATGCTTTCAGATTTACAGTAATAGAAAAAAGTTAATTACTGGACCCATTACTTGTTGGCTAGGGCCCACCAGTGGAATTCATTTTGGGGGCCTACCCTATAGCTACATGGAAATATTATGGTGCGTCCACATAGAACACAAACACTACAGATTTGCTGCACGTAAATATGTGTCGGCACATCCACAGTTTTTATGTACCAGCAAAGTGGATACTATTTTAGGAAATCACAATCCCACGCTTTGAAATTCACACCATAAATTGGACTGTGGTCTGGATTTTAAATCGGCAGCATTATTTGGGGTGGATTTTGCTGCTGCAGATTTAAATGTGAATATATTCTCACCTGTTCTTTTTTAGGTCTCAACACTAGAGATGAGCGAGTACTAAAATGCTCGGGTGCTCGTTATTCGAGTCGAACTTTTCCCGATGCTCGGGTGCTCGTTTCGAATAACGAACCCCATTGAAGTCAATGGGAGACTCGAGCATTTTTGCAGGGGACCAAGGCTCTGCCTAGGGAAGGCTGGGTGAAAACCTGGAAACCTCAGAAAATGATGGAAACACCACGGAAATGGACAGGAAACAGCAGGGGCAGCATGCATGGATGCCTCTGAGGCTGCCTAATCCCACCATTACCCCAAATTCTCAGGCAACAGCCTGGTGGTTACCCTTATGGCAATTGTGCTCACCCAGACCAAGAAAGGCGAGGCAAATACCCATCACATGTTAGGGAAGCACCCAACTAGGTGCAACAAAGGTCCATCACCGCCTGCAGGTGACACCACTGCTCATGCTGGCACTGCAGCTGACATCAAGTTTAGTATCTGTTCTTATCAGTTGCTGTGGCTGTTGGTGGTAAAGTGGTGAGCATAGCTGCTTCCCAAGCAGTTGACCCGGGTTTGATTCCCGTCTATCGCAGGAGGCAATTAAAAGAAGATCTAAAAAAAAATCAGTACAATATCTAATACGTCCCCTATCCGGTTAAATTGTTTGGAGAGAGGGCCTGTAGGTGGGGGGGCAGGCTGGGGGGAAGGAGGTTTCGCTGTAAGAGCCAGAGGAGTGCCCAACTGGGCTAGCGTGTGTGGTGGTGACAACAGCTGGATGTAGTTAGAATGACGACGCAGGACCCCAACTTAAAAATTTAGCATCAACCTGTACAATTGTCAATTATGAGCTCGATCAAGTGTGGCATGACTTTTAAATGGATATTGCATGTGGTCACGTACTCCCTGGAACCCCATAGTCACACCTACCCTGATGTGCTAGCCCAGAACATTCTCTGCCCCAATTCGCAAGACCTTTTGCTGTTTCCGTGTGCTGACAGTGAGGATTTACCAGTGTTGTCTGAGGAGGTGGTGGACAATGGCGAGACACAGGTGTCGGGGGGTGAGGTAGATGTATGGGAAGCAAGTTACAGTGGGGACTCCTTGGGGGGACTTTCTCATGATGGGACAGATTCAACTTGGGTGGATCAGGCACAGGAACATATCAATTTTTTTTTGTGTTTATTTAACTTTTATTTAGCAAAAATAACCAGAGATATTTATTCGTTATCTTCTCTGCGCAGTCTGGCATTGGGGTTCGTCACTTTGATGGCGAGCTGTGTCGCTCTCTCCACAATGGTCTTTAGGTTCTTAGATGGAGACGTTGTCGGCGATTTCAGCACAGAAGGACTTGTTGCTCATCAACAGAACCTCGACCTCCTTGACATTGTGGACCAGGAATTTGCGGGTGGACCAGGAATTTGCGTTCCCTGTTGGCAGCATGTGTTTGGTCTTCTACTTGCTACTGTATCCAATGTTGGGCAATATAGATACGCAGGTAATATTATTTTTCACACCTATCCCAAAAATAATAATTTACGCAGTTTGCGCAAATAAAACTGGAAACTGGAATTGGAGAGAGGGCCTGTAGGTGGACCTCCGGAAAAATTGTTTGGAGAGAGGGCCTGTAGGTGGACCTCCGGAAAAATTGTTTGGAGAGAGGGCCTGTAGGTGGACCTCCGGAAAAATTGTTTGGAGAGAGGGCCTGTAGGTGGACCTCCGGAAAAATTTTTGGAGAGAGGGCCTGTAGGTGGACCTCCGGAAAAATTGTTTGGACAGAGGGCCTGTAGGTGGACCTCCGGAAAAATTGTTTGAACAGAGGGCCTGTAGGTGGACCTCCGGAAAAATTGTTTGGACAGAGGGCCTGTAGGTGGACCTCCGGAAAAATTGTTTGGACAGAGGGCCTGTAGGTGGATCTCCGGAAAAAATGTTTGAAGAGAGGGCCTGTAGGTGGACCTCCGGAAAAATTGTTTGGAGAGAGGGCCTGTAGGTGGACCTCTGGAAAAATTGTTTGAATAGAGGGCCTGTAGGGGGCCCTCCTGAAAAATTGTGGTAAAAGATTGCCAGTTGGACCTCTAAAAAATGGCGTTTTTTGGGTCAGCGTTAGGCAAAGACAATATGGAGGAGGAGGAGGAGTAGAGAAGAGGAATCGGATACATAAGTTATTTAAATCTTTAGCTGCTTTCCCCCGGAGGAGATTTGAATTCCGGTGAAATCCAGGCTTTGTTCATTTTAATAAGCGTCAGCCTGTCAGCGCAGTCAGTTGACAGGCGTGTACGCTTATCGGTGATGACGCCACCAGCTGCACTGAATACCCGCTCTGACAGCACGCTAGCGGCAGGGCAGGCCAGCACCTCCAAGGCATACAGCGCCAGTTCAGGCCACGTGTCCAGCTTTGAAACCCAGTAGTTGTATGGAGCAGAGTGATCGCTACGGACGTTGGTATGGTCAGCTAGGTACTCCCTCACCATCTTTCTGTACAGCTCCCCCCTTTCTGCCTAGACTGGGGACAGGTGACAGTGTCTTGCTGGGGTGACATAAAACTGGCAAAGGCCTTGGAGAGCGTTCCCCTGCCAGTGCTGGACAAGCTGCCTGCTCGGCTCCTCTCCCCCGCTACTTAGCCCACAGAACCATGCCCTCTGCCGCTAGCGGCGTCAGATGGGAAGAATTGTTTCAGCTTGTGCACCAGGGCCTGTTGATATCTATTCACTCTCATACTCCTTTCCTCTGCAGGGATGAGAGTGGAAAGGTTCTGCTTGTACCGTGGGTCCAGGAGAGTGAACACCCAGTAATCGGTGTTTGAAAAAATTCTTCTAACGCGAGGGTCACGGGATAGGCAGCCTAACATGAAGTCTGCGATGTGCGCCAGAGTCCCAACACGCAAGAATTCCCACTCCTCACTGGCCTGACTCTCCATTTCCTCCTCCTCCAAGTCCTCCTCTTCAGCCCATACACGCTCAAGAGTTAAGGACTGAGCACTGGTACCCTCTACTGTCTCACCGACATTCTCCTCCTCTTCCTCCTCATCCTCATCCCCCTCCTCCGATACACGCTGAGAAACAGACCGTAGGGTGCTCTGGCTATCAAGCGACGTATCTTCCTCCACCGTCTCTTGTGACAAGCGCAAAGCATCCGACTTGATGCTGAGCAGTGAGTTTTTCAACAGGCAAAGCAGCGGGATGGTGAGGCTGATAATGGCGGCATCGCCGCTGACCATCTGTGTTGACTCCTCAAAGTTGCTCAACACCTGGCAGATATCAGACATTCACATCCACTCCTCATTGTAGACTTGAGGAATCTGACTGACCTGACTACCAGTTCTTGTGGAAGTTGACATCTGGCAGTCTACAATCGCTCTGCGCTGCTGGTAAACTCTGGTTAACATGTTTATTGTAGAATTCCATCTCGTGGGCACGTCGCACAACAGTCGGTGAGCGGGCAGTTGTAGGCGGCGCTGCGCTGCCCTGAGAGTGGCAGCATCTGTGCTCGACTTGTGTAAATGCGCACAGATACGGCGCACCTTGGTGAGCAAATCAGACAGATTGGGGTATGTCTTGAGGAACCGCTGAACTATGAGATTGAACACGTGGGCCAGACATGGCACATGTGTCAGTCTGCCGAGTTGTAGAGCCGCCACCAGGTTACGCCCGTTGTCACACAGAACCATGCCTGGCTTGAGGTTCAGCGGTGCCAGCCACACATCGGTCTGCGCCGTGATGCCCTGTAACAGCTCTTGGGCGGTGTGCCTTTTGTCACCTAAGCTCAGCAGTTTGAGCACCGCCTGCTGGCGCTTACCCACGGCACTGCTGCTGCGCCTAGAGCTACCGACTGAAGGTGCAGTGCCCACGGATGGTAATTCGGTGGAGGAGGGGTCGGAGGAGGATGAGGAGACATAGTACGTCTGAGAGACCGTGACCGAGGTAGGCCCCGCAATCCTCGGTGTGGGCAGTACATGAGCGGCCCCAGGGTCATTCTCGGTCCCAGCCTCCACCAAGTTAACCCAATTTGCCGTCAGTGAGATATAGTGTCCCTGCCCGGCAGCACTTGTCCACGTGTCCGTGGTTAGGTGGACCTTCTCAAAAACAGCGTTGGTCATTGCACGGATGATGTTCTGTGACACGTGCTGGTGTAGGGCTGGGACGGCACATCGGGAAAAATAGTGGCTGCTGGGGACCGAATACCGAGGGGCAGCCACCGCCATGAGATTGCGAAAGGCCTCGGTCTCTACCAGCCTATAGGGCAGCATCTCCAGGCTCAGCAATTTGGAGATGTGGATGTTGAGGGCTTGGGCATGTGGGTGGGTGGAACTGTTTTTCCTCTTGCGCTCCAGCGTCTGCTGTAAAGACAGCTGAACGCTGCGCTGGGACACGTTGGTGGACACTGTGGAGGATCGTGGAGGCGAAGGTGTGGTTTTCCGGCGGGAGGCGCTCGTGCCGGGGTCCTGGGCAAGGGGTTGACTAGCAGAGGCTGCGAGTGACACAGTGGAAGGAGCAGTGGTGTGACCAGCAGGAGGTGGTGAACCGCCTTGGTTCCATTGAGTGGGGTGTTTAGCACTCATATGCCTGTGCATGCTGGTGGTGGTTAGGCTAGTAGTGGTGGCACCCCTGCTGATCCTGGTGTGGCACAGGTTGTACACCACAGTCCGTCGGTCATCCTCACTTTCTTTAAAGAACCTCCAGACTTGCGAACATCTAGGCCTCGCCACGGGAGCTTCACTACGTGAAACAGTTGCTGCTGATGCACCAGCTCTGGCCCTGCTTCTCCCTCTGGCCACAGCACTGCCTCTTACAACCTGTTCTGGTGCAGCACTCGCCTCCAACTCAGAAGCACTGTCTTCACTCGGCATATCAACCCAGCTTGGGTCAGTCACCTCGTCATCCTCCGATTCCTCAGTCTGCTCCCCCCTCGGACTTCCTGCCTTGACAACAACTTCACCACTGTCTGACAACCGTGTCTCCTCATCGTCTGACACCTTTTTACACACTTCTTCCACTAAGTCAACATTGTCATCATCATCATCACCCACAGACTGCGACAGTTGGAAAACTTGGGCATCTGGAAAGAGGTCAGCAGCAACCTGAGAAGTGGTTTGTGACTCTGGGAAGGGTCCAGAAAACAGTTCCGCAGAGAATGCCGGATCGCATTCCAAATTTTCCTGGGAGGGGGCAGACTGGGGGAAGGAGGTTGAGGTGGAGGAGCCAGAGGAGTGCTCCCTTGGGTAACGTGGGTGGACCGCGTGGAAGACTGACTGGTGGACAAATTACTTGAAGCATTGTCCGCAATCCACGAGATCAGCTGTTCACACTGTTGTGGTTTCAACAGTCCTCTACCACGTGTCCCTGTAAGTTGAGACATGAAGCTAGGGAGTGTAGCTCTGCGGCGTTCCACAGCTCCCTCATCAGCAGGTACTGTCTCACCCTGCCCAGGACCACGGCCTCTGCCCCCTGCGGTAATTGAATGCCCATGCCCACGCCCTCGTCCTCGACCCTTAGCCCTGGGGTTAAACATTTTCTGTATATAAGTGTATGATATAAAAAAAATAAATAAATAAACGGGCCTGGTGTACTGAAACCCACAAACTTGTTCAGTCTGGTTTAATTAAGTGACGTACAGAAAGTGTCACCTGGACAGAAAATACGGATTGGAGTGAGTGTGCTGAACTGTGACTAGGGTTGCAGCGGTAACCGGTTCCACGATATACCACGGTAATGAAATGCACGGTTATCAAACCGTGGGCATTTGCTTATTACCGGTAAAAGGTAAATGGCGACAAGACTTTTTAGTCTTGTTGCCATTTGCGCCTGGACCCGACCGCATTACTGATACTAGGCTGCGCTACTGCGCAGCCTAGTATCAGAGGACATGGAGAAGATAAAATAAAAAAATCACTTACCCATCCAGCGCTCCTCTTCTTTTCCGGGTCGCGCTGTCCTGTCCTGTACGTTGTGTGCGCACTCTGACCTGACGCTGCGCGCTGTCAGGTGACAGTGCAGCTACGGGAGACTAAGGAGCGCCGGACACCGGAGAGGAGCCGCAGTGCAGGACAAGTAAGTGATTTTTTTATTTTATTCAGATGGTTGCCACAGTGGGCTGAAGGGGGCCACAGTGGGCTGAAGGGGCCACAGTGGGCTGATGGGGCCACAGTGGGCTGATGGGGCCACAGTGCGCTGATGGGGCCACAGTGGGCTGATGGGGGCACAGTGGGCTGATGGGGGCACTGTGGGCTGATGGGGGCACTGTGGGCCGATCTGAGGTCTGAAGGGGCACTGTGGGCCGATCTGAGGTCTGAAGGGGCACTGTGGGCCGATCTGAGGTCTGAAGGGGGCACTGTGGGCTGATCTGAAGGTCTGAAGGAGGCACTGGGGATGATCTGAGGTCTGAAGGGGGCACAGTGGGCTGATCTGAGGTCTGAAGGGGCACTGTGGGCTGATCTGAGGTCCGAGGATTAGTGTATCTTTTAATAATATATGTAACAAGCTGTGATACCATGATAACCGTAATACCGCGGTATTTACTGAGACGGTTATTATACCGTGAAAATTTCATACCGTTGCAACCCTAACTGTGACACACAGAAAGATTACACGCAGCTGAGTAAAATGGATTTGTATCACTGAGCTAAAACAACAAAAAATTATTTTTTTTATATATTTTGTTTTTTATATATTTTTTTAATTTTGTTTTTTTGGGAACGTGACGTGCAGGAACTATCGGAGACCTAACTCACACCCTGTTAACGGTGGCTATTTAGACTGCGACCCAGACAAATGTGGCACAGAGATTTTTTGGATCAAGCTGTATACGTTATTGGTAGCAAATGACTTGGTTGTATTCTGTGACGTACAGAAAGTGTCACCTGGACAGTATATACGGATTGGAGCGAGTGTGCTGAACTGTGACACAGAAAGGTTACACGCAGCTGAGTAAAATGGATTTGTATCACTGAGCTAAAACAACAAAAAAAATAATTTTTTTTAATATTTTTTTTTTAGTTTAGTTTTTTTTGGAACGTGACCTGCAGAAACTATCGTAGAGCTGACTGACACCCTACTGACGGTGGCTATTTAGACTGCGACCCAGACAAATGTCGCACAGAGATTTTTAGGATCAAGCTGTATACGTTATTGGCAGCAAATGACTTGGTTGTATTCTGTGACGTACAGAAAGTGTCACCTGGACAGAATATACGGATTGGAGCGAGTGTGCTGAACTGTGACACACAAAAAGGTTACACGCAGCTGAGTAAAATGGATTTGTATCACTGAGCTAAAACAACTAAAAAACTATTTTTTTTATATATTTTGTTTTTTATATATTTTTTTTAATTTTGTTTTTTTGGGAACGTGACGTGCAGGAACTATCGGAGACCTAACTCACACCCTGTTAACGGTGGCTATTTAGACTGCGACCCAGACAAATGTCGCACAGAGATTTTTTGGATCAAGCTGTATACGTTATTGGTAGCAAATGACTTGGTTGTATTCTGTGACGTACAGAAAGTGTCACCTGGACAGTATATACGGATTGGATCGAGTTTGTGCTGAACTGTGACACACAGAAAGGTTACACGCAGCTGAGTAAAATGGATTTGTATCACTGAGCTAAAACAACTAAAAAACTAATTTTTTTTATATATTTTTTTTTTATATTGTTTTTTTTTAGTTTGTTTTTGGGAACGTGACCTGCAGGAACTATCGGAGACCTAACTCACACCCTGTTAACGGTGGTTATTTAGACTGCGACCCAGACAAATGTCGCACAGAGATTTTTAGGATCAAGCTGTATACGTTATTGGTAGCAAATGACTTGGTTGTATTCTGTGACGTACAGAAAGTGTCACCTGGACAGTATATACGGATTGGAGCGAGTGTGCTGAACTGTGACACACAAGAAAGGTTACACGCAGCTGAGTAAAATGGATTTGTATCACTGAGCTAAAACAACTAAAAAATAATTTTTTTATATATTTTGTTTTTTATATTTTTTTTAATTTTGTTTTTTTGGGAACGTGACGTGCAGGAACTATCGGAGACCTAACTCACACCCTGTTAACGGTGGCTATTTAGACTGCGACCCAGACAAATGTGGCACAGAGATTTTTTGGATCAAGCTGTATACGTTATTGGTAGCAAATGACTTGGTTGTATTCTGTGACGTACAGAAAGTGTCACCTGGACAGTATATACGGATTGGAGCGAGTGTGCTGAACTGTGACACACAGAAAGGTTACACGCAGCTGAGTAAAATGGATTTGTATCACTGAGCTAAAACAACTAAAAAACTAATTTTTTTATATATTTTGTTTTTTATATATTTTTTTTTAAATTTTGTTTTTTTGGGAACGTGACGTGCAGGAACTATCGGAGACCTAACTCACACCCTGTTAACGGTGGCTATTTAGACTGCGACCCAGACAAATGTCGCACAGAGATTTTTTGGATCAAGCTGTATACGTTATTGGTAGCAAATGACTTGGTTGTATTCTGTGACGTACAGAAAGTGTCACCTGGACAGTATATACGGATTGGAGCGAGTGTGCTGAACTGTGACACACAGAAAGGTTACACGCAGCTGAGTAAAATGGATTTGTATCACTGAGCTAAAACAACAAAAAAAATTATTTTTTTTTAATATTTTTTTTTAGTTTAGTTTTTTTGGAACGTGACCTGCAGAAACTATCGTAGAGCTGAATGACACCCTACTGACGGTGGCTATTTAGACTGCGACCCAGACAAATGTCGCACAGAGATTTTTAGGATCAAGCTGTATACGTTATTGGTAGCAAATGACTTGGTTGTATTCTGTGACGTACAGAAAGTGTCACCTGGACAGTATATACGGATTGGAGTGAGTGTGCTGAACTGTGACACACAGAAAGGTTACAAACAGATGAGTATAATGGATTTGTATCACTGAGCTAAAACAACTAAAAAACTAATTTTTTTATATATTTTTTTTTTATATATTTTTTTTAATTTTGTTTTTGGAACGTGACGTGCAGGAACTATCGGAGACCTAACTCACACCCTGTTAACGGTGGCTATTTAGACTGCGACCCAGACAAATGTGGCACAGAGATTTTTGGATCAAGCTGTATACGTTATTGGTAGCAAATGACTTGTTGTATTCTGTGACGTAACAGAAGTGTCACCTGGACAGTATATACCCGGGATTGGAGCGAGTTGGCTGAACTGTGACACACAGAAAGGTTACACGCAGCTGAGTAAAATGGATTTGTATCACTGAGCTAAAACAACAAAAAAACTAATTTTTTTTAATATTTTTTTTTATATTTTTTTAGTTTAGTTTTTTTGGAACTGTGACGTGCAGAACTATCGAGACCTACTAACACCCTGTAACGGTGGCTATTTAGACTGCGACCAGACAATGTCGCACAGAGATTTTTAGGATCAGCTGTATACGTTATTGGTAGCAAATGACTTGGTTGTATTCTGTGACGTACAGAAAGTGTCACTGGACAGAATATACGGATTGGAGCGAGTGTGCTGAACTGTGACCACAGCAAAAAGGTTACACGCAGCTGAGTAAAATGGATTTGTATCACTGAGCTAAAACAACAAAAAAACTAATTTTTTTATATATTTTTTTTATATTTTTTTTATTTTGTTTTTTTTGGGAACGTGACGTGCAGGAACTATCGGAGACCTAACTCACACCCTGTTAACGGTGGCTATTTAGACTGCGACCCAGACAAATGTCGCACAGGAGATTTTTGGATCAAGCGGTAGATGATATTGGAGCAAATGACTTGGTTGTATTCTGTGACGTTCAGAAGTGTCACCTGGACAGTATATTACGGATTGGAGCGAGTGTGCTGAACTGTGACACACAGAAAGGTTTACACGCAGCTGAGTAAAATGGATTTGTATCACTGAGCTAAAACAACTAAAAAAACTAATTTTTTAATATTTTGTTTTTAATATTTTTTTTTATTTTGTTTTTTTGGGAACGTGACTGCAGAATATGGTAGAACTGACTGACACCCCTGTTAACGGTGGCTATAGACTGCGACCAGACAATGTACAGAGATTTTTTGGATAGTGATAAAAATGACTTGGTTGTATTGTGACTACAGAAAGTGTCACTGGACAGTATATACGGATGGAGGATGTGCTGAACTGTGACACACAGAAAGGTTACACGCAGCTGAGTAAAATGATTTGTATCACTGAGCTAAAACAACAAAAAAATAATTTTTTTTATATATTTTAGTTTTTTTTTTTGGAACGTGACTGCAGAAATATCGTAGAGCTGACTGACACCCTACTGACGGTGGCTATTTAGTCTGCGCCAGACAAAGTCGCACAGAGATTTTTTGATCAAGAGTAGACTGATATTGGTAGCAAATGACTTGTTGTATTCTGTGACGTACAGAAAGTGTCACCTGACAGAATATACGGATTGGAGCGAGTGTGCTGAACTGTGAACACAGAAAGGTTACACGCAGCTGAGTAAAATGGATTTGTATCACTGAGCTAAAACAAAAAAAAAACTATTTTTTTTATATTTTTTTTTTATATTTTTTTTTTTTTTTTTTGGGAACGTTGACCCGTTAAGGTTATTTAGACTGCGACCCAGACAAATGTCGCACAGAATTTTTGGATCAAGCTGTATACGTATTGGTAGCAAATGACTTGGTTGTATCTGTGACGTACAAAAGTGTCACCTGGACAGTATATATGGAGGGAGCGAGTGTGCTGAACTGTGACACACAGAAAGGTTACACGCAGCTGAGTAAAATGGATTTGTATCACTGAGCTAAAACAACTAAAAATAATTTTTTTTATATTTTTTTTTATTTTGTTTTTTTGGGACGTGACGTGCAGGAAAATGTAGAAACTGACTGACACCCTGTTAACGGTGGCTATTTAGACTGCACCAGACAAATGTCCACAGAGATTTTGGATCAAGCTAATACGTAAGGTAGAAATGACTTGTTGTATTCTGTGACGTACAGAAAGTGTCACCTGGACAGAATATACGGATTGGAGCGATGTGCTGAAACTGACACACAGAAAGGTTACAGCAGCTAGTAAAATGGATTTGTATCACTGAGCTAAAACAACTGATATAAAATATTTTTTTTTTTTTGGGACGACGTGCAGAACTATCGGAGACCTGACTGACACCCTGTTAACGGTGGCTATTTAGACGCGACCAGACAAATGTCGCCAGAGATTTTTTGGATCAAGCTAATATTTGGCAAAAATGACTTGGTTGTATTCTGTGACGTACAGAAAGTGTCACCTGGACAGTATATAACGGATGGGAGCGAAGTGTGCTGAAACGTGACACACGAAAGGTTACACGCAGCTGTGTAAAATGGATTTGATCACTGAGCTAAAACAACAAAAAACTAATTTTTTTTTTTTTTTATTTTTTGTTTTTTTTGGGAACTTGACTGCAGGAAATATCGTAGAACGACTGACACCCTGTTAACGGTGGCTATTTAGACTGCGACCCAGACAAAATGTGCACAGAGATTTTTTGGATCAAGCTGATACGTATTGTAGCAAATTGACTTGGTTGTTATTCTGTGACGTACAAAGTGTACCTGGACAGTATATACGGATTGGAGCGAGTGTGCTGAACTGTGACACACAGAAAGGTTACACGCAGCTGAGTAAAATGGATTTGTATCACTCAGCTAAAAACTAAAAAAAAAATTTTTTTTTATATTTTTTT
>ONZH01015450.1:0-43554 GCA_900303285.1 Rhinella marina | reverse complement strand
CAGTTATGAGAAATTACTTTGCAAGAGAACGCACAGTACAGTTGCCAGTTATAAGGCCTATATATTGTATTTTTCAAGGTACACAGCCGTGTATTAAGTGATCAGACGGTGTGTATGAACACCAGTTATGAGAAATTACTTTGCAAGAGAACGCACAGTACAGTTGCCAGTTAAGGCCTATATATTGTATTTTTCAAGGTACACAGCAGTGTACTAAGTGATCAGACGGTGTGTATGAACACAGTTATGAGAAATTACTTTGCAAGAGAACGCACAGTACAGTTGCCAGTTTAAGGCCTATATATTGTATTTTTCAAGGTACACAGCCGTGTATTAAGTGATCGACGGTGTGTATGAACACCAGTTATGAGAAATTACTTTGCAAGAAACGCACAGTACAGTTGCCAGTTAAAGGCCTATATATTGTATTTTTCAAGGTACACCAGCAGTGTATTAAGTGATCAGACGGTGTGTATGAACACCAGTTATGAGAAATTACTTTGCAAGAGAACGCACAGTACAGTTGCCAGTTAAGGCCTATATATTGTATTATTTCAAGGTACACAGCAGTGTATTAAGTGATCAGACGGTGTGTATGAACACGCAGTTATGAAAA
The DNA here is from genome assembly GCA_900303285.1 of Rhinella marina. Lineage (NCBI taxonomy): Eukaryota > Metazoa > Chordata > Amphibia > Anura > Bufonidae > Rhinella > Rhinella marina. The sequence continues at coordinate 42,938 of ONZH01015450.1, read as the reverse complement.
TTACTTTGCAAGAGAACGCACAGTACAGTTGCCAGTTATAGGCCTATATATTGTATTTTTCAAGGTACACAGCCGTGTATTAAGTGATCAGACGGTGTGTATGACACCAGTTATGAAGAAATTACTTTGCAAGAGAACGCACAGTACAGTTGCCAGTTAAGGCCTATATATTGTATTTTTCAAAGGTACACAGCCGTGTATTAAGTGATCAGACGTGTGTATGAACACTCAGTTATGAGAAATTACTTTGCAAGAAGAACGCACAGTACAGTTGCCAGTTAAGGCCTATATATTGTATTTTTCCAAGGTACACAGCCAGTGTATTAAGTGATCAGACGGTTGTGTATGAACACCAGTTATGAGAAATTACTTTGGCAAGAGAACGCACAGTACAGTTGCCAGTTATAAGGCCTATATATTTATTTTTCAAGGTACAACAGGCCTTTTATAATGATCAGAACGGTGTGTATGAACACCAGTTATGAGAAATTACTTTGCAAGAGAACGCACGTACAGTTGCCAGTTATAAGGCCTAATATATTGTATTTTTCAAGGTACACAGCCGTGTATTAAGTGATCAGACGGTGTGTATGAACACCAGTTATGAGAAATTACTTTGCAAGAGAAACGCACAGTACAGTTGCCAGTTATAAGGCCTATATATTGTATTTTTCAGGTACACAGCCGTGTATTAAGTGATCAGACGGTGTGTATGAACACCAGTTATGAGAAAATTACTTTGCAAGAGAACGCACAGTACAGTTGCCAGTTATAAGGCCTATATATTGTATTTTTCAAGGTACACAGCCGTGTATTAAGTGATCAGACGGTGTGTATGAACACCAGTTATGAGAAATTACTTTGGCAAGAGAACGCACAGTACAGTTGCCAGTTATAAGGCCTATATATTGTATTTTTCAAGGTACACAGCCGTGTATTAAGTGATCAGACGGTGTGTATGAACACCAGTTATGAGAAATTACTTTGCAAGAGAACGCACAGTACAGTTGCCAGTTATAAGGCCTATATATTGTATTTTTCAAGGTACACAGCAGTGTATTAAGTGATCAGACGGTGTGTATGAACACCAGTTATGAGAAATTACTTTGCAAGAGAACGCACAGTACAGTTGCCAGTTATAAGGCCTATATATTGTATTTTTCAAGGTACACAGCCGTGTATTAAGTGATCAGACGGTGTGTATGAACACCAGTTATGAGAAATTACTTTGCAAGAGAACGCACAGTACAGTTGCCAGTTAAGGCCTATATATTGTATTTTTCAAGGTACACAGCAGTGTATTAAGTGATCAGACGGTGTGTATGAACACCAGTTATGAGAAATTACTTTGCAAGAGAACGCACAGTACAGTTGCCAGTTATAAGCCTATATATTGTATTTTTCAAGGTACACAGCCGTGTATTAAGTGATCAGACGGTGTGTATGAACACCAGTTATGAGAAATTACTTTGCAAGAGAACGCACAGTACAGTTGCCAGTTATAAGGCCTATATATTGTATTTTTCAAGGTACACAGCCGTGTATTAAGTGATCAGGACGGTGTGTATGAACACCAGTTATGAGAAATTACTTTGCAAGAGAACGCACAGTACAGTTGCCAGTTAAGGCCTATATATTGTATTTTTCAAGGTACACAGCAGTGTATTAAGTGATCAGACGGTGTGTATGAACACCAGTTATGAGAAATTACTTTGCAAGAGAACGCACAGTACAGTTGCCAGTTAAGGCCTATATATTGTATTTTTCAAGGTACACAGCAGTGTATTAAGTGATCAGACGGTGTGTATGAACACCAGTTATGAGAAATTACTTTGCAAGAGAACGCACAGTACAGTTGCCAGTTAAGGCCTATATATTGTATTTTTCAAGGTACACAGCAGTGTATTAAGTGATCAGACGGTGTGTATGAACACCAGTTATGAGAAATTACTTTGCAAGAGAACGCACAGTACAGTTGCCAGTTATAAGGCCTATATATTGTATTTTTCAAGGTACACAGCCGTGTATTAAGTGATCAGACGGTGTGTATGAACACCAGTTATGAGAAATTACTTTGCAAGAGAACGCACAGTACAGTTGCCAGTTAAGGCCTATATATTGTATTTTTCAAGGTACACAGGCCTTTTATTAAGTGATCAGACGGTGTGTATGAACACCAGTTATGAGAAATTACTTTGCAAGAGAACGCACAGTACAGTTGCCAGTTATAAGGCCTATATATTGTATTTTTCAAGGTACACAGCAGTAGTGCCAAATATAGTTTGGTATGTAGCAGAGCACCTAATACACCACTAATGCCTCTCTCTGTCCCTACTCCAGCAGCTATCCCTGAATACAGCAGCCGTTCTCTGTAAAGTCTATATTGTAGTAAGCTATCACTGAAGTCCACTGTAGTAGCCCTGATAAGGGCTTTTAATCACGCTCCTGCCTGTCCAACAGCTAAAATCTGTCTCTCCCTTCTCCAGCCTCTGTCCCTGACAAAGTTCACGCAGCATATGCGTACGAGCAGGAAGAGCTGAGTTTTTAATATTCGAGGTCACATGGTTTTTCCAGCCAATGCATGTAGACGCTGTTTTCGCGCTGCCAGCGTGCTCAGCGTGCCTGTCATACCCCCCCTGCATGGTGATTGGTGGAAAAAGAGCGCCAGGGAAGGTGGGAGGGGAAACGAATTCTAAGTGCGCCATCGCCGTTATACTCGAACAAAATCGAGTACGCCGAATATCGTAGTATTCGATCGAATACCAGCTCGATCGAACACTACTCGCTCATCTCTACTCAGGAACTGTACGTCCTGGAGAGCTGAAAACTGTTCTAAAACCTTCCCGGACACCTGATGTACATGTGTGCCAAATTTTGTGATTGTAGCTGCAGCGGTGCGGATTCCTTTAGCGGACATACACACACACACACATACACTCAGCTTTATATATTAGATATATATGTGATTAAAACATTTAATAATGTTTAAGTGGAATAAATTAAAAGAAATAATCTGGGGGACATGATCTTCACTTGATCCCTTGGTTTGTTTGTAGTACTTTGCATCAAGTATGTTGATAACTTTAGTAAGTTTTTTATAACTGTCCCACCTCTTTTACTAGCTGGTGTGATATCATGATTGCCCTTCAAATCTTCCTTTTTTTAGCTTATGTGATTGGCGATTCACAGAGGTGCGCCTAGCCTTTCTGCTGACTGAGACGAAAACTGAAATGGCGCCCTCCCCAATGCCAATTTCTTAACCTAACCCCTTTGCCACATTGAAAGCGCTCATTGCCCATGACCTTTCCGCTGCCCCCCTCTTGCCCTTTCCCGGTGCTGCCTGAGGTGATTGCCTCACCTGGCCTCATTGGTGGTGCACCTCTGGTGATTTAGAATTACTGTGTAAAAGCTGTTGCTAAAATTACCCTAGTCCAGGTAAAACCAGGGTTTTGGTTACACATCCAACTGATTGTATCGGTTAGGTCCTTGTGGGTCTTGTGTTGATGAAGTGGTAAGGGAAATTACTTTTTCTTTGATTGAAAAATGTCTTTTTAAAGTTAGAAATTATTTTCCATATGAACTGCTGTTGAATCAGATATATCTGAAAATTATCCAGTTTGTTGCTTGAGCTAAAGGGCAAACCTTTTCAAGCACCTGGGCTTCATATGATGTAAGCTTATATGTCCTCAATGCTTTGTACTGTTTTCATGGTGTAATTTTGCTTGCTTGTTATTTGACACTTTTCATTCCCATCAAAGCGCTAAAGTTCCAGAACCCATCACTGACCTCTGCGCTGATGACATGGCCACTTACTTCAGAGATAAGATTGGCAATATTTGGGAGGAAATAATCTCCCAGTCCCCATTCAATTTCAATTCTCTTCCCTTCCACATGCTCTCTCTCCTCTTTTGACCCTATAACAGATAAAAAAGTCCCCAGGCTTCTCTCTTCTTCTCGACCCACAACCTGCAGAGGTGATCCTATTCTATCACACCTTCTTCAGTCTCTCTCCCCAGCTATCTTCTCTCACCTCACTACAATATTTAACCTCTAATCGGTCTCCCTCTCACTAAACCCTCCCCCCTTCAGTCTGTCCAAAATGCTGCAGCCAGGCTCACCTATCTATCCACTTGCTATACTGATGCTACTAGCCTGTGCCAGTCACTTTACTGGTTACCCATCCACTACAGAATAGAGTACAAACTTTTCACCCTCACCCACAAAGCTCTCTACAGTGCTGCACCTCCATACATCTCCCCCTCATTTCCATCTACCACCCTACTCGTCCTCTCTGTTCTGCTAGTGATCTAAGATTAAAATCCTTCATAATTCATAACTTTCACTTCCGTCTTCAAGACATCTCTCGAGCTGTACCTGATCTCTAGAATGCTCTGCCCTGGAATATCAGGTCAATTCTCAACTTCCCTACTTTCAAACATGCCTTAAAAACACATATTTTCAGGTAGGCTTATCAAACTTCCAAAAATGACTGTTGCCAGAGTAACCCATCCCCCACAAACTTCTCAGGCCTGAACTTGATCTTCTAACAGTCCCACACCCGAAGCAGATTGGCCTACACCACTGCTTTCGGTATAATAATGACTTAAAGGGAACCTGTCATCTCCAAAACGCCCCCTGAACTAGAGTAAGAGATGTATAGTGTAAGTGATGCTGAATCCGAATATGTAAGTTTTATCTTCATACTCACTTCCATTCCGACACTGTGCTCCCACAAACCAGCAGTAAAATGCATTGAGAGGACTCTTCTTTGAGTCCTCTCCATTATGTAAGTGACCACTGGAGTCCACTGAGTGCATTTTACTACTGGTTTGTGGGAGCACAGAGTCAGAATGGAAGTGAGTATGAAGATAAAACTTACATATTCAGATTCAGCATCACCTACACTATACATCTCTTACTCTAGTTCAGGGGGTGTTTCGGAGATGACAGGTTCCCTTCAACTACTACATACCACAATCAACTACCTGTTGTGTCCCCTCCATTTCCTCACAGATTGTAAGCTCGTGCGAGCAGGGCCTCACTCCTAGTGTTTCAGTTGTATATTAGCCAGTTAAGTTGTGATGTCTTTAGTTTTGTACTTGAACCCTCTGAATTTCTAAAGTGATATGGAATATGGTGGGTCTATATAAATATTATTATTATTATTATTATTATTATTATTATTATTATTATTATTATTAAGTTTACTAAGTCTTCTTTTTTCGCTTTCTTCTACTGATTGTTTTGTTTGCAAAACTCATGTGTAGGATTTTTGGATTCTGCACTCTTTTGACTGATGTCGGAAAAATGACCAGGGCATCAGTACCAGCTTTTGTGTTATCAATTAGCATTGGGTGGGCCCCCATATAGTCAACATGAGCTGTCAGAAGTGGGCACCCCAACGTATTGGAGCTATGAGAATTCTTTAGAGGCGGTGTAGGCCTTGGGGAAGTGACCTGTAGCTTAGATGGCTGGGTGAGGAGGGGTGTGAGGAATGAGGAATCATGATTCATGTTAGATGTGATTTAATCACAGGAATCTTGATTCATGTAGGCAGGATTTAATCATAGCCATCTGTTGGTAACTAGCAGATGGCGTAAACACTGCAGGGGTCCTGCCTTCAAAGCAGGTCACTTGTATACGATTCACACCTTTCCTAGCCACTCCGGAGTCAAAGCCCTTTTAATAGGAAGAGCCCTCAGCAGGGAGCTATCAGCTCGTTAGCCATGATACCCACTTTCGAGACATATTGGAGCCAGGAATTAATAAAGAATTATGGACTGGCCGTTCATCACAAGTATAAGCCAATCATATATTCACGAGACGGGGACAGAGCGGGACAGGTACATTCGATAAATTAGCGATCACATGTCAGGAAGCGGAGAGATGGGGATCTCTAAGCAGGAACCTGATAAGTGTGTCGTGTTTGGCCTCCACCTGTAGCCAGAACCCAGGCGGATCAGTTGGTACCAGAACCCTTTCCCTGTGACCTCCTGGTCTGGAGCTATGGGCCATAACGGTTTGGTGGGGCTTTTGCTACCAGAACTGGGACAGGGGGGTTGACTCCTCCCGGGGGAGGAGGGGAGTGGCTGGCTGCAGGGTAAAAGGCCACAGAGAACAGAGGCCAGTGTCTTTCTCTGAAGGGGGGTCACCCTCAGCATGGTGTTTGGAGGGACCTTGGACAAGCTGCTGACATCCCTGCCCCTCCATCTTCTGTGTATAGTATATCTAGTATATCTAGTGAATCCCTAAGGCGATTAAATATATAATTTAATCTTGTGCTGTTTTTGTATCTCCCCATGTCCATGTTCTCGGTAATATTATATGCTACCTCGGGTTGGCTGCTCACCTGATATAATCCGTTAATGGACCGGAATTATATCAAACAAGAGCTGGTGGCAGTACTACTGGGATGACAGACTCGGTTTCGCTGGTGATAGTGAAAAGGTTCGCTCAGCTGGTCAGGATTGTCAGTGAGCGTAGCGACACGCAGGGATCGCGTGGGCACATGCGCCAGGAGATTGACGAGATGCTGAAGCTGGGGGTCACCCAAAGAAAGACCGGACCACCCGGTTCTGTGTGGACTACAGGGGACTCAATGCTGTCATCGCGTGGGCTACCTTCTCTCCCTTTCTGTGCCTGCCTGTGCCTGCATAGACAGAAAGCGTCTGTGAAAAACCGTGCAGTACGTAACCTTAAACACCCCGAGGGGGCGTGGAACGTCACGTGCTTGTAGTCAAAGACTGAACTGTACCGCGTGATCCCCATGTAAGCACATGCAGGGTGGGGCTGCGGGGGGCGGTTCATCAAATATTGGTGGCAGCAAAGTAGGATCGAGATAATAGTGTGTGGGAGTGTGGGATACATACTCCCAAACACTAAAGACTGCCAGCAGCAGCTTTTGGCTGCTGGAGTCTTAAGATCAGCTCAACACTAGACAGTCGGAGTGCAAATACAATAAAGTGTGTGTGTGCATCAGGTTGCAGTCTGTGTCAGTGATCATCGGTGGCATTGATGGCCAATAGCACAGAAGAAAGGCTAAGGAGATGGCTGAGGCTATGACTGAGGGCATGGAGGACGCAGTCCAGATAAGGGGCCAAAAGGAGGTGGAAGGCAACTTTTTTCAAGGAGAGGGGGAGCAAAGCCAAAGCTCCCCAAGGAGCCAGTTGCCGGAGGTCAGGCTCGCAGGGGGCCAATCTCCACCTCTGCTGCTCTCCTCCAAGCTGCCCTGGACCGTTTCTATGCTGGAGACCAGGCGACCTATGAGATCCTGATGGCAGCTGCAGATCGTCGCCACCAAGCAGAGGCTGCAGAACGAGAATGTCGCGAGCAAGCACAAGCTGCAGAGCGTTGCGAACAGGCCGAGCGTGAGCACCAGCTGCGAGTGCTACAGCTTCAACTGCAGCAGCCCTCCCCAGCCAGATGTGAGTCTCCAGAGATCCGGGTCCCAAAGCTATGGGCAGGGGACTTTCCCCTGTTGGACAAAGATGGGGACTTGCAGAAATATGGCCCAAAAGGCCAGAGCGAACCAACATAAAATGCACATCCCAATATAAAATAAATAAAGGTATGTTTATTGGACAGACAGTACACTCAAAGATTAAAAATTGTATACAATGATCAAGTGCTGGTGCGGTACCACCAACACACAAACAGGAGCCAGCTAGGTCACAAAATCAGACCAAACAAGTGAAATCCAAGGCAATACAATAAATTCATGAAGGTATAAAAAATATCCAATAAGCAAATAAATGATAATGCAGCATCATGAATAGTAAATAATACCTAATTCCATTAAAAAAGATGGTGACAGAATCTCCGGATTAGTGTGGCATTCCTGCAAGAATGGAGCACCCACCCCACACGTATCACCGGCACATCCAGCTTCCTCAGGGGTAACCTAGTTTAGTTACCTCTGAGGAAGCCGGATGTGCCAGCGATATGCTACAATTTGACCCCTGAGATGTACCGGAAGAAGCTCCGGAGTTTGCAGTGGGGCCCTACCCAGAGCTGGGCCAATCACATGCGGGCCTTGCTGAGGGCGGTCGACTAGTAGACCACGGGATTGGAGCTCACCACAGTCCAGCAGCTGAAGGAGCTCATCGCCACGGAACAGTTCTTGTGGAATTGCCCCGAGGACCTCCAGCAGTATCTCTGTGAACGGAAGCCAAAGTGGGCCTCCGCAACAGCAGCCCTGGCCAATGAATATACCAACAACAGGACTTCAGAGGCCCGGAAACTAGTCGGCTGGAGAGGGGGTAAGACGCACGCGGTATCTGCTGCCCCTGCTCATAGGCCCAAGTGGGCACCGGCCCCTGCTTCACAGTCCACGTCGGTGGGGGAACCCCGACTTTGCCACCTGTGTAAGCATCCAGGACATTTCAAGGCCATGTGTCCCCAGCGCCCGAGGGACTCATCCCAGTCGTCGACCCAGAAACTGTCCACTGTGCTGTGTGTGAGTGGGGGTGGTTGGAGGTCCCTTGACAATTTTCACCCCGTCACCGTGCGCCAGGCCATGGCCATGGGACTTAGAGATACTGGTGCTGAGATGACTCTGGTACAGCCTGAACTGGTGGCACCACAAGATTTAGCGTGTGGTCTGGGACCAAGGACAAGATCCGGCGTTCAGCATATCGGGTCTCCTTGGAGGTGCAGCAGCACATGCACCAGGAGATTGACGAGATGCTGAAGCTGGGGGTCACCCAAAGAAAGACCGGACCACCCGGTTCTGTGTGGACTACAGGGGACTCAATGCTGTCATCGTGTGGGCTACCTTCTCTCCCTTTCTGTGCCTGCCTGTGCCCGTGTAGACAGGAGGCGTCTGTGAAAAACCGTGCTGTACATAACCTTACACACCCCGAAGGAACCATACCACATGATCCCCACGTAAGCACTTTCAGGGCGGGGCTGCGGGGTGCGGTTCATCACAAGGGGTATGATGTGTTATTGGGAATGGGCTATTATTATTGATTTCCTTTTAGGATATTGTGGTTGTACAGGAGGTTTTATTGTACTGTTACTGTAAATAAATTGCTTGCCTCTTGTTTTATTCATTTGTTGTTGTTTTTTCTTGGAGTGAAAGGATCTGTTGCGTTGTCTGTTCTGACTCATCTTATTTGGTAATTCAGTTGATCTCTGGTTAGTTTGATGAATTTTTTCTTCATAAGATCTTAGTCTAACCTTACTACTTGTTTTAATGCTGTGGTTGATTCTGAAGAAATCATCATAAAAACCTTTTAGTTTGATCCCTAACAGTAGGGCATATTGTAGATCTTTTGTGGTATATCCTTTCTATCATACTCATGAAGTATTCCTTCATATAATCTTTTTTATTAAGACATGTTGATATCCTGTGTTTCTGACCTCAGCTTGTCATCTGACCACTCTCTGTCTCCCATTCTGCATAGCCCACCTGGTTCTGACCCATTTCTGATGACTATGGTATTGTGTTTGTCTGTCTGCATTCGTTTGGCTGTCTCTGCACTTAGGTAGCATAGGGACCGTCGACCAGTTGCGGTCTAGACATCTAAAATGAGACTTGGTAACTGCACTCTTATGGATGCCATGGCAGCCTTAGCATCACAGATGGAGAGTATTGCTCAGTTGATGCAGGATTTAATGGAGAGGGTCCAGCAGCAAGAATCCTGACCATAAGGGTTTTGAAACTTTTGGGGAGAGTTGCAAACTCTTTTCTCTTGAGGCCTCATTCTTTGGGTACCGTGGCTCAGAGAGTCGGTATCATTATGTCTCTTTTGAAAGGTGACCCTCAGGAATGGGCATCCTCAATTCTCACTTCTGTCCATTTCCCTTGAGCTGTATTCTGTTGACTGTTTTATTTCAGCCTGCCCCTTCTATGCCCACACCACACCCACTTTTTTAGACATGGCATGAGTGGAAAAGTCGGAGATTGCGCCTGAAATACGCCTAATATAGGCATATTTCAGGATAATAAATGACCCTTTTTAATTAATAGATAAGCAATTCTATTAGGCCCTGATTCACAAATTGAGGTGATAAGCCTGTCTCATTCTACTGTTTGTGGTGTGTCCACATCGATATTTAACTTCTGTTAGCCAAACAGTTACTGTGATTTAGTGTTAGAGAGCGGTCTTATTTAACACCCTGTGGGAAGTGCAAATAAACTGATTTTTCACATAGCAGAGTTGCTTACGAGTTGATCATCGTTTTTTGTCGGAAAAAATATTCTTTTATTAAAAAAATTATTCTTTCAACGAAAACATTAGTCTTGCCATGAAAAGAATAGTCTTTTAGTGAATAAATTAGTCTTTTACCAAATCAATTAGTCTGCTCCAGCATTACAATCCTCAATCCCTATGACTAACGTCATTGAGCGGGTGAGGAGGACGGAAGCGGCTGCCTGCGCCCATGCGAGCGCAGGGGAGCCGAGCGGTACAGTGCTCGTTACGAGCATGTTCGCTCATCTCTAATAATAATCACATGTTCAATAAATATACCACTCCTCTTTCACCCCATTTTTCAGACCTGGTGTGAGCGGGGAAGAAGTCACAGGTTCTGCCGGAACATGGCATGCAACAAAATCTGCGCCACATATATGCCACAAAAGTGGGGTATATCTGTTCGTAAATGATCCTCTTATTTTTTGACTATTTCAATTATGGGGATGGGCAGGCAGGCCTGCCTCATTCATCATTTTCTATGCCTGGTTTAGGCGTAGAAAATGGTCTAAATGTAAAACAGCTTGGAAGTTGTCTTACATTTGGAATCGGTGGTGGATACGCCGAGGTTATGTAGACGCCAGCGCCTCTACATAACTTCAGCTGATCCACCACTAGCGCAGGCGCTTATTAAGACCGCTGTATAAAACAGCGGTCTTAATAACTGTGCCCCTATGTTTTTGAAAAAAGTATTGTGCATGTGTATCCTTCTCACTCTTTCTTGCTCTCCCTTTTCCTCCATGTACACATATATATCTGTGTGTGTATTTTAAGTATTTGTCATTTATGTCTCCTCCAGAAATGTCATCAGTTTCTACAGAAGAAGAAAGCCCACCAGAACGCACCAAAGAATTAAAAGAGTCGTAAGTGTACCATGCAATGTTAAAATTTCATAAAATTGTTTCATAACATTAATTATCATTAATCTATATGTACTTTAATCTAAGGTTTCCTCATCAGAGGAGGAGAGAGAGGGGGAGACCTCAGCTTCCACGGAGGGGGACCTTCCTGTTTCTTCAAGGAGGGGTGCACCAAGCATGGACATGGGCCGGCAAGACTTAAGTATATACATATACTTGGAACTGAACTCGGCTTCGGTTCCGAGATACCAGTCGGAAGCTGAGTTCGGTTCTAAGTTTTAAAGTGGTTTTCCAGTTTAACAATCAAGTACAAGTTATTCAACAAAGTCTTGCGCAACTTCGCGAATAACTAACCTTGCCTCATCGTGGGCCTTACATTTTAATGCTGTACAGAGACAAATCTCTATACAGCATTAATCTGTAGTTTTGAGCAAAGTGACTTCTGATGTAGCATCCGAAGCTCGCTTTGCTTATCACTAGTCATAATGTTGAAGGTAGCTTCAAAATGATGTAATGCGCATTCACCATGGTAAAGAGATATGTGTTACCATAGAAACATTGCTAAGAGAAACTGCAGCATAGCATAGAATATACCCATACCCTAAACATCAAACCCTAGACATCAACAGCAAATACGTTAAGTGAAAAGTGATAAAATTAAATTCCCCAGAGCATCTGCTCTAAATCAGCAAATCGTATACATAGGGTATGAAGATTAAATAAATCATACAATAGTAATGATAATGCTTTAAAAACATTAAACATATAATACTGTGTACCATCACAGAAACGAAAAATATATAAATAATAAAAAAAAGTCAAGAAATATGGCCCAAAACTTAGAGAGCAAAACCATTAGTCATTTAAATTATTTGAAATTAAAAAATATAGCTAATGATAGTAAATAAAAATTAATAATTGATAATAATGAATAATACAATCATATGCCAAATAAGATTACTATAAATACCCAAAACTGGACATTCTTCCACCAGTCGCCGTCACAGACAAAAACCCTGTGAGGAATGGTGTAAAACCAATAATATAACACAATAAAGAAGTGTAAATGCAAGGTAACAACAGATTCATGCTCAATGAGTCCATAAATACTAATAAATCCAAAATAGAGTCCTCAGAAGGAAGGAGTTCAATAAACAAGGAGAAGGGGCACCAATGTGAAAGCCTCTATATGGACACCTTGTGGGCCTCTCTACATGTCCAAAGCAAGATACCAAAGGGCTCCTGAAGTATCAGCTGGAAATCACCTTTAATATATCCCCCTCTATTAATTCCTTACACTGATAATCTAATGTAAGATGATCTTTCATGGTAAAAGGTTCTTTAGGAATTTACACTAAGAGGTCATTTATTAACCTGAAATACGCCTATGTTAGGTGTGTTTCAGGCGCAAATTGCGGCTCAAGCCAGGTCTAAATAAGTGGGTGTGGTGTGGAAGGGGACGGGCCGACAGGCCCATCTTATTCATCATTTTCTACGCCTGGTTAGGTATAGACAGGGGCGGATTGGCCATAGAGCTTACAGGGAAATTTCCCGGTGGGCCGATGCCCAGGGGGCTGCCTGAGCCCTCTTCATGGCCGGCCAATGGATGTTTTTGGGGATGTATTTTGTGCTGCTGGCAGTATTTTGTGGTGGACTGTGGTATTAGGCTCTGTTGGGGTGGTATAATGTGCTAAAATATGGGATTGCTGGCCCTGCTTCCATCAATTTGGATCCGACTACAAAACGGGGCCACTTTTAGTATTTTTTCCAGGGCCACTTTAAGTTCCCAGTCCGCCCCTGGGTATAGAAAATTATCTAAATGTAAGACAGCAAAGAAGCGGCGCTGGATGTGACTTGTGCCATGCTTACCTGCTACATCAATTCAGAGGCTGAAACTTCATAACAAAGAAGTTTCAGAAGTTCATAACAAATTTGATTGAACCATAGAAATAATGGGAAATAAATAATAACATATTTAGTAGAGATGGCAAAAATGTCTAAGGATTTATTGAGATCAGTACAAATTTGTTGAAATAGATATTCAAAACATGACGGTGAAATAAACATATCAAGAAATAACAATGTCTCTTGGAGTATGATCAGTGTTTGGGCATTCTGGCGCTAAGCTTTTACATAATTTTGTCTTGAAAACATTGCTTACTTTATTCTTAATGCTGTACTTTGTGTAGTGATTGAAGGAATTATACTGCCATCTTGTGGAGAGGAAATATGTTTTCCCCAAATTACCATTAGAATCATAAACCATTCTTGTGAACTTTTTTTTTTGCTAAAGATAAACACAATTTAATAATTAAATGTGCAAAATTAATAGTCCATAGTTAATATAAATATGAGCTATGAGCATCATTTTCTATATAGTAATACCAGTGAATGGGGATAGAAAGATTTTGAAATTTAGGGCTAGACCATAGGTGGCCAACCTGTGGCTCTTGAGCCACATGCGGCTCTTTGCCTCTTCAAGTGTGCCTCTTTTGGTGGAGCCGGGAAGCAGGCCGGCTCACTCTCCACCCCATGCTCAGATCTATTTTCCTGATTGAGCATGTTGCTACTCTGCAGCTCCAGCTCACTCTTCACTACATACTGATGCACACAGTGTCAGAACTTAGTATGTGGAGACGTGCGCTATCACCTGGCATTGTGCGCATCAGGTCACATTGGAAAGCGTGTAGCAGGTGCCCAATCAGGGGAGGTAGAAGATTTTTCTAAATTATAGAACTGAGATTTAGGGTCTGATCTAGGCATGGGAGCTTCTGATCTGAGCATGGGGGGTCTTATCATAGTATGGGGGCAGGGGCGGATTGGCTATAGACCTTACAGGGAAATTTCCCCGTGGGCCGATGCCCAGGGAGCCGCCAGGGCTCTCCTCTCGGCCGGCCAGTAGAAGTTTTTGGGGATGTATTTTGTGCTGCTGGCAGTATTTTGTGTTGGACTGTGGTATTTGACTCTGTTGGGGTGGTATAATGTGCCACAATATGGCATTGCTGGCCCTGCCTTCCATCCATTTAGACCCAACTACAAAATGGGGCCACTTTTAGTATTTTTTCCAGGGCCACTTTAAGTTCTAATCTGAGTATGGAGGGGGGGGGCAGATCTGAACAGGAGGTTCAGATCTGAGCATGAGGGGTCTGGTCTGAGCATGGGAGGAGATCTAAGCACTAAGGGTCTGACACTGCGAGTCTGGGAGATCAGATGAAAAAACATTTCTTTCTTATTTTTTCTCCACTAAAACCTAGGTGCATTGTATAGGGTGAAAAATACAGTGACTTGTGTGCAAATGTATAGCTAGTGGCTCCTGGTAGTCATACGTTTTTTTCCTTGGCTTTTTGTGTCTGTAAGGTTGGCCACCCCTGGGATAGACTATAATATGCAATGATTTTATAAAACAAAATTGTGTTAATATATACCGGTATATATGTAACATAGTAACATAGTTTATAAGGCCGAAAAAAAGACATCTGTCCATCCAGTTCGACCTGTTTTCCTACAAGTTGATCCAGAGGAAGGCAAAAAACCCCTGTGCGGTAGAAGCCAATTTTCCTCACTTTAGGGGAAAAAATTCCTTCCCGACTCCAATCAGGCAATCAGAATTACTCCCTGGATCAACAACAACCCATATCTAGTAACTATAGCCTGTAATATTATTACCCTCCAGAAATACATCCAGGCCCCTCTTAAACTCTTTTAGTGAACTTACCATCACCACCTCCTCAGGCAGAGAGTTCCATAGTCTCACTGCTCTTACCGTAAAGAATCCTCTTCTATTTTTGTGAACAAACCTTCTTTCCTCCAGGCGCAGAGGATGTCCCCTCGTCATGGTCACTGTCCTTGGGATAAAGAGATCATGGAAGAGATCTCTGTACTGACACCTGATATATTTATACATAGTTATTAGATCTCCCCTCAGTCGTCTTTTTTCTAAAGTGAATAACCCTAATTTTGATAATCTTTCTGGGTACTGTAGTCTACCCATTCCAGCTATGACTTTAGTTGCCCTCCTCTGAACCCTCTCCAGCTCTGCTATGTCTGCCTTGTTCACAGGAGCCCAGAACTGTACACAGTACTCCATGTGCGGTCTGACTAGTGATTTGTAAAGTGGCAGGACTATGTTCTCATCACGGGCATCTATGCCCCTTTTGATGCAACCCATTATCTTATTGGCCTTGGCAGCAGCTGTCTGACACTGGTTTCTGCAGCTTAGTTTGCTGTTCACTAAAATTCCTAGGTCCTTTTCCATGTCAGAGTTACCCAATGTTTTACCATTTAGTATGTACTGGTGACCTGCATTATTCCTTCCCATATGCATAACCTTACATTTGTCAGTGTTAAACCTCATCTGCCACTTCTCTGCCCAAGCCTCCAGTCTATCCAGATCCATCTGTAGCAGTGTACTGTCCTCTTCTGTGTTAATTACTTTACACAGTTTAGTGTCATCTGCAAAAATTGATATTTTACTGTGCAAGCCTTCTACAAGATCATTAATAAATATATTGAAGAGAATAGGGCCCAATACTGACCCCTGTGGTACCCCACTAGCTACAGTGACCCAATCTGAGTATGTACCATTAATAACCACCCTCTGTTTTCTATCACTGAGCCATTTACTTACCCACATACAGACATTTTCTCCAAGGCCAAGCATTCTCATTTTATATACTAACCTTTTATGTGGTACAGTGTCAAATGCTTTGGAGAAGTCCAGATATACGACATCCATTGATTCCCCGCGGTCAAGTCTAGAACTTACCTCCTCATAGAAACTGATTAAATTGGTTTGACACGACCGATCCCTCATGAAGCCATGCTGATATGGAGTTATTTGCTTATTTTCATTAAGGTACTCCAAGATAGCATCTGTTAGAAAACCTTCAAACAGTTTACCCACTACAGATGTTAAACTTACCGGCCTATAGTTCCCGGGCTCTGTTTTTGGACCCTTTTTGAATATTGGCACCACATTTGCTATGTGCCAATCCTGTGGAACACTCCCTGTCAGTATAGAGTCCTTAAATATCAAGTATAAGGGTCTGGCAATGACATTACTTAATTCTCTTAGGATATGTGGGTGTATGCCATCCGGTCCTGGCGATTTGTCTATTTAATATTTTTAAGACGCCCCAGTACTTCTTCCTGTGTCAGACAGGACACTTTTAAAGGGGAATTCACTTTTATATTCTGCATTTCATCTGACAGTTTATTTTCCTCAGTGAATACAGTGGAGAAAAAAATATTTAAGAGTTTTGCTTTCTCCTCATCGCTCTCTGCTACTCCCCCCTCATTACTCTGTAAGGGGCCGACACCTTCAGATTTATACTTTTTAGTATTTATATAATTGAAGAACATTTTAGGGTTAGTTTTACTCTCTTTAGCAATTAGTCTTTCAGTCTCTAGTTTAGCTGCTTTTATTTGTCTTTTACAAATTCTATTTTTTTCCTTATAGTTTTTCAATGCTTCCTCGCTCCCCTCCTGTTTTAGTGATTTAAATGCTTTCTTTTTGTCATTTATTGCTTTTTTTACAGTTCTATTTATCCACATTGGTTTTTTCTTGTTTCTTATCATTTTATTCCTATACGGTATGTACCTCTCACAATTAGATATTAGGATGCTTTTAAAAATATCCCATTTTGTGGCTATATTTTTATTTTCGAGGATTTTGTCCCAGTTAGTTAGACCTATGGCCTCTCTTAGATAGCTAAATCTTGCATTTTTGAAGTTTGTGTATATATATATATATATATATATATATATATATATATACACAGTGCTCCAGACAAAAAAAAAGACCTAGGACTCATTGGCTCCTAAACTGAAAAATTCAGGAGCCAAATAAAAATTTTTGTTGCCAAATTTAAATACATATATATTTATGATATAAAAAATTACCTTATTCACACGTCAGTGTTTTGGTCAGTGATTTCCATCAGTGATTGTGAGCCAAAACCAGGATTGGAGCCTCTACAGGCATAAGGTATAAGGGAAAGATTTGCTCCTGTGTTTAGAGAAGCACCTGGTTTCAGCTCAAAATCACTGATGGAAATCACTGACTGAACACTGACTTGTGAATGGAGGCATTACGGCAGCAGCGTGCATTAAGAGATATGGCATGTGCACACTGCGCGCTGTCTCCTCATACAGCTGATCGGCGGGGTGCTGGGTATCGGACCCCCACTGATCTGATATTGATGACCTGTCCTGAGGATAGGTCATCTATATTAAAAGCCCAAATAACCCCTTTAACTCTTTCTTTGGGGTATAAAAAAAACTTTTCCATGCCTACCATCACCTACCTGAACTTCCAGCTCTGATGGGGGTTACATAGCATAATACGGATTTATGATGCTATGTAACCCTTACTGTTGTGGAATGTATTAGATGACACTGGCATAATGCTGTTAGGGTTATTCAATACATTCCAGAACTGTAAGGGTTACATAGCATCATAAATCACTATAATGCTATGTGACCCCGGCAGTGCTAGGAGGTCAGGACGAGTGTTCTCCCTGACACGTGCTGCGAGTCGTGTGAATGGGGCCTAAAAGGGAATATATAATGAAGGGAAGGTAACCCATCGTTTGTTTCCTTATGTGTCCTCCTGCACTGTGTCCAACCATTTGGCTGTGTATACAATACCTCCTGCCTCTAGTCTTTGTCCTTGGTTCAGCCCTTCTTTGTGACATAATTAGCCGCACACATAGTGCGGTGCACCAATTTTTTTTTTTACACTAAGCCATGCCTCTAACTCATGCCCAAATCCTGCCCAGTGCTCTTTGTGCCGCCTTAGTGCCCACTTCACATTAGTTATGTCAATTAATTCCCTCACACAGTAGTGATGCTCTCTTAGTGCCCCCACAAAGTAGTGCTGACCCCTGTATTTTAAATAGAAAATAACACCATAGCCCTGTTACCCCGGTTACACAGGCTCTCCCCAGCAGCAGGCGCTATAAAGTGACTTCATGGTGCCTGCTGAGGGCTAGAGCGCAGGGACCGGGAAATCCTCATCATCCCCCGGCCTCTGTGCTCTGATATTCATCTCTGAAGACTCAATGAGAGCGCCAGCAGTTGAATGGTGGAGCAAGGAGCGGATTGCTCCTGCTTCACCATTGCACTCAACTACCCATGCGTCCTAAGGACACAGAGACAGTTGAGAACAGGATATTCCGCAGCCATCCCGGGACTGCAGGACAGCCACACAAATCTAGAACTGTCCTGCTGGGTCTGGGACTGTTGGGAGGTAGAGCTCATCATTATACACATAATTTTGTGGTCTACAGTCTCACTGATGTGAGACGTCAGTGACGTCAATACAAATAATGAATACATAAATGAATCAGCACCACTTCTCTATTACTATACTTAGATTTAACTTCCAACTCTGTCTCCGCACTAATATAACTAATTACTGACCCATTGCTAATGAATATAACAGAAATGATGCAGATCTAGGTTTCACAGATGAGTGGTGATTTTACAAGATGTGTTATAGGGAGGAGCCCTGACCTCTTCCTCCGACGACTGTATGTTCGGTGACTGCTGCTCTGTCATGTCTCTGCACCGCACGTAGATCACTGAGTCTGAGCCAGCGCGGTCCTGTCCACTCCTTCACTAATGGTGAATTTCTCTAGACACACCGACACGCCGACCCCTGCCCTGTACACTCCGCACTGCTGCTGTTGAAGTTTACTTGCTCAGCGTGACTTGCTGACGCCGGCTGCAGTGCACAGTGAAGAGGGGGAGTGGCCAAGGGGAGAACAGGGCTCAGTACATAGCAGGACATTCAGCAGACTGCCTGAAAGTCTGTACAGTTGTACTCACAAGCTTGCTGTCCTCACTTCCGTTTCTCGCTGGCGGGCAGGCTGGAGGTCAGGGGATTGGCTCTTCTAACAGACGTGCCTAGCGTGGTGCGTCTGCTGAAGGAAGTTTTTTTTTCTTAAAGCTGCAGCATGGCAGTGGGAAAAGTTGCAAATGGCGATAAGACTGAAAAGTCTTATCGCCATTTACAAATTCCTGGTCGCATTGGCAACCATTTTGGTCGCCATCTGGACCACTGTATATATATATTTGTGTATGTGTATTTAAAACATTTTTTGCAACATTTAGAATAAGAAAACAAAATAAACAAAATGTAGTTGGTGTTAGATCTGTTTGTGGATCTGTTGAAGCAACTTTGCATAGAGTATCAAAATATATTTCTTATTATGTGGACGGCTCCTATAAAGGCCTTCACTTTTCCATGGTACCAGACATGAACAAACCCTGAACAGCATATTAATGCAGTCATTCTCCCGTCAATTTGTGGGGGTTACCTGCTTTGTTTTTGGGTGGTGCCCCTTGATTTTAATTGTATTTCACAATAAAGTTATCTATTATTTTGATTTTTTTAACATCTTGCCCGGGCAGTGAATCTTATATTATTGAGACATCTACTCTTATATCCCTGCTCCTTGACAATTCCAATCCATCTGTCCCCAACTCATTCCTAATCTATATTTGGTGCACTAGCAAGGAGTAGATGATCAATTAAAAAGGAGCATGACTACAGGATCAGACTACATGGGTTTGCTTACCATATTTTTCATATAAGAAGCAACTAGGTTTTTGAGGAGAAAAATGAGTAAAAAAATATTTTTCATCAGACCTCAGATCAGACCACCAATCAAGCCCCCAATGTTAATCAGGCCTCAGATCAGACCCCCAACATTAATAAAACCCCAATCAGACCTCGGATCAGACCCTCAATGTGAATAAGACCCCCATTCAGACCTCAGATCAGACCCTATGTTAATCAGATCTCAGAGCAGACAAAAAAAGAAAAAAATTTACCTCTCCTGCTCCGGACACTGCCGCCGCTCCTGAGCTCCGGTGCTCTTCCTGATCTTCCTGCTGTGTCCCGACGTCGCATAATGTGAGATCACAGAGGACATCGTCGTCCTCACACTGTGCGCAGGTCACAGCACAGCATGCAGAGCCCTGTAGGAGAAGACCAGGAAGCAGTGAGTACAGAGCCCGCACAGGGAGCACTGTACCCACTGCTCCCTGGTCCTCCTGTACTATTGAGTGCTTCTACAATGGAGACTCTAATTAGTACTCGTCCCATAAGATTCATTGACATTTTCCCCCCAGTTTCGAGGGGAAAAAAGTGCATCTTATAGTGTGAAAAATACAGTATATCTGCTAACATGGAAATACATAGGTTTACATAACAGCTGTAGACACAAAACAATAGGACATTTTCATGATTGTTTTTGCAGCATTTCATAATTTTTCATTTTTAGATGAATTGATAAAATTTGGTTTTAGGTTGGACATAGCCTTTAAATTATTATGATGATTTACTATTCAGGACACACGTGAGGGTTGAAAACAGCCTTGTCCCCTAATAAGAAAGCCATATAATTTACCTATATATATAAAGAAATAGGGAATGTTGGAGACAGAGATATACACAATCAATTTTATTAGATTTTCTCTAATTTAAATCCTTTCTTTTTCTTTTTTTGTAGCAACAATACATGTTAGTAAATCACCTATATACTCTTATTCTTATTTTTTATTTATATTTTTACATTTTTTATATTTTTGGGGGTATACATGCCTAAAGAACTATATTGAGATTATCAGTAAGACTGTAAAGAAAAGGAAGCAAACAATTACAAAAAAAATGCAGTGATGGAAATAAAAATGCAAGAGAAACACAATATAACCGCAAGCAAAATTAACATTTTTGTCATAAGAATATTAAGATTAGTATGTCAGCACTCCAGAGAGGTATGGATCAAGCGAATACCTTTAATATAAACAAAGAAATATGTAAAAAATATTGGATACCAATAAGAGGAAAAACGAATAAGCACAAAACAATCCACTGGGGGTTTTGGTGGAGTTCCATAAGTGGGTATAAATAGTGAGAGTATTTTAGACAATTAACATGGCCACTGATGAAGAAGTTGGAGACTTCGAATCGCGTATGGCAAGATTGGCATGATTGATACTACCCACTAAAACTACCCACTGTCATTTGTGCAATAAGAACTATACCTTCTACAAATCAGTATTTAGTTATATGGTCGGAAAGATCTGTAATTAAATAGCCCGGATACATACAGGTCACGTGGGATGCTGTAAGCCACGTGGGACGCTGAGGAACAAGCTTCTGCCCAACACAACTCATGGTCCCAACCCCATTTATAAGGCAAGAAATCCCACTTATTAAACCTGACAGGGCACACCTGTGAAGTGAAAACCATTTCAGGTGACTACCTCTTAAAGATCATCAAGAGAATGCCAAGAGAGTGCAAAGAAGTAATCAAAGCAAAAGGTGGCCACTTTGAAGAACCTAGAATATAAGACATATTTTCAGTTGTTTCACACTTTTTTGTTAAGTATATAATTCCACATGTGTTAAATCATAGTTTTGATGCCTTCAGTGTGAATCTACAATTTTCATAGTCATGAAAATACAGAAAACTCTTTGAATGAGAAGGTGTGTCCAAACTTACAGATCTGCATATTTTATGGAGTGATATCTCTACCTATAACCTGCGCAAGTACATATCTATGGACAAACATATGATTGAATATGAAGGATAATTACTGAACTATATATTCCATCTATAGTGGACTAATCACCTGTAATAGGGACTAACTCTTGTTTGCGGCAAGGATGGTGATCAGTATCACCAAAAGCAAAAAGAACGGAAGTCACCATCTTTGTTGATATACAAGTTTTGATCATTTGTGAAGAGAAATTATGCTGGAGCACTATTAATATAGTCTTTCCTTTTTTTATTCTATATTTTATTTTTTTATCATTGCAATTATTCAAATCAAAAATTGTGTTTACATTATTTCTAAATGCTCCAGATGTGAGTGCCTATTCATTATTGCAATTATAATTTACATAAGGCACTGTTGCTATGGATTACCATTGACCCTGTTGCTGTGGTCACTGTTGAACTGTTATGTGTCTGTGATATAAGATAGCGATATGGCTGGCACTCCGATGTACGGTGCAGCGGTGCACCGCTGCACCGTACATCGGAGTGCCGGCCATATCGCTATCTTATTCACGTTTATCTGGTACGTGCACCCGTTGGGACCTTATGATTACTTCAGCAGAAACCTTCACCTATGGGGAGGATGAAGCCACACGAATCTTATCACAAGTGACTTCTACTAGTGAATTTCTTCAGATTCCAACTAGTGAATATAAGCGCAGAGATTGGGAACGGGAGTTGAAAAAACTGACATCCAGCGAATTACACGCTACAACATTAGCTGAGTACTACAAAGTGGGTAGGATCCCACGTGGACTCCGCGTTCATCTGCGCCCTACGATCTTTCCGGATGACAAGGAATATTGTCAAGCTTTTGAGAGAATCATAAATAAGTGCTCTCTGGATATTATTCTGTTAACAGTTGATTACCTACAAAAATCAATTGTTATAACTAAAGAAAAGATACAATCTATTGATTTGCAATTGCGTGAATGTATGCAACAAGAAGAATTTAACAGTCTAAAAGAGAAAGTGGACTTATATTTACAGAGTTTTCGCAAGGATATTGAAACAAAAAAACGAGATAAATTCACAAGGGATACTGAGGATTATTTACAGCAAAGAGTTTACAGATGGCAAGACCCGTTATATTATCGTACCAATAGATATAGAAAACTATCGCCACGATATGACTCTTCTAGTTCTGCCAGTGACCATTCAAATTCTCAGCAATCAAGGAATTTTTTAAGGAGAGGCAGAGGACGATATCCAAGAGGAGGAGGAGGGCTGGCCGCCACCACCGCAGAAAGTACCTCCATTCAACCACGGAACCCGATGACGACCAGGTCACAGGTACAGACAATTCGTCATTAGTTATTAACATATCATCTAAGAATTTAACGCCAAGCCAGCTGGGTTTGCTTGAGAAAGGTTTATCTTACAGCCCTGTGACCTGTTTTGACTCCTTTCAACTGGACATTGATATGGAGAGATTCTTTAGGACAATAAGATTAAAGACTCATTTTCACAAAAAAGAACCTATTATCAAGGAGCCATGTATGTCCATAACTGAATCTCCCCATATGTTAAAACTGGAGAGACTGGGATTACGTAATCCAAGTACATTTATGCCGCCCAAATCTTACCACCCGGTGGAAACTTTCATTGAATGGGTTAAACGGGACATTACAGTAACTTTAAGCAACATTAATCAGGGTCATTTGCCCTTTAGAAAAAATATGTCAAATGATGACTATGTAGCATTGCAATCTCTTATGTCTGATTCTGATTTAATTGTTAAACCAGCCGATAAAGGCGGATCCATAGTCATTATGGACCGCAATATGTATATTACTGAAATAAGGAGACAACTGAATGATAACCTAACATATGAGATATTGCAATGCAATCCTGTTATACGTATTCGTGATAAAATTGAGAACATCATTGAGAAACATGTTAATGCAGATACCATTGACGATAAAATGGCTCAATACCTAATAAATCATTCACCAATGACACCAATATTTTACACCTTACCCAAGGTACATAAAACTCTTAATAACCCACCAGGACGCCCTATTGTGGCGTCAACTAATTCCATACTTACCCCACTATCATTGGTATTGGAAAAAGTATTGACGCCATTGGTGAGACAGACTAGGTCTTTTCTATTGGATACAGGGGCTTTTCTAGAAACTATTCATAATATGGGGATCATTTCAGCTAATTGCCTGTTGGTGACTATAGATGTAGTGAATTTATATACATCGATTGAACATGAAAAGGGCATTAGAGCTGTGAGGAATATTCTGGAGATAAACTCTGTTCCAGAAAATCAACAGACATTTTTGATTGATATATTGAGAATAGTGCTGTATGAAAATTATTTTATGTTTGAGGATCAGTTTTTTCTCCAGAAACGGGGTTCGGCGATGGGTGCGAATGTGGCCCCCCCCATATGCAAATGCTTACATGTCTGATTTTGAAGAAAAATACATTTATACTGATGAGGCCTTTGAGACCAATATAAAATGTTGGAAAAAATTTATTGATGACATATTTTGCATATGGGAGGGGCCACACGAGACGCTCATGGCCTTTTTTGATAGATTAAACACCATATGGCCAGAACTTAAGTTTACTATGATTTGTAATCCAGAGAAAATTGATTATCTGGACACCACAATTATAAAGACCGAGAGGGGAACTCTCGAGACAGACCTTTTTCGAAAAGTCACAGATAGAAATAGCCTTCTACATTTCTCAAGTGGCCATGCAGAATCTGTTAAGAAAGCTATCCCCAAGTCACAATACCAAAGAGTTGATCGAATTGTTTCAAATCCCACTAATAAGAAAATCAGAACAGAGGAAATGACCAAGAAGTTTCATCAAAGGGGTTACCCTCCACACGTTCTCAATGATGCTTTAAAAAATATTCAAAAAGGGTCAGATGCATCTCAAAAGAAAAGGGAAACTAATACTAAGAGAATACCCTTGATACACAAATTCCACCCACTTAATTATGCCATTGATAGAATTGTCAAAAAATACTGGCCAATATTACACAACTCATATCCTGATATTGTAGAATTCAAGAATCCACCAATTATTTGCAACAAAAAAGCGCCAAATTTACGGAATAAACTAGTACGGGCAGATATAGGCAGCTCCATAAAACTTCCCAAACAGATGTTTTTGTCTTCTCGAAAAAATGGCACTTTTCCATGCTTGAATTGCACCCAATGTTCGAATGTAATAAAGGGTGACACATTTTATCACCCTCATACTGGAAAACCGTATAAAATCAAAGGTTACTATACATGCATGACTACCAATATTATCTATTTGATTAAATGCCCATGCGGTCTCTTGTATGTTGGGGAAACCATCCAGCATGCAAGGGATCGCATTGGGAAACATAAATCTACAATCAGGACAAAAAATTTATTATTTCCTGTCCCATATCATTTTGATAAAATGGGACATCAAATTTCCCAGTTAAAATATCAAATCATTGAGCAAGTGGAACAACCTCGTCGTGGCGGCAATATTAAAAAGATTCTACAATATCGCGAAGCTTATTGGATACACACCCTGCAAACGCTGGAACCTAAGGGGTTAAACAGGGAATATGAAATAGCCCATCTTTCTGTAAACTAAATCTAATAAATAAATAAAAATATTCTCTTTATAAAAATATTAATATCCATTGAGCAGATGCTAAAGCTATAATAAATAGTAGCTAATAGATGCTATAGTTATACAAATCTTATTTATCTTTTTTTCAGACGGGATCAAAGTGAAGAAAGCAATCACACGTGGCTTGCTTTTGTTTTTGTTTATGGTGTGAACTACTAAGACAACGAATTGTGACGTCAGTGATGATGCAACTTCCTTTGTTTGCTAATTATTTTTTGTGCTACTTCCCTTTGTTTGTATCTATTTAAAGCCAGTGTTACATACATTGTTATCACTGTTGAAAAAGGCTCAGGTGGAGCCGAAACGCGTCCATTGTGATGCAAGAATAAAAGAAATATATTGAAGAAAGTCAGCGAGTGCCGGGATTTATTGTATTCACATGTGTCTGTGATATGACAGATTACTGTAAAGTAAGCCAATAAGACAGTATGTTATTTTAATTGCATGCTATTGTATCTCCCCACACTTAAATGGTCACTAACTTTTCAACAGACTTGGCAACAATAGTACAGGTATAAAAAGTTTGGTAATATACACTAACCACCAAAAGTTAGGGATATTTGGCTTTCAGGTGAAATTTAGGTAACCGTAAAAAGTTCACGCTACAGTGATATTATATCATGAAAGAAGGGCATTTAAGTAGAAGCATGTAATGGTGATTTCCTCATCTCAAACAATTTATTGAAACAAAAGCCAACAACAGTGGTGGGTATACCCCACAAAAATGTCAATGTCTCAATAACTTGTCCTGTGGCCTTGAGCATCAATTACAGTTTGACGTCTCATGCTGTTCACAAGTCGACTTATTGTCTGCTGAGGCATGGCATCCCATTTTTCTTGAAGGGCGGCCCTCAGGTCATTGAGGTTCTAAGGTACCGAGTAATGAGCCTCTAAACGATGACTCTGATTTCTGTGACTCTTCCAGTCTCTCTGTATCTCTGTTGCAACCTGCTGATGACACTCTGTGACACTCTAAGCTCAGTGGTCACTTCCGTCTGAGAAAATCCTGCTTAAAGTCTCGCAATGGTGAGGTACTGCTGATCAATTGTTAGGTGTCGTCTTGGTCTCATGATGTCAAAATGTGAACAGGACAATGAGGAGGACTATTTAAATACCATTTCTAATTGAACCAGGTTTTTTTTTTTTTGAGCGATTCATGGATCAAACACCTGTTGCGAATTTTGTTGTTAAGTTCCTTGTTAGAGAACAGCAAGTTGTGCAAAAAGTTCTGAAACATTGAACAGTTGGACATGTGCAAAAGGAATTGAAGACAGCATCCATTTTCAACGCAATATGGATGCTGTCTTCAATTCCTTTTGCTGATTTTGAATGTTGGAGCCGTTGGGACTAGACTCCAGGGAGAGCGTGCATCCAGAAAATCATCAGCCACTCTACAGGTGCTGTACCATTATTTTCTTCTTTAGTTGGACATGTGCATTCAAAAGTTTAGAGAAGGTCACATTAAGTTCACCTGTAAAGGTTAGAGTGTATTTTAGATTCATCCTGAAATTTCACCCACAAGCCAGATATCTCTAACTTTTTGTGAGTAATGTATCTCTCTAAAGAAAAATACTTCTATCCCCCACCACTGAACTAACATTATCCGCTAAATCCATCTTGAGACATGAAAAGGTCTATCAGGTCGCATGCTGCCCATAGACATCTATGAAAAGGGGAGGAATGAGCTGCTAGAGGGAGAAAGAGACATTTTCTCAGATAAGCTATATTACAAAATGTCTTATATTTACCACTACTATTGATTTATGCAAAGCTTGTTGAAAAGGTTAGTGGCGATTTAAGTGTGGCATGTAAAACATATCATGTTTGTTATGTCAAGTGCCAAGTAATGTGATAGTTAGCGGCTTTTTTTTTTTTTTTGCGTTAGTGTTAGAATTTGCTGGCATTGTCCTACATTTTCAGAGCCAGTCCTGGCCAATTAGGCTTGTCCTGGCTCAAAATTTAGCATAATTTATGTAAACCATGTTTAATGTTTAGAAGTTGGTACGTATGTAAGCCTCTGTGAGATGTCTGTGAGGAATGTGCAAATAGCCATGTATTCGATGGTCATGGTAATAGATGGCTTAGGTATGGGAGACCCAATTGGTCACACAGAGCACCAACTGCCAGACTGGATGAGGGCAACAATCGGTCAGGTTGTACAACTTACTTTTGTGCACTGCATGATTGATGTCCCAGCTGCTGCCACCACTGTATTATGCAGAGCACGCTACAAATGAAGTCAGAATAGTTCTTTGTCTTACTCCATATGCAATAGGAGAGAGATCTTCAGCACAGCTCCAGTTTACCGCCTTGTTTGTCTTGATACAGACAGTTGTGACAATGTCATCACACTGGTATGTATCAGGATTAAGCAGTCAGGATGCATCTTTGGCTGGAAACTAAAAATATCACCGACCAACATTTCCAAAACCGTGTAAACCAGCAATGGTAGTTGAAAGGAATTTGGCATTTTGAGGCTCCTCAGATTGATTCTTCAATTTTAACAATGGAATTTTTCTTGCTATTATTCAAATTTGGGGGAAATATGTAGTCTGAGCACCTTCATTAAAGTAATGCCCAAAGAATCTGCCGGCCACTTTTGTGGGAAAACAATCAGGGTTAGCCAAAAGGGGGGAGATTTTATTAGATTATGTATCTGGTATCACCGTGAGACCTCTATGTACCTCAAGATGTCTTAAACCATTGAAAATTAAAATGGTGGTTTCCAGGAGGCTTTAGTTGCCCTTCCAGAAGATTCCAGTACAGAACCATGACCAACTTATTTAATCAAAAGTCCCTTGATTAAAGAAAAGTCCCTTTAGGGATCCACACTAAATCAATAAATTAAAACATAACTTTTATTACTATTTTGAATATAAAGAATCGTGTGAGGGGAAAGCTTAAAATTATCAGCTAGTACAGTGTCCTAATATTTATTTTGTGACCTAGAGGTCACTATTAATCTGGATATTAAGTGTTTTTGTGTGAAGGAGGGTGAGCTGGTGTGGCAGGGATATTGTAACAATGTATTGCAACTGTAACAATGAATCCTTCACTGTGATTTACTTGATTGGGACAGTAAGGGCTGAGGATGAGAAGTGGAACGTATTACAGGTAATGCTTCTTACTCTGTTTTATGTAGTCACTTCATTTCTCAATTCCTCATTTTCCTTTCCCTGTTACTCGTGTCAATGACTTTCCCTCCCGCCAAATCTCACTGTCACACCACCTAACCAGTCCTCTCTGTATAAACTTAATAGGTAAATTAATAATCAGGGAGTGCACTGTGCCCAAATGTGGTAGGCATCCGCTTGCTCCCGCAGATTTTGTAGTTGTTGTATTTGCCGGTTAGGTGTGTAAGGCAGGCGGTAAGCGATGTGTTTTTCACATCAGCTCTATGCAGGACGATCGAAATCAGCGTCTCAAGCGCTGGTAATTAGTGCTGAGTAAACATCCTGCAAAGATTCAGCTTGACCTTTGCCTACCTAACTAAATCTCCTTCACTTGTAACAGATTGCTGAATACTAGCTGTCTAAAAACAGAGCGCATAATATCCTCCCGACATGTTTCGCTGTCTGTGACAGCTTCGTCAGGGGAATAGGATATATGACGCGCGGGCCGCCTTCATCACCTTTTATCTTAAAACCCTACACTCCCTATTTTAAGCGAGACCAATCGTATTTCACATCCCCAGAATGACAGGAAGAGGCCCCAGTCAGAGTCTCCGTCGTCCTAATCATCAGTGTTAACCCATGAAATGCAATGCTGCAAAAGATACATGGGAAGATAGAACGAAACCACCGATGATGTAATAATACTACTGCAGGGATCACCAGAAGGGGCAATACAGCTTGCAGATCCTGGTGTTCCTCAATCAAAGCAGAGTAAGGAATATTGAGACTTTTTACAACATTCCATAATTTAAAGAAAAAGTAATAAAATGAGTGAATGTAACTGGATCTCTGTCTATTTGACCTACTAACTGTCTACTGTAGGCTGCTGAGGTTCTTTCTCCTGGGATAATAAGTCCCAGGGTAGAAAAAATAAATAAATATAATAACTCAGGTGTGGACAGTGAGCTTTAAGTCACTATACACTCTGCTCGCTGTAAGGGAGTGAGGCAAAGGTCACTGTCAACAGTTATTTCCAAATGGCTATATATCAATAGCCTCTTACTCTAAAGGCCGACAATTCTATGTCTGTACATAAAGGGTGTGGGAAGCTGTGATGAGACGAAGATTCATTCCTCTCTTTCTACACAATTCTTAGCAATATCATTTGAATTATTATTACTTTGAATTTTTGGGAATCTGGGATGACTTTTTAAATGAACGCTGCATATGAGAATCCTTCATTGTGGCCATTCGGACTCATAGATTTTAGTCTATGAATCCATTTTGCTTCTTCCTGTAGGAGCTTTTTATCCAAGTTACCACCTCTTGGTCCCAATTGAATCTTTGAGATACCCCAAAATTTTAAGACATTGATATCTCCATCATGGACGTACATTATGTGCCTATAAAGTGAAGTGTCTTTCTGGGTGTTAATTGCACTGATGTGGCCAGAAATTCTTCTTCGTAGTTCTTGTATGGTTTTCCCTACATATAATTTAGGACAGGGACAGGAAGCTATATATACAATACCCTGGCTCCGACAATTAAAGAAGTCTTGAATTTCATATGTCCGCCCATCTGTGGGGTTCCTAAACCTTTTTATTTTTGGTAAAAATTTACAGAAGGAACAGCTACCACAGGGATATGAGCCAGCAGTTCGTGACTTTAACCATGTCTCCTTTTCTGTTTTTTCTTTTTGTTGTAGGGGGAGATAACTGTGGACCAATTTCTCCCGCAGATTCTGTCCCCTCCGGTAATGTCACCATGGGAAAGGTGCTCAAGACATTCTTAAGATCTGAATCTGATGTAAGTATATGCCAATGGCGTCTCAAAATTTTTTTGATTTCCAGGTGATGATTATCGTACGTACCAATGCATCTGATTGTATTATCACACAATTTGTTATTCCTTTTAGGTTCTCCACTCTTTGATCTTTCATCTTGTTGCTGGTAAGTAATTGAATTTATATCTTTCTTTTTTATTTTTGTCTCTGTAAACAGGGTTTCCCTTTTTGTGTTTTTGGCTCTGTTGAAAGCACTCATTAAGGTTTTCCTAGGATACCCTCTCTCCCTAAATCTGCAATAAAGCTCATCACATTCTTTCTTGAAGGACTCTTCAGTGGCACAGTTTCTACGTGCCCTAAGATACTGGCCCACCGGTATTCCGTTTTTCAAAGGAACGGGATGCCAGCTGGACCAGTGTAAAAAACTATTAGTAGATGTAGCCTTGCGAAAGATGTCAGTTGTGATGTGTCCATTGGCATCTCTCATAATCTGAAGATCAAGAAAGCAGATTCTGTTGGGATGTATTTCATGGGTAAAGAACATACCTATCTGGTTGCAGTTAAGTGTATCAACAAATCGGTGAAAGGTTGATTCATCTCCATCCCAAAATATCAGGACATCATCGATGAATCTCCCCCAGAACGTGATGTATTTGGTGAATTGTGCAAGAGTGTCTGTAAAGACCTGTGTGTCCTCCCACCACCCTAAAAATAAATTAGCATAAGTTGGCGCACAGGGTGTCCCCATTTATCTGATGGTAATATTTACCCTGAAACAAGAAATAATTGTGAGTGAGGGTGAAGTGTAGTAGTGTCAGAACAAATTCATTGTGTGCCTTAAAAGAATTGCTACGTGTGCTCAAATAAAATTTGGTTGCATTAAGGCCCAGTTCGTGCTGTATGTTGCTATAAAGTGCTTCGACGTCTAGTGAGGCCAGAAAAGTGTTAGGATTGAGGGTGATATCTCTTAATTTAATTAACAGATCCCCTGTATCTCTTATGTATGATGGCAAGGATGTAACAAATGGTCTCAGTACTGTGTCAACATATTCACTTGTTGATTGTATTAGGGCATCATTACCCGACACAATAGGTCGTCCTGGCATTGGTATTTTATTTTTATGCACCTTAGGTAGAGCATAGAATGTGGCAATGGTAGGGGTATTATTGTACAGGAATTTATATTCTTCTTTGGAGATTAGGTGCTCCTCCTTTGCCTGATCCAGAATTGACTTAAGTTCTTTGAGAAAAGCTTCGGTAGGATTGCCTGGTAGGACTTTGTATGTTTTCTCGTCCTTTAGTAGCCTGTCAACCATATCAATGTAATCACATCTGTCCATAATTACTGTGTTACCCCCTTTGTCACTGGGTTTAATTATTATGTCATCATTCTTTTGAAGAGCCCCTAGGGCAATTTCTTCCTCTTTTGTGAGATTGGTCTGATTACACATGACGGTGGGCTTTAATTTTTCAATGTCTTCACAAACTAAGTTGACAAAGGTGTCCACATGTTGATATTGTGAAAATGGCGGGGTCCATCTCGACCTTGGTTTGAAATTTGTATATGGTGGCTCAATCTGTAATATTTGACCTTCACTTTCACACTGTAAGCTTTCCAGAATCTGCAAAGTCTTATTTTCTTTTTCCATTAATTTATTGACATTCTGCATGATGTTTTGATGCTGTTTATATAGCGCCAATTTTCGTGCGAATAAGTTTATGTCTTTTATCCAGGTAAATTTTTCAAAATTTGGTACCGGAGTGAAGGTAAGTCCTTTTTGTAGTACACATATTTGTGTGTTGTCCAAAATAGTCTTGGAAAGATTTATAATTTGCCTCTTAGTCTCTTCATTATGTTGAGAAATAGCTAGTTCATCAGGGCGTTTAGGAGGGAGGGGGTTTATTTCATATTGTATCCCCACCTCTCCCTGTCCCTCAGTTGTACGCCTGGTGGGCCTAAAAAAAGGAGGGCGACCGGTAATCCACTGTTGGTTGATGTTGTGGTCATAGTTATATTCCCTCCTGTGGTCCCGGACATTGTTGTCTGAGGATGTAACAGATTTTGATTTGGTATCATGTTTGTCTGCTGGGAACCTGATGTTAGGTGCTGAGACATCTGTGATGCCGAGGCAGTAAACATAGAGGGTGATGTGGATACAGAGGTTCCTGAGAGTGGGACGATTGTGTTTCCAGACCCACATGATTGTACAGTATTAGTAATTGTCCCTGCGCTGGTTCAGTACAGAACCAAAAACAAGCCATTAGGCGATGACACTTAGTAAATAGCAAAAATGTAAAGGGAGAGGAAGGCACTCATAGGGTGAAATCGTCAAGTACAAGGATTCCCGATGGGGTGAATATTGCTCACCTACTAATGTTGTGCAAACAAAGGCATGTAAGGCACGGGCACCGACGCCGTGCACGCGCGCTTGCAGTCTAATTGCGACACTGTCGCTTTAAGACATTGTGTTTTGGTTCAGACACAGGAAGTGGTCATAAGCTCCGACCTTGACCCTGCCTGTGATGTCACTTCCGCCAGGAGGTGATAAGGTGCCCATACTTCGAGGCTACAGGTGATGTCACATCCGCCAGTCCTGCACAGGAAGCACCGCCCTGTTAATTGGTTGCTTCACTATAAAAACCCCTCAGTTTCAGCAGCAGGCGCCGGTGCCTTGTTGTTGCTTTGCTAAGCTAGAGACCCGGTCGCTCTGCTTTGTGACTAAGACCTTGGTTGCACACTAGGTGTAGTCTGTGGTCTAGGCAGGAGTTTTGTGTGTTGGGCTGCAACCTCCTTCGGGAGGCGCGGAACCCTAGTGTGCGCCAGTGTGTGTGTTTGGAGGCCACATTGTGTGTTGGGCTGCAACCTCCTCCGGGAGGCGCGGAACTCGGCACACGTGGTCCGATTGAGAGCTGGGTATCCTGTGCTGGTCCCAGACTTGAGCGCATTGAGTGCTTGTGCGCATTTGCCTACCGGGCATTGGGGCTCATCCCCTATCCTCCTTCGGGAGCTCATTATTGTGTGCTTGTGCACACGTGCCTTCGGGCATTGGGGCTCATCCCCTGTCCTCCTTCGGGAGCTCATTATTGTGTGCTTGTGCACACGTGCCTTCGGGCATTGGGGCTCATCCCCTGTCCTCCTTCGGGAGCTTGCCTTTCCGGCTGCTTGGTTCCTGGGTTGCCCTGCTCGGGTGACTCAGGATCTGAGTCCAGTGATCCCCGGTGACTCTGTCTCAGGGCAGAGTCACTTTATTATTTAAATAGGGGCCCCTTGGCCTAACAAGGCACAACACCAGTGTATGCAAAATGGAGCAGTGATAATGGATGGTGCGTCCAATGTCTTCAATATCCTCCAGGAGCAGTAGCCAAAGAAATGGAGGAGAAGATATGGGAGATGGCAGGATGAATAAACCAAATTGTTCTGACCTGATATGGACATCTTAGCGGTGCAGAGACTTGACCAACTTGAAGATAAAATTCTCTTTATTATGATGATAAAAACTTTTATTGGAACACGATTCAGAGCTATAGGGTTCCTTTTTCAAGTCTGAAATAAAGTAGCAGTGATGATCACCCCAGCTGCTTGCGATCCTTCAGCATGGATTAATTGATATTAATATTGTGTCATTAATTTAGAAACTTTAATATACACTTCAAAAAGTTTAGAAATGTTAATCATAAATAGATTTTATGTTCTATCAATCTAATGTCCTTATTTAACAGAAACAGTAATAAGCAGAGTGTTCTAGTGGTGATAATCACTTCTCACTGCTTCTGAGTTCTCTCCTATCCCTTATACTATAAACAGTAATAAGCAGGGTGTTCTAGTGGAGATAGATAATCAGTTATCAACTCTTCTGTGTTCTTCCCTGTCTCTTATACTATAAACAGTGATAAGCAGGGGGTTATGTTCTCACCTGTCCCTTATACTATGAACAGTAACACGCAGGGTGTGCTAGTGGTGACAGATAATAAGTTCTCACTGCTGCTGTGTTCTCTCCTGTCCCTTATACTATAAACAGTAACACGCAGGGTGTTTTAGTCGTGATAGATAATGAGTTCTCACCTCTCCTGAGTTCTCTCATGTCCCTCATACTATAAACAGTAATACGCTGGGTGTTCTAGTGGTGATAGATAATCAGTTCTCACCTCTCCTGTGTTCTCTCCCGTCTCTTATACTATAAACAGTGATAAGCAGGGGGTTCTAGTGGAGATAGATAATCAGTTCTCACCTCTTCTGTGTTCTCCCCTGTCTCTAATACTCTAAACAGTAATAAGCAGGGTGTTCTAGTGGAGATAGATAATCAGTTCTCCCTCTCCTGTTTCTTATTCTATAAACAGTGATAAGCAGGAGGTTCTAGTGTTGATAGATAATCAGTTCTCACTTCTCCTGTGTTCTTTCCTGTCCTTATACTATAAACAGTGATAAGCAGGAGGTTCTATTGGTGATAGATAATCAGTTCTCCCTGCTCCTGTGTTCTCTTCTGTCTCATATACTAGGTATCTTCATGATGCTCCAGGCCCTAGCCAGTCATTGGCTGCAGCGGAGCAGATGATTATCCCCATGCTGGAGAGGAAGTAAACAAGTTACAGACCGGAAGATAGAGACGCGGGTGCCAGTGCGCAAGACTTGAGCTGTGGATAGCAGGTAAGCATGACTTTTTCCATAGCGGAGGAAGGCTGTGAGTACCTGTGAGGTTATATATTCTCAGACAACCCTTTTATGGCAAGCACTTAATATAGCAACTCCACTTTTTAAAGGTTTCTTTTATTTCCATTTAGATTTGCACGATTCTCTGCATTTACAGGACATACATATAGAGCTTTTCTAACTTTTTTTCTGAGAACAGATTCAAAGATTTCTTAAAATTATTAAAGAGGTAGTGTCACAAAACATGTTCTACATTTTTCAAACCAGCACCTGGATCTGAATACTTTTGTAATTGCTTGTAATTAAAAATCAAACATGTTTGAAGAAGACTCATGCTTGAGCTGAAACGCATCACAGCTATACATATCTATGTGACAATAAAAATATAAGCGCATCTATACTGTGAGTGCCGGTCTTCTCTTCTATGATGTTTCACCTTATTTGATAAAAACTTTTACTTACTGGAATGCTTTTACTTATCCAAGTGATTTTGAGATTGTTTTCTCGTGACATATTGCACTTCATGTACTGATTTTACAAACTTTGTTAACCCTTTAGGTTAAGAAAAGGAAAAAGAAGATGAAATTTCAAAATTTCTTTTTTTTTTTTGCAGATTTTCCATTTTTATCCATTTTTCCAGTAACCCAGAAAGGGTTACAGACAAAACAAAATATTTATTACCCTAATTCTGCAGTTTACAAAAACACCCCATATATGGTCGTAAACTACTTTATGGGGACATGGCAGGTCTCACAAGGAAAGAAGCACAATACTGTTTTTGGAGGGCAAATTTTGCTGGAATGGTTTTCAGGCAGGGCGC
This sequence comes from Rhinella marina, assembly GCA_900303285.1. NCBI lineage: Eukaryota > Metazoa > Chordata > Amphibia > Anura > Bufonidae > Rhinella > Rhinella marina. The sequence continues at coordinate 7,305 of ONZH01015450.1, read as the reverse complement.
AGAAGGGAAGGAGCGCCATATGGATTGAGGACAGCAAATTTCACTGGGTTAATTTTAAGTTGCCATGTCGCATTTGAAGACCTCCTGATGCACCCCTACAGTATAAACTCGCATAAAATGACCCCATTTTGGATACTACGGGATAAGGTGACAGTTTTATTGGTATTATTTCAGGGTACATATGATCTTTGATCACTCAATATTACGCTTTTCGTGAGGCAAGGTATCCAAAAAATGGTTGTATTGGCACCGTTTTTATTTTTTGTTTTTTATGGAGTTCTCCTGACAGGACAGAACATGTGTTGTTTTTATATAGCAGGTTGATATGGATGTGACAATATCAAATATGTGCATTTTTATTTTTTTGTTTCAGTTTTACATAAATAAGCAAAACAAACAACCAATTACTAAACCAATACAAAAATTCAGAGCTGACTTCTTTCTTTGAAGTTTTTGCCTGTTAACCACATGCTTGGAACTAATGAGCTGGGTTCTGCCTTCCTACTTTTCCCTATCTTGATATTTCCTTACAAACACATGCTATGACTAAGGGCCACTACAAGGCCAGAAGCATATAAGCAGTTTTTTGAGGTGAGCACATCATGCTTTTAATCTGTGACTGAATAAAATAGACTGTTTTTAAACGTCTTCTTTGTCACCACTGTGGATTCTGTTCTTGGATTATACTCACCTGACCTCTGGTTCAGCATTCTCCACGCACCTCTACAAAAGCAGCATTGGAGCGGTGAGCTAATTTCTTAAGTTGTCAGCTTTGTGGGAATACTGGCTTGTATTGTGCTCTACCACCCGAGTTAGGGGTTGTTCACATATCAGTTATTTGATCAGTTATTTCCATCAGTTATTGTGAGCCAAAACCAGGTGCAGGTCAAAAACACAGAACAGGTGCAAATCTTTTCATTATACCTGATCTCTATGTAGTGTCCACTTCTGATTTTGGCTCACAATAACTGATGTAAATAACTGATCAAATAACTGATATGTGAACAACCCCTTATATGATTTTATTAAACTCAAAGAGGATTTTTCTACTTTACACCGTAAATCGCACATACAGTGACATTATGAATGTACTACGGATGCTACAGATCAGTAAATGTTTTTTAACCCCTTCCCAACTGCCATACGGCTATATACGTCCTATCTGCACATGCCCTGTGCAGATAGCACATATATAAATGTTCAGGCAGCGCTTTAATCCCAGCGCTGATCAGTGCCGGGATTAAAGCTCCTGCTCCTGCAATCTAGCAGGAGCAGGTCGGGTCCCGGCTCACAGACAGAGCAGGGACCCTGAGGAGAAGACAGGAGCAGTTTGCTACCTCTTCTGCCATCTCCAGTGCTGGAGGAGAGCGCTCTGCCGCTTCCTGTGTTAGTCCCTGCGGTCACATGACTGCCTGGTGTCTCGGTTCAAGAGCAGTGCTGAAGGGTCCAAGGAGACCCTGATCAGCTCTGCCTGTGTGTAATGACCCCACAGGGGGGCTGTTTTCCCCTGTAACTGGGGCTCCTGTGGATGCCCCAGTTACAGTGGAAACAGTGAAAAAAAAAAGTGTTAAAAAAAAAAGTTAATGTCCTCCAGAGGTCTTTTAATGACCTCCTAGAGGACATATTATGTGCCAAAAATAAATTCATATATAAGTATAAAAATAATAATAATAATAATAAAAAATGCAAATAAAAAATGTAACATTTAAAATGCAGTTGCCAACGGAAACCGTCACCATATTTGCCCCGTTCAATAAAACCTATACATGTTATATATCAAAACGATCGTCACCAAATAGGGAACCCATTGCTTTAATTTTTGTGTCAGTTTTAATATTTAAGAAATAAAAAGCTATAATTAAAAATAATTACTTTTTTAATAAGAATTAACAGTTTTCCTCCAAATTAAACATAAAAAAATAAAGAAATCTCTAAAAAAACTATTCTAATAAAAAGTCCTAAGTGTCAAGTAAAAAAAATAGCAAAAATTATTTTGGTAATCAAAGAAATAAAAAAAATTGGGTCACTAAACCACCACGTGGACAAAATCACAAAAAGTTGCCTGGACATTCAGGCCATTTTTAGGCCCGGTCATGAAAGGGTTAATCTATTGCCAACCAATAAAGGGTTTACAGGAAACAGACTATGCTGGATCTGGAAAAATTACTATCCAAACAGATGAGCATTTAGTGTGATTCAAGCACTACACAGTGAAGTCCATGATCCCACAGAGCCTTTGGATAAAAATAAAACTCCCCACATCACTAACAATTATCAGTTATTATAGATCTTTTATTTAAATTAATGCAATTGATCATGAACCCCTTGCTGGCTGGGTCTTTAAAGATGGCGCCCACTCTGCTCATAGCTGCGGGTGGCCTGCTGATTCCTACAGCAGACACCCACGGCTGATGTCCGCAACCGGCAGTAATGCCAATCGCAGACATTTAACTCCTCGGATGCCGTGGTCAATCCTGACCACGGCATCCGAGCGCTTGAAACAACGGAAGCGCACTTCGGGTGTTGCTCCGGCTCCCCTGTGTGGCGATCGGAGGAGCCGGAGCGTGTATGCAGCAGCCACTGCCTTTGTGAATGGCAGGAGGCTGCTGCATAGTATTTCCTATGAAGCCCTTGCCTGTAATAGGGCTCCATAGGAAACTAGTAAAATCATCATAGACTCCAAGGCAAATGTATTGGAGTCTATGATAACAGCAATCAGATGATTGCTTGTTATAGTTTCCTATGGGAACCCACTGGTGTAAAATAATTAAAGTTTTTAAAAATAAAAAGATAAAAAAACATAAAAATTCAAATCCCCCCCTTCTCCAAAATAAAGAAATAAAAAAATAAAAAAAACACATCATGGGTATTGCCATGTGTGAAAACGCCCATACTATAAAAATATAAAAATTTCTTTCCCATATGGAAAACAGCGAAACGGAAAAAAGCGTCAAAATGGCCGATTCAACGTTTTTGGTCGCTTTATTTTCTAAAAAAATGTAATTAAAAAGTCATCAAAAATTCATACACACCCCAGAATGGTATCAATGAAAAGTTCAGATCGCCAAAAAAATGAGCCCCCATACAGCTCCGTACACATAAATACCAAAAGATTATAGGGGTCAATATATGGCGACAAAAAAAAATGTTTCCAACTTTATCATTATTTTATCACTATCAAAACACAAGAACAACTATACATATAAGATATCACTGGATTTGTACTGAATGAAAGTAACTGGTCAGTTTTATTGCACATCGAATGTCGTAAATAAAAACCTGTAAAATGGTGGCGGAATTGCTTTTTTTTTGCAATTTCACCCGATTTGGAATTTTTCCCCCGCTTCCCACTACATCATATGCAATATTAAATGGTGGCGTTGGAAAGTAAAACTTGTCCTGCAAAAAACAAGGCCTCATATGGCTATGTGAACAGAAAAATAAAAAAGTTATGGCTCTGTGAAGGCAGGGTTAAATAGAAGAACTGTAAACATACAAACACATACATAGCAATGGCAAAAATCAGTTTCTAGTTTTCCTACTGAACCCGTTTACAGTAAGTAGAAAAGAAATTCCAAAATAATCTTAGTAAATTGGAGGACACTATCATTAAAACCAAACAAGCTAAACATAGCAGAGATATGAAAGGTTATAGGATAGTATACTTGGAAAACAATTCACAGATAGAAGAAAGTTTATACACCAATCCTTAAATACCAAGGTCAAACAACAAATAAAATGAAACATGCTAACCCTTTCAGTACCAGGCGATTTTCAGGGGTTTTTTGCATTTTTGTTTTCTACTCCCAGCCTTCCCAATGCCATCCCTTTTTTTATTTTTCCATTCATATAGCCATATGAAAGCTTGTTTTTTTGTGGGACAGGTTGTACTTTTTAATGGCTAGAGATGAGCGAGTAGTGTTCGATCGAGCTGGTATTCGATCGAATACTACGATATTCGGCACACTCGATTTCAATCGAGTATAACGGCGATGGCGCACTTAGAATTCGTTTCCCCTCCCACCTTCCCTGGCGCTCTTTTTCCACCAATCAACATGCAGGGGGGGTATGACAGGCACGCTGAGCACGCTGGCAGCGCGAAAACAGCGTCTACATGCATTGGCTGGAAAAACCATGTGACCTCGAATATTAAAAACTCAGCTCTTCCTGCTCGTACGCATATGCTGCGTGAACTTAGTCAGGGACAGAGGCTGGAGAAGGGAGAGACAGATTTTAGCTGTTGGACAGGCAGGAGCGTGAATAAAAGCCCTTATCAGGGCTACTACAGTGGACTTCAGTGATAGCTTTAACTACAATATAGACTTTACAGAGAACGGCTGCTGTATTCAGGGATAGCTGCTGGAGTAGGGACAGAGAGAGGCATTAGTGGTGTAATTAGGTGCTCTGCTACATACCAAACTATATTTGGCACTACTGCTGTGTACTTGAAAATATACAATATCTAGGCCTTTTAATTGCAACTGTACTGTGCGTTCTCTTGCTAAATATTTCACATACCTGGTGTAAATACCCACCGTCTGTTCACGTTAGTACACGGCGTGTACTTTGAAATATACAATATCTAGGCATTTTAATAGGCCACTGTACTGTGCGTTCTCTTGCTAAATTATCTCACATACCTGGTGTAAATACCCACCGTCTGTTCAGTTACTACACGGCTTGTACTTTGAAATATACAATATCTAGGCATTTTAATAGGCCACTGTACTGTGCGTTCTCTTGCTAAATTATCTCACATACCTGTGTTAATACCCACCGTCTGTTCAGTTACTACACGGCTGTGTACTTTGAAATATACAATATCTAGGCATTTTAATAGGCCACTGTACTGTGCGTTCTCTTGTTAAATTATCTCACATACCTGGTGTAAATACCCACCGTCTGTTCAGTTACTACACGGCTGTGTACTTTGAAATATACAATATCTAGGCATTTTAATAGGCCACTGTACTGTGCGTTCTCTTGCTAAATTATCTCACATACCTGGTGTAAATACCCACCGTCTGTTCAGTTACTACACGGCTGTGTACTTTGAAATATACAATATCTAGGCATTTTAATAGGCCACTGTACTGTGCGTTCTCTTGTTAAATTATCTCACATACCTGGTGTAAATACCCACCGTCTGTTCAGTTACTACACGGCTGTGTACTTTGAAATATACAATATCTAGGCCATTTTAATAGGCCACTGTACTGTGCGTTTCTCTTGCTAAATTATCTCACATACCTGGTGTAAATACCCACCGTCTGTTCAGTTTAGTACACGGGCTGTGTACTTTGAAATATACAAATATCTAGGCATTTTAATAGGGCCACTGTACTGTGCGTTCTCTTGCTAAATTATCTCACATACGCTGGTGTTAATACCCACCGATGCTGTTCAGTTTAGTACACGGCTGTGTACTTTGAAAATATACAATATCTAGGCATTTTAATAGGCCACTGTACTGTGCGTTCTCCTTGCTAAATTATCTCCCCCCACCCCCCCCAATACCCCTGGTTTGTAAATACCCACCGTCTGTTCAGTTACTACACGGCTTTGTACTTTGAAAATATACAATATCTAGGCCATTTAATAGGCCACTGTATTGTGCGTTTCTTGTTAATATACTCACATACCTGCGTGTACATACCCACCCTCTGTTCAGTTACTACACGGCTTTGTACTTTGAAATATACAATATCCTAGGGCATTTTAATAGGCCACTGTACTGTGCGTTCTCTTGCTAAATTATCTCACATACCTGGTGTTAATACGCCACCGTCTGTTCAGTTAGTACACGGCTGTGTACTTTGAAATATACAATATCTAGGCATTTTAATAGGCCACTGTACTGTGCGTTCTCTTGCTAAATTATCTCACATACCTGGTGTTAATACCCCACCGTCTGTTCAGTTACTACACGGCTTTGTACTTTGAAATATACAATATCTAGGCATTTTAATAGGCCACTGTACTGTGCGTTCTCTTGCTTAAATTATCTCACATACCTGGTGTAAATACCCACCGTCTGTTCAGTTACTACACGGCTGTGTACTTTGAAATATACAATATCTAGGCATTTTAATAGGCCACTGTACTGTGCGTTCTCTTGTTAAATTATCTCACATACCTGGTGTACAATACCCCACCGTCTGTTCAGTTACTACACGGCTGTGTACTTTGAAATATACAATATCTAGGCATTTTAATAGGCCACTGTACTGTGCGTTCTCTTGCTTAAATTATCTCACATACCTGGTGTTAATACCCACCGTCTGTTCAGTTACTACACGGCTTTGTACTTTGAAATATACAATATCTAGGCATTTAATAGGCCACTGTACTGTGCGTTCTCTTGCTAAATTATCTCACATACCTGGTGTAAATACCCACCGTCTGTTCAGTTACTACACGGCTTTGTACTTTGAAATATACAATATCTAGGCCATTTAATAGGCCACTGTACTGTGCGTTCTCTTGTTAAATTATCTCACATACCTGGTGTACATACCCCACCGTCTGTTCAGTTACTACACGGCTGTGTACTTTGAAATATACAATATCTAGGCATTTTAATAGGCCACTGTACTGTGCGTTCTCTTGCTTAAATTATCTCACATACCTGGTGTAAATACCCACCGTCTGTTCAGTTACTACACGGCTGTGTACTTTGAAATATACAATATCTAGGCATTTTAATAGGCCACTGTACTGTGCGTTCTCTTGCTAAATTATCTCACATACCTGGTGTAAATACCCACCGTCTGTTCAGTTACTACACGGCTGTGTACTTTGAAATATACAATATCTAGGCCATTTAATAGGCCACTGTACTGTGCGTTCTCTTGTTAAATTATCTCACATACCTGGTGTAAATACCCACCGTCTGTTCAGTTACTACACGGCTGTGTACTTTGAAATATACAATATCTAGGCATTTTAATAGGCCACTGTACTGTGCGTTCTCTTGTTAAATTATCTCACATACCTGGTGTAAATACCCACCGTCTGTTCAGTTACTACACGGCTGTGTACTTTGAAATATACAATATCTAGGCCATTTTAATAGGCCACTGTACTGTGCGTTCTCTTGCTAAATTATCTCACATACCTGGTGTAAATACCCACCGTCTGTTCAGTTACTACACGGCTGTGTACTTTGAAATATACAATATCTAGGCATTTTAATAGGCCACTGTACTGTGCGTTCTCTTGTTAAATTATCTCACATACCTGGTGTAAATACCCACCGTCTGTTCAGTTACTACACGGCTGTGTACTTTGAAATATACAATATCT
>ONZH01015449.1:0-28700 GCA_900303285.1 Rhinella marina | reverse complement strand
TGATAAGTAAAAACATGTAAAAAAATTAGTGTATTGTATTATATATATACCAGCAGTCACTGCCAATAATGCAAAAAAGTATAGAAGGACAACGTGGTCGTGCGTAGTGCGCTGCAGTAATTTTGTTTTATGCTAGGCAACGCCTCTCTAACTATCGACCCAAACAACTTAAGTGAAGGTATTCTAGTCATTATTGTTAATGGTGCTGGCCGTTCTCCCGTTTGACCCATGCGTGCCCATGCTGCAGCTACTGTCAGTGGGCTATATCCAAAGTATTCCTACCGCACCGTGTTAACTATATAAAGAAAGTTATTGTGACGATAACGTTATCTATTGCCATAAATACCTTTTTAGAAGAAAAAAATATGATATGACCCCCCTCTCACACCCATAATATCTTAATAGTAGTATGTGTTAGTATTAAAAAGAGTCATCATCTAACAATTGTGTACATTTTTATGTTGCAGAGCACCGTCAACGATGGCGTCACCACCGTCGAGGCAGGATGGCCCCTGAAGTACCTGCAGCCTCTAGTAAGTGTAAAACATATTTAATTTATTTTTCATCCAAGCTACGTGGGATTGCAGCTGCAGTAAGAGCACTAGTGGTTAGGAACGGGATCCTCCAGCCCCAAACTATTCCCATGTAGCTACAACTGTTCATTAGAGTTGAATGTAAGGCTACTTCTACACTAGCAGCAGCCCGGATCCAGCAGGTGAAGGGTCCCTCCGGATCCGCGCTGCCGCAGGTACGCGTGTGGGGCCGGAACCGTGCTCCGGCCCAAATTCACTGTAATGGGGGTGGGCCGCGAATCCGGCCACAGCACGTTAACCCCTGCTGAGAGGCAGCCGGAGCGAAAATACAACAGTTACATTACAGTGAATGGGGCCGGAGCGTGGTTCCGGCCCCACATGTGTACTTGCGGCAGTACGGATCTGGAGGGACCCTTCACCTGCCGGATCCGGGCTGCCGCTAGTGTAGAAGTAGCCTTAGGCCATTACTTCATGATTTTTGACAGCTGCTGCACCACAGAGGAGCCGCTCTCACAGTCCTCCACCCCAGTGAGAGAGGACCCAACCTGCCCCTCCAATACCACCAGCCCAGCTACCAGAGGTAGAAGGTAGGTAAAAAAAAAAGTGTAATGGGTGGACCTTCTGTCTTCAAAATATGAGCTAAATGTATGTTTTATCTTTGGTAGCTCCAACCGACAGGGAGCAGTTTTTCCCTGGACCACTGGAAGACCACGCCGTATGGGTGACCAGTAAGTACTACAAAAGGCTCAGTCAGTACAGAATACATGTCACAGAATAAGTCGCTCCAGTACATTAAAGTTCAGATTTTTTTTGTGGGACAACCACTGTAACTCGATCATACAAACTAAGTACATAACTGTTTCCACCCCTACAGACATCCCCACTGACTTCGAAGTGGAGGCTGGATTATGGCGCCATTGGTCCAGGCTCCACGCTGTCTCCCGGCTCATTTGTGGCCTGCAGCTGGAGCTGCAAGAGCTGCAGGACATGATGGCCAGATGTTGGCAAAGGCCGGCGTAATCTTATGTTTTTGTTCCTTTCTTTTGTTTATTATATTATTTATTTGTTAAATATAAGTTTTTATTTTATTACTAAAATATTCTTGAAAAACCTGTGTTTTGAGTGTTTTGTTAAACCTTTAACACCTTCCTGATCCTGACATAGTGTGAAGAAGACAGAGTTTTTTTCCCATGGCCATTTTTCCCATATTAATGAACACAGCGGTGTCTGCCGGCCGAAGTATTACTACATTACACACACTCCTGTTCACTGATTACAATTGACAGACAGAAAAATAAAAAAGGCTTGGCTTGTTTGGGCAACAAGCCTGTACATTCTACCTTAACATAGGCAGTGAAAATTATATATGAGCTTTTTATGGCTGCCCCGGCTAGTAGTAGTAGGGGACGGGGTATATCAGAATAGAGTGATAGGTAAAATAAATACTGCAGTGGTGTATAACAATGTCCGCTAATATAACTTGTACGGGAGGCAGAGGCAGTGTAAAAATATATACATTTTAAATATGTATAACACATATATATATATTTTTTTTTTGGAGGGGGGGACTAAAGGCTGAGGCTCCAAAACAAACTTAACAATACTAAATAGAACTATTAGTAACGTTAACTAACAACAGCTACTCTCCTACAAAGCGTAGAAAACTGAGGCGGAGGTGGACAACAGTGTTTGGTTTTGAAATAGGGTTTTGGAGACTTCGGGTTCGCACAGCCCATGACATGACACAAGACATTTGGCTGTAAAATTATGGCGCAGCTGACAGCAACAGTGGGAAGACACTCAGACTATTCTGCCCTGCAAGGCCTGATCTAATCACCACCAGCATCAGCAAGAGGAGTATGAAATTTGGATGTAATCCAGCCTTTATTCATTTTTATAAAGGTATTTTTTTGAACACTGCCCGGTGACAGATTTGTCCTTTTGGGTGTCACCACCCCCCCAGTGGCACTAAAAACCCTCTCTGACATGACACTTGAGGCTAGGCAGGAAAGAAGCCTAGTGCATAGTGGGACAGTTCCGGCCACTGTTATAATCTAACTGCCCAGAAGTCCAGGGGGTCTGAGAAGAGGCTTTGTGAGCCAGACTGAAGGTACGCCTGAACCTGCTCATTGAGGCGGGTGATCTGTGCCTGCTCACTTGGCTGCAGCTGTTGGGAGCCTGCAGAGAAAAATTCCTGCATCATAATGGGCTTAACTGGCTGCTGCTGGTTGTGGCAGAAGGTGGATTACTCTGCCGGACCTCCTTCTCAGACATGCTGGCAGCAGGCTGGGGCTGGCTGAAAGCTGTGGCCAGGTTACTACATAGCTTCTCCTGCAATGATACTAATTTCTCTTCCCTGGGGAGGAAAACAATTCCCCATGTTGGATTGATACCGCGGGTCCAGATGCATTGCCAGCCAGTATTCGTCAGTCTGCCTTATGTTTAGGATATTCCTGTCAGTGCGTAAGCATGTGAGCATACAACTCGTCATCCTGCCCAGCGTGCCTGAGAGGCCAATTCTTTCCATCTCATCCTCTCTCTGAGAAACTGCTGTGTCCCTGAAAGTCTCATCATCCTCATCCTCCAGCTGTGTCTTCCTCCTCCTCCTGGTCATCATCACCTCATTAAAATCCTCCTCCTCTTCCCCCTCCTCTAACTGAAGCTCCTCATCCTCATCCTCCTCCTGCTCCACAAGGGAACTTTGGCGTTGGGGCTCCCCTACAGTGACAGCATGGCGGGTAGACAAATGGCCAGGATTTCCTTCCCCCATTGCCCCCTGCTGCATGAGCGTGAGTGTCTTTTCCAGCACAAATATTATTGAAATTATGTTGTTCACACCACAACTGTCCCGGCTGACCAATTTGGTAGCTTCTTCTAAGGGCCTTAGAACAGTGCAGGCATCTCGGACCAGCCTCCACTGCCGGAAATCAAAGCCACACCTGCTCCCTATGCTGGAAGATTCTGGCTGCTGCTGGACAAAATCGTCCACTGCTCTACGCTGCTCTAGGAGTCGCTGCAACATATGAAGAGTGGAATTCCGCTGGGTTGCCACGTCACCTATTAAGCGGTGTGGCGGAAGACCGTTTTGACGCTGAGCCAGAGCGTGGCGAGATACATATGAATGGCTGAAATGAGTGCAAAGCTTCCGCGACTTTGCAAGCACTGTGCGCGGGCCAGTGAATGTTTTTAGAAATCTTTGCACCACTAGATTTAGGACATGTGCCATACAGGGAGCATGCGAGAATTGACCCAGGTTCAGCGCTACCACTATATTTGTTCCATTGTCACTCACTACCTTTCCCACTTCCAGCTGTCGTGGAGTCAGCCAGCGCGCTATTTGCTGCTTCATGTAATGCAGCAAGCGCTGACCTGTGTGGCTGCTACTGACAAGACAAACTAAGTCTAACACTGCATGACAGCGTTTGACCTGGCACATGTGATATGAAGGAGCGGGGGTAACTCGCTCCCCTGACGCTCCAGCAGGCGGACTGCTCGTGGAGGTGGAAGTGGATAGTTGTTGGGTAGTCTGCTGCAATCCTGGCTGGAAAGCACATGGAGGTGCCAACAGCAATTGACCCGGTTGCTGGGGGGTTCCTGCATCGCTGCCACTAAATACATTCAGCCAGTAGGCAGTAAAGGACATGTATTGCCCCTGGCCGTAAGCACTGCTCCCTGTGTCCACCGTGACATGCACCGTGCTGCAGAGAGACAGCTGCAGGGAGCGTCCAATATTGTCAGCCATGTGGGAGTAAAGGGCGGGGATAGCTTTGTTGGAGAAGTAATGCCGGCTAGGGACATGCCAGCGTGGCTGAGCGCAAGCCATTAGCTCCCTAAAAGCTGGGCAGTCAGCCAGCTGGTACGGCAGAGACTGCACAGCCAGCAACTTTGTCAGGTGACCAATCAGTTTGCGCACAGTTTGCCTCTCATTACTTGTGGCGTAAAACTGTTTACTGGCCACGCACTCGGCAATGGACGGCTGCCGAATGAGAGGAGGTGGAGAAATGCACGCACTGGCCGACGATGAGGTGGATGTACTGGTTACACCCGGGATACGGGCTGAGCTATGGCCCTGGATGCGGTCTACCTGACAGAAGGGACCCCGGGAGAAGTAACCAGCTCTTTAGTATTAATGGGCTGCTCTAAATTGCCAGCATGACGCCACTTCAAATGGTTCCACAGAGCAGTGGTCCCAACATTTGTGGCTTTCCCACGGCTCAATTTCTGTTTACACAAATTACACGTGGCCATACTGCTATCCCCCGGCAGAGTGGTAAAATACTTCCACACATCCGACGTGCGCCCTCCACAGCTGGCCAAGCTTGTAGCCCTTGCACGCTTACACCCTGGTGCCGGCCCCACTATATTTGGGGTCTCTCTAGTTCCCAGGTAAGCACTAGTCCTGGGCCTAACTCGCCTCTGCCCTCTGTTGCTGCCACTACTAGTACCACCCTCCTCCTCTGAGCTCAAACCCTCCTCACCAGCCCGATCCGCTTCCCAGGTCCTCCGGTCTAACACATCAGATTCATCATCAGATTCCTCCACAACACATTTTTCGGAATGTAAATTAGGCTTTTCCCACCAACTGACAATTCCGGGCAGTCCAAACTCTGACTGCTCTCTAAGAAATCCTCAGGGAGGCTGTCCTCTATAACCGCCGGATTATGGGCTTCGGTGGCTTTTTTTTTTAGAAATTGCAGAAGGGACACCACTAGGAGGGAACACTGAAGCCCGAGAGGTGGCAGGAAATGAAGGGGTTTGCTTGAGTGGAATAGTGGAGCAGGATGAGTCTGACCCCTGGCTACATATGGATACTGTATCAGCAGATGACAGCAGATCATCCGGCTGAGACTGAGATGAGTGTGCCATCCACTGCATTACCTCATCTACTTTCTCCTCCACTATAATTTTGCGCCTCGGGGGGTTAGCCTGGTGGAATAACGGCCAAGTATTGCGAATACTACTAGTAGATGCTCCGGCTACAGGTCCTTTGGCACTGCTGCCCTGTGCCACCTTCTCCTTTTTTTTAGAGCTCAAAGTCTGGCTGGAACTGAACCCCTTTTGCTTATCCATTCCAGACATTTTTCAATTCACTCTGTGGCCCTGCAGCTGGTCTTTGTCCCTGTATCTCCCTGTCTCTCCCTGTCTCTCCCTAGCTCTCCCTGTCTCTCTCTCCCTGCTTGATTAAATACTAGCCCTGAACTGGCCCTGCAATTGCCCTGCAGTATCCCTGATATGTGTAATATGGATTCCCAGAGCTATTATATCAAATTTTCACAAAACAGGTCTCAGAACTTCACACACAGTGCTTCTGCTCATCTCAGTAGTCGCAGCAGAAGTAATGCGTCACTGGCTTACCGAGCCTGAGCCAATCAGAGCAAACCCTGCCCACTAGGTCAGGTGACCGATTTCTTCCCGGGCTTTTGTGCACGATAAACGAACTAACAGTAAAAGTTTGCGAATGAATTGAATTCATACGTAACAGCGTATACAGTAACTTAGCAATAGCATATAATTTATAGGACAAACTACGTAGCGAATGCGTACAAAGCCGAAGCGAATCACCTAATATTCGGATTCGCTTCGCAGCTAAAAATTCCCAATATTCGATACGAATCAACGAATTGACGAATCGATTTGCTCATCTCTAGTTAGCGCTCAAAATTTTGCCAACATTTACGAATAATACGAAGCGAATCCGAAAAAATCCGGATTAGCTTCGGAGGAGAAAATTTGTAAGATTCGATACGAATCTACGAAATGTTTCCTAACAATTTTTCCTCTAAAATCAATTTTATCTTCGGTTTTGTGCATATTATTATCAGTCTATAAAAGTGGTGTAATACTCGGGCAACATAGTTCCCAGCAGTGACCTGGGAGTCCAAGATGCATCCAGGCATCCTCCCCATGCTGTTCCCGAACCATTTCAGTGGTGTTTCCATCAATTTCTGACCTTTTCCTGTGAGCCAGACACCCTCCCCTCTTCAGAGCAGGGGGTGCCTGGTTTAATGCTCTGGTCCTCCCATTGACTTCCATTGTGCTCTGGTGCTCTGTAGCATCAGAGCACCCAAGCACTTTGGTGCTCGATCAACACTATTGGCCATGAAAAAACTGAAGTACCATTGTAGTCATGCCTTGAACTCTCATGGGGCAGAAAATGCGAGCCACTCCTTGCGATTATCACTGTGTAGCAATCTGCACTCCACGGTGGACACCTGGAGCAGTTGTTATGGGCAAGGACATTAAATGTTTTTAATGGCCCACTGGGTCAATGTTTTTTGTGGCAGTGGAGAGGCAGCACCCAAGCAGCATGGCCAGGTCTTTTTGAACCCCTTCCACTACATAATGGGGCTGGCTCCCACAGCAAGCACTTATCTGCCACCTCTACCTCCTCTTCCATGGACACTATCCCATCCCCAACAGTAGAAGGGCACAGCGTCGCTCACACTACCCTTCCTTGCTATCACACACGTTAAGTTAAGCGTTGCCATGCCGTGTTGTAGCTGATAGGCCTGTGGGAGAGTAGTCACAACAGAGAGCAATTGCTTAAGTACATTAAGCAGCAAACATCCCTCTAGCTGTCACCTCACCAACTCCAACTATGCAAGGTGGTCAACGACAATGGGCACCATATTCTGGAGTGTCCTGAACCTGGGGTAAATAACACATGCTCCCTACATGACCTTTTAAAAAAAATGCATTAGCTTGCGCAAGGTGCTGGCAGTGTTGAGGAGACAGTCCATCTTTTTGGCCATTCTCATGTGGTGAGAAATGCTCTCCTGCACTTGCTGGAATTCAACATTGCACATACTTGAGCATCTGTATGAGCAGCAGAAAGCCGTGAACAATTTGCTCATGCACCAGAGTGCATCAGTAGGGAACATGTTTTCTATCTAAGTCAGGCAGCAGCAGATCATGCTGCAGTTGTCCCTCATCCCCCTCATATGTATTTTTGAAGGCCCTGTAGCTGCTGGGCACCCACAATAAGAAACAGACAGCTCCTGCCTTAACGCCCAGGTTCAGGGCTATGGCCAGTCTCTGTTTAATAATCTGTTTCCTCAGCCCATGGATTTCTGGGCAAGCAGACTGGAACAGTGGACCAAACTGGCACAGCACATTATCCATCTTCTTTCTTGCTCAGCCTCCAATGTCAGCCTCCAATGTCACCATCACGTTCGGTACGGTTGTTGCTGTGGCCTGCATCATGCCACTATTGCCACTTGCCAACCACCATGCTCTGTTCTACAGCTGCTGCTGCCTCCATCATGTCGCTGCCGGCATCATGCCACTGCTGTGACCTGCAGACCATCATCTTCCATAAGGCTGCTGCTGCCTCCATTCAGGCTGCTGCCTTTCTGCCAATATGTACCTTATGGCTGTGCTGCTCCTTGCTGATAATCCCCTACTGCCACCACCATTAACACAAAGCATCTGCCGCCACTATAATTACTACTACTACTTTTCATAATACTACTAGTGTTGCGTGAATCGAAGTATCCAAAATTCTATTCGCAGTGAAGCCGAATTTCCTTGTGCTTTGTGGTAATTAATCAATTTTACCTGAATTGCCTCTTTGAAATTGAATGGATAAGGTAAGTACAATTTAATTTTTTTAACTGATCAACCCCTAAAAAGGGTTGGGGGCATAATCTCTGTCATTCACCCGCTAATTACAAAGAAATGTGCTTTGTGATGAAGTAATTCATGTCGAAGCAAATTTTATTATAAAATTTGGCGAAGCAGACAAATCAAATTTTTAAGAACTTCACTCATCTCTAACTACTACCCATAGACAGCCTTATACAGTATGTTCCATTCTATACTGCTCCTGCCACTATTGTGGCCACATGCCACCACACTATATCCATACCATCATTCTAACCCTGTCAAGGCGTAATTTTTTGGATGCTTGGTCCCTCCCAAGCCACTTTTTTTAGCCCATAACACCGTGTGTGTTTAAACATAAGGGACAATTTTGGTAGTTTTGGGATATGAAAAACCAAGAGACATGTGCCAATGGGGTGTGTTTTCAAACACGCTGCATGTTAACACCGTCAAATGTGCATTTACCTATAGCTATGTATGTCAGTGTCACTCAGACATCATTTACTATTGTGGATGTGGACCCATAGACTTGAATAAGTCCGCAAACAGCAAGATATGGAGCGGTGCGGAGTGGTGGCATAGATCAAAAACCCACAGTACTGTGAAGCACTTCCATGGAATTTCGGTCCATGCCTCCACACCACAAAACATATAATATGTTCTATTTTTTTGCAGTGCAGAACATATCCACATCTGCAAACGGTGTGCACTCCGATGTTACCCATGCATTGCGGACCTCTATTTTCAGTCCACAGCACAGGCACTGGGCACACACTCTCATGTGCATGCACAGTAGTACAATGCTTTGAAATGAACTGGTATATTAGCTCAGTAGTACACTGTGTTCTACTGATGAATTTTAAAGGGTAGCAAAATTGCAACTGGTTTTAAGAAATAAAAAGGATCAAATACATAGTGTAGCCAGCAAAATGTATTCTATGGTGCTGGGATTGCCTGTGAATATGGCTATAAACACATAAACTGTAGAAGCTTGAGATTTTTTTTTTCCAAAAAGGCTGGCTGCTGAAAAAAAAATTCTGCAGGCACTGCAGGATTTAGGTGATTGCAGTGCATTACATAAAGTTTTCCACTTGGCAGTAGCTGCCCTCTGAAACACACACATAACTAACCCTGACTTTTTACATAACTAAACTATTTCTACAACACCCTAAGGGCTCTTTCACACTACTGTTAGGGATTCCGTTCTAGCTTTCCGTTATAACAACGTTCTAACGGAAAATAACGGAATCCATAGGACGGAAATCAAAACGGACTTTGTTTTCCGTCCAGCATAATGGAAACCAGACGTATCTGTTATGCTTTCCCATAGGCTTCTATTATGACGGATGAAAACGTAATGCCTCTTAAAGGTGTCCGTTTTGATTTCCGTCCTATGGACTCCGTTATTTTCCGTTAGAACGATGTTATAACAGAAAGCTAGAATGGAATCCCTAACGGTAGTGTAAAAGAGCCCTAAGATGTCTTGCAGTCACATCCAACACACATGTTCTCACAAGGTAGAAAAAGCTCAGAATGGCGTGCGTACTTCTGAGCTAGCCCAGAGACTCAAGGATCTGCCAAATTGTTTTCCCTTGAGTAGCTCACAGGCTATCAACCTGTGACACAATATGGGCAAGCCCCATCCTTCCCAGGGTCAAATTAACCTCCTTCTACATCCTCCCTGCCCTATTACCCACCAGTTTTCTCAGTAAAATTGCAGGCTCTTTAAGCCATTCATTAAAAGCAAATTGCCAAACTTCAAATTCGTTTGGCAGCAGAATTTTTGTGAAATTCAGAACAAATCCAGTTCGTTTACAATTTATTCACTCATCTCGATGTCAAAATTTTATACAGCCAAATAAAGTTTGTGAGAAGAAAGTTTCAAAAATAGTGATATTTTTTCATAAGTTTGAAAGGAATTAACAAGTACAATCTAACACATAATGTAAAGTAAGGTTTACTATATTAACAGAAACTTTGGTCCAGGTTATACACTGCTCAAAAAATAAAGGGAACACCAAAATACCACATCCTAGATTTCAATGAATGAAATATTCCACTTACAAATCTTTAGTCATTACATAGTGGAATGTGTTGAGAACAGTAAAACATAAAAATGATCAATGTAAATCAAAATTAATACAGTATAGAGATCTAAATTTGGAATGATACTCAAAATCAAAGTGGAAAATCACATTTCAGGCTGATCCAACTTCAGTGGAAAAGCCTCAAGACAAGGAAATGAGTGGCGTCTATGTGCCTATATGACCTCCCTACAATGCCTGGGCATGCTCCTGATGAGGCGGCAGATGTTTTCATGAGGGATCTCCTACCAGACCTCGATTAAAGCATCAGTCAACTCCTGGACAGTCTGTGGTGCAATGTGGCATTGGTGGATGGAACGAGACATGATGTCCCAGATGTGCTTGATTGGATTCAGGTCTGGAGAATGGGCAGGCCAGTCCATAGAATTAATGCCTTCATCATGTAGGAACTGCTGACACACTTCAGTTACATGAGGCCTAGCATTGTCATGCATCAGAAGGAACCTGCACCTGCATATGGTCTCACAATGGGTCTGAAGATCTCATCCAGATACCTCATGGCAGTCAGGGTACCTCTGGCTAGCACATGGAGGGCTGTGAGGCCCTCCAAAGAAATGCCTACCCATACTGACCCACTGCCAAACCGGTCATGCTGGAGAATGTTGCAGGCAGCAGAACGTTCTTCATGGCGTCTCCAGACTCTGTCACGTCACATGTGCTCAGTGCGAACCTGCGAAGCACAGGGCACCAATGTCGAATCTGCCAATCTTGGTGTTCTCTGGCAAATGCCAATTGCCCTGCACAGTGCTGGCCCTCATGGAATCTGTTTTTGACAGTTTGAGCCGACACATGGACATTAGTGGCCTGTTGGAGGTCATTTTGCAGGGTTCTGGCATTGCTTCTCCTGTTCCTCCTTGCGCAAAGGAGGAGGTAGCAGTCCTGCTGCTGGGTTGTTGCCCTCCTATGGCCCCCTCCACATCTCCTGGTGAATTGGCCTGTCTCCTGGTATCTTGTCCATGCTCTGGACACTTTGCTGACAGACACAGCTAACCTTCTTGCCACAGCTCGCACTGATGTCCTATCCTGGATGAGCTGGACTACCTGAGCAACTTCTGGGGGTTGTAGACAATGCTTCATGCTTCCTCTAGGGGTGAGAGCAATGACAAAATGCAAAAGTGACCAAAACAACAGCCAAAAAGGATGAGAACAGAGAAATGGTCTGTGATCACCACCTGCAGAACCACTCCTTTACAGGGGTTGTTTTTCTAATTGCCTATAATTTCTACCTGTTGTCTGTCCAATTTGCAGAATTGCACAATTTGCGCAGGAGAAATTGATTCACAATTAGTGTTGCTTCATAATTGGACAGGTTGATTTCACAGAAGTGTGATTGACTTAGAGTTGCATTGTGTTGTTTAAGTGTTCCCTTTATTTTTTGAACAGTTGTACATCTTACCTATGCTGTTTCGTGGAGATATTCTTGGTATAACCTCTGTTATTTGAACCTGTATGCTGCCTCTGTGCCCATCATTTAAGAGGTCAATCGGGGCTGGCTGTTTCAGTAAGTCTGTGAGAGTCCTGAAAGCAGAAAATACAAAGAAATAAATACCACTCCAAAAATATTTTTAAAATGTACATCTCAATTAGAGATGAGCGAATTTCACAAAAATTCAATTCGGACGGATCGTTGAATTTCCCAAAAAAGATTCAGTTAGACACAAATTTATTTGTGACGAATCACGTTAAAAAACAACTATTTCCTGGCTGCTGAGAGCCTGCATAGTAGTGTAGAACACTGTGCGTTGCAGAAACATGCATAGTGAGTCCGCTGTGCTACTGAAACAGTACTGTGAGTCAGTATGACATGCAGACGACAGGTGTCACTCGTAGTATCACTTCACACTTCACTCATTTGGTCAGTTATGGGGCCACAATTGACCAAATAACTCAAGTGTGAACTCAGCCTTACAGGTCAATGTTAGCGTCAGGTATAAAGATCTGTGCAGTGGCCCAAGATTGTACTATAGAGTAAAAGAGCGCACTCCTTTTACACCGTCTTCAGCTGATTCCACATAGATTTCTACAGAACCTGTTCTGTTACATGCTGAGACAAGTAGTGCCCCCCTGACAGAGTGTAGAGGGTGTCATGAGTAAGTTTGTGTTGATGTCACTGTTTATTTTGCCCTCCTTCTCATCCGTCATAAGAACAACACCAAAATAAAGGATCCTGTCTTTTGAGCATCCCCCTTCACACGGTCAGCATTAGCTCAGTAATCCATTAGTATTGCTAAGGCCAAAAAAAACTGGAGTGGATCCAAAATAGATGACACGTGAATAGAATATTTGCATGCCTTCTGTGTTTTGTACCCACTCCTGCTTTTGGCTTCCTGATCAATCCAATCCTGATGCAAAATAGGGACCGTGTGATACAGGTCTTTGGGCTGCTCCAAAGCCTGGATCCGTTGTGTTTCTCATTTTTCCATCCTTCTGACAGATCAGAAGAAACGTAAAATAAATGGTGATGTCAACAAAGCCAGTGACAGAGTGGTGAGGGTGGCAACAGCATAAGGAGTCAACTCAGTGGCCCAGTGACAGAGTGGTGAGGTGGCAACAGCATTTGGCGTCAACACAGTGGCCCAGTGACAGAGTGGCGAGGTGGCAACAGCATGGGGAGTCAACACAGGGGCCCAATCACAGAGTGGTGAGGGGGAAACAGCATGAGGAGTCAAAACAGTGGCCCAGTTACAGAGAGGTGAGGGTGGAAACAGCATGAGGAGTCCACACAGTGGCCCAGTCACAGAGTGGTGAGGGTGGCAACAGCATGAGGAGTCAACAAAGTGGCCCAGTCACAGAGTGGTGAGGTGGCAACAGCATAACGAGTTAACACAGTGGCCCAGTCACAGAGTGGTGAGGGTGGAAACAGCATGAAGCGTCAACACAGTGGCCGAGTCACAGAGTGGTGAGGTGGCAACAGCATGAGGAGTCAACACAGTTGCCCAGTGACAGAGTGGTGAGGGTGGAAACAGCATGAAGAGTCAACACAGTGGCCCAGTGACAGAGTGGTGAGGAGGCAACAGCATGAGGAGTCAACACAGAGGCCCAGTCACAGAGTAGTGAGGTGGGGGGCAAAAGCAGTGGCAGTAACAGCACAAGATGGTGGGTGGCAGTAGGAGCACATGGAGGCAGGTATGTGGCATCAGGTGGGTCGCAACATCTGAATAGTGGCTGAAGCAGATAGCCAGAAGAAAGGGGTCTCTTTTCACAAAGTTTTGGTGTGGCACCCAGATTGATCTAGTCTGATGCATCAGGCACTGGCATGTAGAAATCCCGTCTGATCCACGCCTGATTAATCTTAACAAAGGTCAGTCTCTCCACACTTTGGGTGGAAAGGCGAGTTCTCCTTGGGGTAACTATGCCCCCAGCCGCACTAAACACCCACTCTGATGCCACACTACTGACCAGGCAGGAAAGCTTGTCCAGGGCAAGCCAGTTGCGGCCACAAATCAAGTTTGGCTGGCCAGTAGTCCAAGGGGTCTTCCATGTGGGATGGCAGGGTCCTGTCCAAATATGCCACCACTTGCTGGTTCAGGTTTTGCTCCATGTCTTGCTGCTGCTGGTGGGTGCTTTACTAGGTGGGTGAAGCAAAGTGCTCATCAGAGACTCTAGACTTAAGTTGCTGCTGATGGAGCTGGGACTGCTCCTCCCCCCCCTCCAGCAGCCATGGCAGTGGAAGGTGAGTGCAGAGGGCCCCCGCTGGTCAGACCTTCGTGAAGATGGGCGATGGTGCACATAGGCCACATATGATGTCTCGACAGTAGTTGAGTTTATCCTTCCTCTCAGCGGGTGGAAAAAAGGCCCCCATTTTGGAGCGTTAGCGAGGGTCTAACATGGTGGAGAGCCAGTAGTCATCCATCTGCCGAATTGTGACAATTCGGCTATCACTACACAAGTAACTGAGCATGCATCAGGCCATTTGCGCAAGGGACTCGGAGGGATTCCCTTCCTCCATTGCATACTGCCACTGTATCTCTGGGTCATCGCCCTGGTCTTCCTCATTGCCCTCTATCTCCTCCTGCTCCCTTTCTCCACTCAGTTCTGCTGAAAAACCACCCATTTCTGTATATATTGCTTGTGCGTGAATGTCCTGCTCCTCCTCCTCCAGTTCAGCCCCCACAACGCTCAGGTGGCCATGAAATATAGGTAAACCAAACAAAGGGAGAAGCAGCACTGCAATACCTCTATTGAGGTTTATATACCATAAACAAGTCCATTCATATATACCTCCAAAGGGAGTATAGGGTGCCCGCAGTTCCAGGTCCTGGCTTCAAGGTCCTGCAGTAGCAAAAATAATATAGATTCCACAGCACTCCAATGATTCAATCAAACTTCGTGTTTTATTTGAAATTCATGTGGCAGACATCAGCAAAAATGGCAACGTTTCGGCTCGGTTGAGCCTTTATCAAGCAAATGAGCAGGTATACAAAGCAATCTTATATAGCCCCTCACAGGGGGTGTGTATCAATCTCATGAGGTGTGTCTTATCACAATTAGCATATAATACATATAGAGCAAATCCGCCCCTATTGTGATCCTATAAAAGCATCAAGATCAACAGCGATACAAAATTCATGTAAGGAGTTGGAGACTCTCTGGGTCTGCTTGCAAAATAAAAAGGGATCTGTTACCAGAGTAGGTGCTATCTATAGGCCTCCAGGGCAATCTGAAGAGCATGACATTATGCTGGTGGACGAGATTACCCAAATGGCAGTAAAGGGAGATATTGTAGTTATGGGAGACTTCAACATGCCGGATGTTGATTGGAATATCCCTTGTGCATCCACATGCAAAAGTAGGAACATACTAGAGGCCCTGACGGGTATGTCCCTAAAACAGTTGGTGAAAGCGCCAACTAGAGGTGAAAATATCTTAGATCTAGTATTTACAAATGGGGATCTGGTATCTGAGGTGAAGGTGGGAGAAAATCTGGGTTCCAGTGACTACCAATGTTTGTGGTTCGAAATCCAAACTGACTGTGAGAAATCCCATTCTGCAACCAAAGTATTGGATTTTACGAAGACCAAGTTTGAGGTTATGGGAGAATATGTAAAGAAAGAATTAAAAGGGTGGGATAAAACAGCAAGAGCGAGTGCTCAGTGGAAGGCATTTAAAGTCCTCTTAAAGGCAACTAGACTATATGTTAGACAAATTAGCAAAAGGAAAAGAAAGAGAAATCCACTATGGTTTACTAGAGAGGTAAGAGCTATAGTGAATGATAAAAAGTCTGCCTATAAGAGGTATAAAGAGTCTGGAAGTGTAGCGGACAGAGAAGTTTATAAAATTATACAGAAGAAGACAAAACAGAGTATTAATGCTGCTAAAGCTTCAAAGGAAGAAGAAATGGCCAAATCTGTTAAGGAGGGAAATAAAACCTTCTTCAGATATATTAGTGACAGGAAGAAGAAAAATTGTGGCATTACAAAACTTAGCAATGGAAAAAATCTGTATATAGATGGGAATAAGACGGTCGCTGACCATCTGAATAACTACTTCTGCTCAGTTTTTTCAGATGGCGACTTTCATAATCAGAACATGGCTGGACATAGCACTGCCTCTAGTTGTAAAGTTTCAGCCCCAGTGTTTTCAGAGGCCGATGTTCTACAAGAACTTGTCCGGCTAAAGTTAAATAAGGCAATGGGTCCGGATGGCATCCACCCCAGAGTTCTTAAAGAACTCCAATCTGTGATTGTTGGCCCCCTGACTGATCTGTATAATCAGTCCCTTCTTACAGGAGATGTTCCTGATGATTGGAGAATGGCTAATGTTGTACCCATTCACAAGAAGGGTAGTAGAGAAGAAGCTAGTAACTATAGGCCAGTCAGCTTGACATCTGTAGTGGTAAAAATGATGGAAACTCTACTAAAAAAGAAGATAATTGACCATCTAACAACAAACAACTTGATGGACCCAAACCAGCATGGCTTTACTGAGGGCCGATCATGTCAGACTAATCTCATTGATTTCTTTGACTATGTAACTAAAGTGCTGGATGAAGGTGGTGCTGTGGATATCGCCTACCTGGATTTCAGTAAAGCTTTTGATACGGTTCCTGTAGAAGGAAGTGCTGGTATGTATGTGTGTATATATGTATATGCATGCCTGCCCCCTTTATGAGGCATGCATATATATGTATATCTATATATGGGCCTTCTATATATGTATCTGTGGGTCTCCAGATATGCCCCAATATGTGGTGCCCTCTGATGCATATGATGCCCCCTATATATTATATTGTGCCCCCAGTTGCTCCTAATGTATATAGATACATGTATATATGCCCCAGTTTTATATGCATTTATCTATATACATATAAACTGACCCTCAACCCTGCATCCCCCTGGAGACGCATACCAGCGCACTTGCAGGAGGGAGACGCCACCCTGATGACAGTCTGGGGCACATCAAAGGACAGAGGATTGATAAGATCATCTACCCTTTGTCACACACCTCTGGTATCAGCTGTTCACAGCAAGGCTTGCTATGAACAGGGGTGTTGGCCTCCATTGCTTACATTGTGAAGGTTTATCTACCCAATCAAGCAGTTGGTGACTTGCTAAACCGGTTTTTATAGCATGGGCCATCCACACCTCTGCCATATGGAAAGCCACCTTCGCCCCACTCATGAGGGATAAAAAGTCCAGCATTTTAGGGACTAGGGCAGAAAGAGCTTGCACCACCACAGGCAGAGGAGCTTTTGATCACCTGAAGGAAAATGGGGGAAAGGTCACCATAACAGAGTTCCAGCAAGGATTGGTCTAAGTATCCCAAGAACCCCTAACCCTTGCCCTACCTTTTAACCCCTGAACCACCAATGCTTTCCCTGTAACCCCTGCAATACCCCAGCTGCCCTATTTTCCCTAACCCATGATCCAACCCCTGTTGCTCTAACCCCTGTAACCATCCTGCCCATACCTCCCTGCACCCTTGCCCTGAGGAACCTGGGCTAACCCCTGCTGCCCTGCCAGTGTCCCTGTCCATTTAACCCCTGCAATATCCCTCATTATCCCCTACTATTGTAATTTAACCCTTTGTCCCCAGGGACAGTATAGTATAGGTGAGGGTGGGCTGCTATCTGTATATTGTGAGTGTATGTGTTAGATTTAGTATTGTGGGTGGAATTAATTGTGGGAAGTGTGCAGTGTAGTCGGTGTATAATATTGTATTGTTGTGCGGCTATATGTATATATATTTATATACGCTAATATAAATATATATAGATATAGTCTAAATAATTAGACGGTAGACATTGTTTTGTAATAAAGTATTTTATTGTTTAAAATACAGTTTACATTGTCTTTGTAGTCGCCGCTATAGCTTAAGCGTGTAGGGAATAGAACAGTGTGGGAAATAAATAGGCGGAGCTAGCGTCAGCCGGGTACGCCTATTTATGAATATTAATTAATAATATTCCACAAAATATTATTAATTAATAGCTCCTTTAACAGTTCCCCATAAAGAGCTGATAGAGAAGTTATCAAAAATTAGACTTAACCCCTGGATAATTCAGTGGATCTGCAGTTGGCTGAAGGACAGATACCAGAGGGTTGTTGTTAATGGAGTGTATTCTGAGGAGAGGCTGGTTACAAGTGGGGTGCCACAAGGATCTGTTCTGGGTCCTGCTCTGTTTAACATGTTTGTAAGTGACATAAGGGACGGCTTGGTAGGGAAGGTTTGCTTGTTTGCTGATGACACAAAAGTGTGTAATAGGGTTGATGTTCCAGGAGGTGTCGATAATATGGAAAATGATTTATCTTTATTAGATAAGTGGTCAAAACAATGGAAACTGCAGTTCAATGTTTCCAAATGTAAAATAATGCACTTGGGGAGAAGAAATCCTCTATCTGAGTATCGTATTGGCAGTTCTATGCTAACAAAGACCTCAGAAGAGAAGGATTTGGGGGTAGTCATCTCTGACAGCCTCAAAATGAGTAACCAATGCAGCCAGGCGGTAGGGAAAGCAAATCGTATGCTTGGCTGCATAGCTAGAGGTATAACGAGCAGAAAGAGGGAGATTATGATCCCTCTGTATAGAGATCTAGTGAGACCACATCTGGAATACTGTGTTCAATTCTGGAGACCTCACCTGCAAAAGGATAGAACGGGTCCAAAGAAGAGCTACAAAAATGGTGGAAGGTCTAAAGCATAGAACTTATCAAGAAAGACTCCGAGTTCTTAATATGTATAGTCTGGAGGAAAGAAGAGAAAGGGGGGACATGATTGAAACCTTTAAATATGTTAAAGGACTGAATAAAGTTCAGGAGGGAAGGGTTATTAATAAGAAACTGAACACAAGAACAAGGGGGCACAATCTGAGGTTAGTTGGGGGACAAAATCAAGAACAACATTAGAAAATATTACTTCACTGAAAGAGTAGTAGAAGCTTGGAACAAACTTCCAGCAGAGGTGGTTGATAAATTCACAGTAACTGAATTTAAACATGCCTGGGATAAACATGTATCTATCCTAAGATAACAATAAAAGGATAATAAAAGGGCAGACTAGATGGACCAGGTGGTCTTTTTCTGCCGTCAATCTTCTATGTTTCTATGTTTCTATCTCAGCTGTGTATAATACAATAAAACAGTGTCCACAATGTGTTCATCTTACCAGTATAGGCCGGTACGTCTGGAAATAGGCCCGGACACCCGAAAGTAACTCCACACACGTGCAGCGTCTCATCCCGTATAGTGCGCATGCGCACCAGCCGGGAGGCGCGCGGACGTGTAGGAACCAGTTAAGTTGTCAATGTGTGACGTGGAAAACATCAGTACATCCCAATGGGAGGCGCTATGTAAATTTCGACCAATCGGGAAACAGTAGCCATGGAAACTAAAACGGCATAGTCACATGGCCACAGTGTTTCCTTCCTGGTATACTATACAATTAATGGAGTGAATTAAAAATGCACTGGTGGGCAGTTTTAATCAAAAACACGTCCCCTTATCCGTGGGATCCCCAGTTGGGGGACAAACCTACAGATTCAAAGAGGACCCATAATTAAAGCGGCAGCAGTTGATCGCAGATCGCCATAGACGACGTGCGTCCTACATGGAGCCACTATAATCATTATGGTCTCCACAGTTTTTATTCCTCCTGCTGAGTGTCACTGGATACCTCACTCAAGAGGTTGTCCTGGTGTTTTCACTCATGCAGAGGGGAAAAAAATATGGCTCCTAAATATGTGGGGTGCACATGTCATTTTTTAGCATATGCCCCTACCACAAGGAAGGAGTCCAATAGTTGCTATGGTCGCAATGTCTCAACCATATGTGTTTGCATATGGGAGATCATATAGTGACCATAGCATTACAACTGTATAGGAGGCCTTAAGAGTAAGAAAGAGACAGATTAAACATACAGTAACAGTCCACCAATGCCATGTTACTAACAATCATATAAGGAGTTCCTGATGCTATGTCACATGTGATTATTGGTGACCGGGTCCAGTTCCAACAGGTATCAGTCTCTGGAATAGAAAGGAAAAGTGACACTGATTAGTGACATTATTTAAGCAGACAGTAAAAAACATTCTCAACCAATTGGTTGGGCATCACTTAAGTTACATTAAAATACATATGTACAGAACACATACATAAGAAAAAAGAAAATCAGTATATACCTATGTCTACATTGACGTGTGTTGTAGATCAGATCCTATAAGAAAACACCCAGGGAGAAGTCCCTATTCAGGCCTCTTGGTTCTAGGGTATCTAACTCGTAGATCCATTTTAATTCTTTTTGTTTTAAAAGTTTTTCACGGTCGCCTCCCCTCTTTAGTTCGGGGACGCCATCAATAATTTTGAATCGCAACTGTGAGATATTATGTCCCATCTTAACAAAGTGGTCAGGGATTGGGAGATCTATTTTTTTGTTCCTAATTTTTGATTTATGTTGAGTAAACCTCTTTTTAAACTCTTGCGTGGTCTCTCCCACATATAAGAGGCCACATGGGCATTGCAGGACATAGATGACAAATGTTGAGTCACAAGTAGAGATGAGCGAGTAGTGAAATATTCGAAAGTTCGAAATTCGATTCGAATAGACCGCGATATTCGGCTATTCGACCGAATATCGAATCCCATTAAAGTCTATGGGAAAAAAATGCTCGCCACTTGGAAATCTCAATTCGACCACTTGGAGGTCACCAAGTCCACCCTGAAACCTCAGAAAAGGATGCCAACACTGCTGGAATGCAACTGGGACAGCAGGGGAAGCATGTCTGGGTGCATATAACGCGCCCAAGTCGCACTATTACGCCACTATCACAGCCTCTCAACAATACACTCCAAAGACAATGTAACCTCTCTGTAAAGTGAGACCCTACAAGGAAACCTTCTTTCCTCTACATTGCCATGGACCCCAAGCCAAACTAGACAAAAAAGAAGATAAAATTCTGCACCCCTTAAAATCACGTTGCCTATGACAACCACAGATGGCATAGGCAAGGGGGAAAGCAATCAAGCCATCACTATTTTTCCCTCTGTGCCATCCCTGCCTTGCCCAGGCACATGTCCCAAAACATCATCCACGCCCGAGTAACACGGTTACTGCAAAAGGCCATTTGACCACCAACACTTTGGTTTGAGGCCGGGGATGCTACATCTCCCTGACGGCACACTGGGTGAATGTTGTGGAGGCGGGGACGGGCAAACCTGCTACCCCCACCCAAGTTTTGGGCCTTGGTTCTGTCTGGATTTCCGCAACCCTTACAGACAGCTCGGCAAACCCCTCCTTCTCCTTCTAGATTTGTTAAATCTGTCCACCACCCAGTCAAGTCCACAAAGTCCAGTCTCGTCGATAGCCTGCAGAAACTGCAGGGACCTCACTCTGACCCTCCTTCCTCCCACCCTGGCCAATGTTATCAACCAAGTGTTCCCACCCATGCAAGAATCGCAGGAGCTATCTGAGGATTTTGTTTGTTCTGATGCCCAAACACTGGAGCAAGCTCCATCTCTAGCTGATGGTGGTGTGGAACGGGCACTAAAGTGTAAAATGATTAGGGACGATGATGAGACACAGTTGCCAGCAAGGGAGGCTGTTGGAGCAAAGTGAGGCAGTGTAAGAGGAGGTGGTTGAGTATGACGAAGTCAGTGACCCGACCTGGCCCAGTGTCATGTCTAGCAGGTAAAGCAGTGGGGATGTTGAGGGATGCGTAGGACCGCAAAAGGCAGGAAGAGGCCGTGGGCTGGCCAGAGGCTCATGGAGAAGGCAGGCTAGAGCCCGCAGGGCCGCATCTCTTCCCTATAACAGGCCCCCACACAAAGCTCTCCCATCGAGGGCTCTTAGGTCCTTGTTGTGAAAATATTTTAATGAGTGCGCAAAGTTAGCTTGAGGTGAGCCCTCGAAAAAATTATATGGAGGCCCAAGAGGTGAGCCCTCGAAAAAATTAAGTGGAGGCCAAAGAGGTGAGACCTCTTAAAAATTGTATTAAGGCCCAAGAGGTGAGCCATAATAAAAATTGTTTGTAGGCCCAAGAGGTGAGACCTCTTAAAAATTGTTTGTAGGCCCAAAAGGTGAGCCATGAGAAAAATTGTTTGTAGGCCCAAGAGGTGAGACCTCTTAAAAATTGTTTGTAGGCCCAAGAGGTGAGACCTCTTAAAAATTATGTGGAGGCCAAAGAGGTGAGACCTCTTAAAAATTGTTTGTAGGCCCAAGAGGTGAGCCATGAGAAAAATTGTTTGTAGGCCCAAGAGGTGAGACCTCTTAAAAATTATGTGGAGGCCCAAGAGGTGAGACCTCTTAAAAATTGTTTGTAGGCCCAAGAGGTGAGCCATGAGAAAAATTGTTTGTAGGCCCAAGAGGTGAGACCTCTTAAAAATTATGTGGAGACCAAAGAGGTGAGACCTCTTAAAAATTGTTTGTAGGCCCAAGAGGTGAGACCTCTAAACAATTGTATTAAGGCCCAAGAGTGAGCCATAATAAAAATTGTTTGTAGGCCCAAGAGGTGAGACCTCTTAAAAAATTGTTTGTAGGCCCAAGAGGTGAGACCTCTTAAAAATTGTATTAAGGCCCAAGAGGTGAGCCATAATAAAATTTTTGTAGGCCCAAGAGGTGAGACCTCTTAAAAATTGTTTGTAGGCCCAAGAGGTGAGACCTCTTAAAAATTATGTGGAGGCCAAAGAGGTGAGACCTCTTAAAAATTGTTTGTAGGCCCAAGAGGTGAGCCATGAGAAAAATTGTTTGTAGGCCCAAGAGGTGAGACCTCTTAAAAATTATGTGGAGGCCCAAGAGTGAGACCTCTTAAAAATTGTTTGTAGGAGGGTGAGCCATGAAAAAAATTGTTTGTAGCCCAAGAGGTGAGAAGACCTCTTAAAAATTGTGAGGCTAAGAGGTGAGACCTCTTAAAATTGTTTGTAGGCCCAAGAGGTGAGACCTCTTAAAAATTGTTTATAGGCCCAAGAGGTGAGCCATAAATATATATATTTTTTTTATTTTACGGAGCAATTCTAAGGCGGTTAAGGAGGAGGAGGAGGAGGTGGAGGAGGAAATGGCACTTCATACAGATGGCACTTCACTTTTGGCTGCTTTCCACTGTTGGAGAAGCAAAGTCTGGGTCAATCCACTTGCTGTTCATTTTGATTAGCGTCGGTTGACAGGCGGCTGCGCTTATCGGTTATAATGCCCCCGGCTGCGCTGAACACCCTTTCTGATAGCACGCTGGCGGCAGGGCAGGCAAGCACCTCCAAGGCGTACAGGGACAGTTCCAGCCACGTGTCCAACTTGGAGACCCAGTAAGTGTAGGACGCCGAGGGATCGGGGAGGACAGGGGTACGGTCTGCCAGGTACTCCCGCAACATCCGCCGATACTTGTCCCTCCTGCTGATAGCGGGCCCCGCAGTGATGGAAGTTGCACGAGGGGGTGCCATGAACGTGTCCCACACCTTGGAGAGTGTTCCCCTGGTGGCTGTGGGCCTGATCGATGTTGTGGGACTCTGTGAGACCCTCTCCTCTCTGCCGCCAGCGATGGTGGGTGGGAAAATCTCCATCATGTTCTGCACGAGTTCCCTCTGGTATTCCAGCAATCGATTCGTCCTCTCCTCTACCGGAATAAAAGAGGAGACATTATCTTTATACCGGGGGTCCAGGAGTGCGAAGACCCAGTACAGTTTGTTCTCCACTATCCGGACAACACGTGTGTCCCGGGAAAAGCAGCCCAGCATGAAGTCAGCCATGTGTACCAGACTCTGAATAGGCATGACGTCACTGCCCCCACCAGAAGGATCACTTGCCATTTCCTCCTCTTCCTCTTCCGCCTCCTCTCCGCCCCATCCACGCTGAACCAATGGGACGCACACAGCCTGACTGCTACCCTCGCCGCCAGCATCGCCTCCTCTTCCACAGCCACCTCCACGTCGTCCTCCTCCTCCTCATCCTCCTCCTCCTCCTGCAACTGCCACCGAGAAGCAGACAAAAGTGTGGTCTGACTGTGTAGCTCCGTTGCGTCTCCTCCTACCCCCGTCTCCTCTGCGTGCAATGCGTTCTCCCTTATTGCGATGAGCGATTCTTTAAGGACGCATAGGAGCGGGATGGTTACGCTCACTATAGCGTCCTCGCTGCTGACCTTCTTGGTGGACTCCTCAAAGATACGCAGTACATCGCATATGTCTGCCATCCATGGCCACTCGTGGTTGGCAAACTGAGGGAGCTGAGTTGGAGGCACGCGTGGATTCATAATCTGGTACTCCATCAATGCTCTCTGCTGCTCACACACCCTGGCCAACATGGAATAGGTGGAATTCCAGCGAGTCGGCAGGTCGCACAACAGCCGATGTTCAGGCAAATGGAGGCGTTGCTGGAGTTTTTTTAAGCTAGCAGCAGCTACAGTTGACTTCCGAAAGTGAGCGCACAAGCGCCGCACTTTCACCAGTAGCTCTGCCAGGTTGGGGTAAGTCTTTAGAAATTTTTGGACTACCAGATTAAAAACGTGGGCCAGGCATGGTACGTGATTGAGTTTGGCAAGCTCCAGAGCCGCCACCAGGTTACGGCCGTTATCGCACACGACCATGCCTGGTCCTAGCTGCAGCGGCGACAGCCACATCTCCGTCTGCTGCAATATGGCGTCCCTCACCTCTGGGGCGCTGTGCTTCCTGTCGCCCAAGCTGATGAGCTTAAGCACCGCCTGCTGACGTCTCCCCGCGCCAGTGCTGCAACGCTTCCAGCTAGCGGCTGAGGGCGATGTTAAGGCAGAGGAGGAGGAGGAGGAGGAGGAGGAGAGGAGGGGGGTTTATCAGAACCCGTGCTGGCAATCTTGGGCGGGGGTGGTAGGTAGGCCGTCTCTGTTTGCGACCCCGTCCCCGCTTCCACAACATTCACCCAGTGTGCCATCAAAGAGATGTATCGTCCCTGGCCGCAAGTGCTTGTCCACGAGTCGGTGGTCAAGTGGACCTTTGCGCTGACTGCGTACCTCAGGGCCCGCCTGATGTTACGCGACACGTGCTGGTGCAGGGCGGGGACGGCACTCCGGGAAAAGTAGTGGCGGCTGGGGACGGAATAGCGAGGTGCGGCAGCCGCCATCAGGTCGCGGAAGGCCTGCGTCTCCACAAGCCTAAACGGCAACATCTCCAGGGCCATCAGTTTGGAGATGTGGCAGTTTAAGGCTTGGGCTTGGGGGTGACTCGAGGCGTACTTCCGCCTGCGGTCGAACGCCTGCGAGATGGACAGTTGATGGGACGAGGAGTGTGCAAACCGCGCTCAGTTTGTCATCCGCACAAACATTAAAAAATCTCCACACCACAGAAGTACGAGGCCTCGATGGGGGAGCTTCGCACGACTGCCCGCTGCCGGGAACAGCTTCGGCCCTGCTGGCTGTGGCCTCACTTCTCTGTCTGGACTGTAATCTGCCTGTGGACATCCCTCTGCCTGTGGACATCCCTCTGCCTCTTGCTGCCTTTTTCGGTGCTGCGCAGACCACCACCTCTCCACTGCTTTCCCCGCTGGACATCACCCCTGGCCAAGTGGGGTCGGTCATTTCGTCACCCACCACCTCCTCTTCCACTTCCTCACTCTGCTCCTCCTCCTGCCCACTGGACATTCCAACAGCCTCCCTTGATGGCAACTGCGTCTCATCATCATCATCGCTCATGATAACAGATGCTGGTTCAGGGTCCACATCAGCAGGAGATGGCGAATACTCAAGTGTTTGGGCATCACTACAAACAAATTCCTCTGCTAGCTCCTGGGATTCTTCCGGCACATCTGAAAAAGGACCCGAAAAGAGCTCCTGGGAGGGGTCAATGGTGGGATGACTCTGTTGGCCAGGTGTGGAGGAAGGAGGGTCAGAGACTGTGTGGATGACTGGCTGGTGGACAACTGTGTGGAAGCGCTATCGGCTATCCATTGCACCACCTGTTCAACCTGCTCAGGCCTCAACAGCGGTGTAACCCGCCCCCTGCTTAACTGTCGCATAAAGGCAGGGATTCTGGATGAGTGGGATCCTGGCTGCCCCTCACCAGCACGCATTGTATCCCCACTGGCTTCAACAAGGCCCCCAACAGCATTTCCGCGCCCCCGTCCTCGTCCACGTCCGATTCCGCTAGCCCTACGCATTTTTTTTTTTTGTTACAATATTTTGCCTTCACAGCCGTATACTACCAGTTTCAGACCGGTGTGTATTAAACACCACGTATATAAAATACTTTTGCAAGCACGCAGAACGCTCAGTACAGTAGACAAAGAAAAGGACTTTTTTGTTATATTTCTAGGTACACAGCCGTGTACTAACAGGTCAGATGGTGTGTATTAACACCACGTATATAAAATACTTTTGCAAGCACGCAGAACGCTCAGGTACAGTAGACAAAGAAAAGGCCTTTTTTTGTTATATTTCTAGGTACAACAGCCGTGTACTAACAGGTCAGGACGGTGTGTATTAAAACCAACGTATATAAAATACTTTTGCAAGCACGCAGAAACGCTCAGTACAGAGAAAGAAAAGGCCTTTTTTTTTAATATTTCTAGGACATAGCCGTGTACTAACAGGTCGACGGGTGTATTAACACACGTATATAAAATACTTTTGCAAGCACGCAGAACGCTCATACAGTAGACAAAGAAAAGGCCTAGTTTTTTAATATTTTCTAGGTACACGTGTACTAACAGGTCAGACGGTGTGTATAACACCACGTATATCAAATACTTTTGCAAGCACGCAGAACGCTTAGTACAGTAGACAAAGAAAAGGCCTAGTTTTTTTATTTCTAGGTACACAGCCGTGTACTAACAGGTCAGACGGTGTGTATTACACCACGTATATAAAATACTTTTGCAAGCACGCAGAACGCCACAGTACAGTGACAAAGAAAGGCTTTTTTTTTTATTTCTAGGTACACAGCCGTGTACTAACAGGTCAGACGGGTGGGTATTTACACCCAATATATAAAATACTTTTGCAGCACGCAGAAGCACAGTACAGGTAGACAAGAAAGGCCTCTTTTTGTTATATTTCTAGGTACACAGCCGTGTACTAACAGGTCAGCGGTGGGTATTGACACACGTATATAAAATAATTTTGCAAGCACCAGAACGCTTAGTACAGTAGACAAAGAAAAGGCCTTTTTTTTTTTATTTCTAGGTACACAGCCGTGTACTAACAGGTCAGGACGGTGGGTATTTACACCACGTATATAAAATAATTTTGCAAGCACGCAGAAACGCTCAGTACAGTAGACAAAGAAAAGGCCTTTTTTTTTTTATTTCTAAGTACACAGCCATGTACTAACAGGTCAGACGGTGGGTATTAACACCACGTATATAAAATACTTTTGCAAGCACGCAGAACGCTCAGTATAGTAGACAAAGAAAAGGCCTTTTTTTTTATATTTCTAGGTACACAGCCGTGTACTAACAGGTCAGACGGTGTGTATTAACACCACGTATATAAAATACTTTTGCAAGCACGCAGAATGCTCAGTACAGTAGACAAAGAAAAGGCCTTTTTTTTATTTCTAGGTACATAGCCATGTACTAACAGGTCAGACGGTGGGTATTAACACCACGTATATAAAATACTTTTGCAAGCACGCAGAACGCTCAGTATAGTAGACAAAGAAAAGGCCTTTTTTTTAATATTTCTAGGTACACAGCCGTGTACTAACAGGTCAGACGGTGTGTATTAACACCACGTATATAAAATACTTTTGCAAGCACGCAGAACGCTCAGTACAGTAGACAAAGAAAAGGCCTTTTTTTTTTTATTTCTAGGTACACAGCCGTGTACTAACAGGTCAGATGGTGGGTATTTACACCACGTATATAAAATACTTTTGCAAGCACGCAGAACGCTCAGTATAGTAGACAAAGAAAAGGCCTTTTTTTTTTATATTTCTAGGTACACAGCCGTGTACTAACAGGTCAGACGGTGTGTATTAACACCACGTATATAAAATACTTTTGCAAGCACGCAGAACGCTCAGTACAGTAGACAAAGAAAAGGCCTTTTTTTTTATATTCTAGGTTACACAGCCATTGTACTAACAGGTCAGACGTGTGTATTAACACCACGTATATAAATACTTTGCAAGCACGCGAACGCTCAGTTATAGTAGACAAAGAAAAGGCCTTTTTTTAATATTTCTAGGTACACAGCCGTGTACTAACAGGTCAGACGGTGTGTATTAACACCACGTATATTAAAATACTTTTGCAAGCACGCAGAACGCTCAGTACAGTAGACAAAGAAAAGGCCTTTTTTTTTTTATTTCTAGGTACACAGCCGTGTACTACAGGTCAGATGGTGGGGTATTTACACCACGTATATAAAATACTTTTGCAAGCACGCAGAACGCCACAGTACAGGTGCCAAAGAAAGCCTAGTTTTTTAAATATTTCTAGGTACACAGCCGTGTACTAACAGTTCAGACGGTGTGTATTAACACCACGTATATAAAATACTTTTGCAAGGCACGCAGAACGCACAGTATAGTAGACAAAGAAAATGCCTTTTTTTTTTAATATTTCTAGGTACACAGCCGTGTACTAACAGGTCAGACGGTGTGTATTAACACCACGTATATAAAATACTTTTGCAAGCACGCAGAACGCTCAGT
Source organism: Rhinella marina (assembly GCA_900303285.1). Taxonomy (NCBI): domain Eukaryota; kingdom Metazoa; phylum Chordata; class Amphibia; order Anura; family Bufonidae; genus Rhinella; species Rhinella marina. The sequence continues at coordinate 419 of ONZH01015449.1, read as the reverse complement.
ATAGTAGACAAAGAAAAGGCCTTTTTTTTTATATTTCTAGGTACACAGCCGTGTACTAACAGGTCAGACGGTGTGTATTAACACCACGTATATAAAATACTTTTGCAAGCACGCAGAACGCTCAGTATAGTAGACAAAGAAAAGGCATTTTTTTTGTTATATTTCTAGGTACACAGCCGTGTACTAACAGGTCAGACGGTGTGTATTAACACCACGTATATAAAATACTTTTGCAAGCACGCAGAACGCTCAGTACAGTAGACAAAGAAAAGGCCTAGTTTTTTTATATTTCTAGGTACACAGCCGTGTACTAACAGGTCAGACGGTGTGTATTAACACCACATATATGAAATAATTTTGCAAGCACGCAGAACGCTCAGTATAGTAGAGAAAGAAAAGCCTTTTTTTTTTATATTTCT
>ONZH01015448.1:0-72189 GCA_900303285.1 Rhinella marina | reverse complement strand
CTACTATAATACTGCCCTATGTAAAGAATAACTACTATAAACTGCTACGAATATACTACTATAATACTGCTCCTATGTACAAGAATATAACTACTATAATACTGCTCCTATGTACAAGAATATAACTACTATAATACTGCTCCTATGTACAAGAATATAACTACTATAATAACTGCTCCTATGTACAAGAATATAACTACTATAATACTGCTCCTATGTACAAGAATATAACTACTATAATACTGCTCCTATGTACAAGAATATAACTACTATAATACTGCTCCTATGTACAAGAATATAAACTACTATAATACTGCTCCTATGTACAAGAATATAACTACTATAATACTGCTCCTATGTACAAGAATATAACTACTATAATACTGCTCCTATGTACAAGAATATAACTACTATAATACTGCTCCTATGTACAAGAATATAACTACTATAATACTGCCTCCTATGTACAAGAATATAACTACTATAATACTGCTCCTATGTACAAGAATATAACTACTATAATACTGCTCCTATGTACAAGAATATAACTACTATAATACTGCTCCTATGTACAAGAATATAAACTACTATAATACTGCTCCTATGTACAAGAATATAACTACTATAATACTGCTCCTATGTACAAGAATATAACTACTATAAATACTGCTCCTATGTACAAGAATATAACTAACTATATAATACTGCTCCTATGTACAAGAATAATATATACTACTATAATACTGCTCCTATGTACAAGAATATAACTACTATAATACTGCTCCTATGTACAAGAATATAACTACTATAATACTGCTCCTATGTACAAGAATATAACTACTATAATACTGCTCCTATGTACAAGAATATAACTACTATATATACTGCTCCTATGTACAAGAATATAACTACTATAATACTGCTCCTATGTACAAGAATATTAACTACTATAATACTGCTCCTATGTACAAGAATATAACTACTATAATACTGCTCCTATGTACAAGAATATAACTACTATAATACTGCTCCTATGTACAAGAATATAACTACTATAATACTGCTCCTATGTACAAGAATATAACTACTATAATACTGCCTCCTATGTACAAGAATATAACTACTAATAATACTGCTCCTATGTACAAGAATATAACTACTATAATACTGCTCCTATGTACAAGAATATAACTACTATAATACTGCTCCTATGTACAAGAATATAACTACTATAATACTGCTCCTATGTACAAGAATATAACTACTATAATACTGCTCCTATGTACAAGAATATAACTACTATAATACTGCCTCCTATGTACAAGAATATAACTACTATAATACTGCTCCTATGTACAAGAATATAACTACTATAATACTGCTCCTATGTACAAGAATATAACTACTATAATACTGCCTCCTATGTACAAGAATATAACTACTATAAATACTGCTCCTATGTACAAGAATATAACTACTATAATACTGCTCCTATGTACAAGAATATAACTACTATAATACTGCTCCTATGTACAAGAATATAACTACTATAATACTGCTCCTATGTACAAGAATATAAACTACTATAATACTGCTCCTATGTACAAGAATATAACTACTATAATACTGCTCCTATGTACAAGAATATAACTACTATAATACTGCTCCTATGTACAAGAATATAACTACTATAATATACTGCTCCTATGTACAAGAATATAACTACTATAATACTGCTCCTATGTACAAGAATATAACTACTATAATACTGCTCCTAATGTACAAGAATATAACTACTATAATACTGCTCCTATGTACAAGAATATAACTACTATAATACTGCTCCTATGTACAAGAATATAACTACTATAATACTGCCTCCTATGTACAAGAATATAACTACTATAATACTGCTCCTATGTACAAGAATATAACTACTATAATACTGCTCCTATGTACAAGAATATAAACTACTATAATACTGCCTCCTATGTACAAGAATATAACTACTATAATACTGCTCCTATGTACAAGAATATAACTACTATAATACTGCTCCTATGTACAAGAATATAACTACTATAATACTGCTCCTATGTACAAGAATATAACTACTATAATACTGCTCCTATGTACAAGAATATAAACTACTATAATACTGCTCCTATGTACAAGAATATAACTACTATAATACTGCCTCCTATGTACAAGAATATAACTACTATAATACTGCTCCTATGTACAAGAATATATAACTACTATAATACTGCTCCTATGTACAAGAATATAACTACTATAATACTGCTCCTATGTACAAGAATATAACTACTATAATACTGCCTCCTATGTACAAGAATATAACTACTATAATACTGCTCCTATGTACAAGAATATAACTACTATAATACTGCTCCTATGTACAAGAATATAACTACTATAATACTGCTCCTATGTACAAGAATATAACTACTATAATACTGCTCCTATGTACAAGAATATAACTACTATAATACTGCTCCTATGTACAAGAATATAACTACTATAATACTGCTCCTATGTACAAGAATATAACTACTATAATACTGCTCCTATGTACAAGAATATAACTACTATAATACTGCTCCTATGTACAAGAATATAACTACTATAATACTGCTCCTATGTACAAGAATATAACTACTATAATACTGCTCCTATGTACAAGAATATAACTACTATAATACTGCTCCTATGTACAAGAATATAACTACTATAATACTGCTCCTATGTACAAGAATATAACTACTATAATACTGCTCCTATGTACAAGAATATAACTACTATAATACTGCTCCTATGTACAAGAATATAACTACTATAATACTGCTCCTATGTATACAAGAATATAACTACTATAATACTGCTCCCTATGTACAAGAATATAACTACTATAATACTGCCTCCTATGTACAAGAATATAACTACTATAATACTGCTCCTATGTACAAGAATATAACTACTATAATACTGCTCCTATGTACAAGAATATAAACTACTATAATACTGCCTCCTATGTACAAGAATATAACTACTATAATACTGCCTCCTATGTATACAAGAATATAACTACTATAATACTGCTCCTATGTACAAGAATATAACTACTATAATACTGCTCCTATGTACAAGAATATAACTACTATAATACTGCTCCTATGTACAAGAATATAACTATAACTACTATAATACTGCTCCTATGTACAAGAATATAACTACTATAATACTGCTCCTATGTACAAGAATATAAACTACTATAAATACTGCTCCTATGTACAAGAATATAACTACTATAATACTGCTCCTATGTACAAGAATATAACTACTATAATACTGCTCCTATGTACAAGAATATAACTACTATAATACTGCTCCTATGTACAAGAATATAACTACTATAATACTGCTCCTATGTACAAGAATATAACTACTATAATACTGCTCCTATGTACAAGAATATAACTACTAATATACTGCTCCTATGTACAAGAAATATAACTACTATAATACTGCTCCTATGTACAAGAATATAACTACTATAATACTGCTCCTATGTGTACAAGAATATATAACTACTATAATACTGCTCCTATGTACAAGAATATAACTACTATAATACTGCTCCTATGTACAAGAATATAACTACTATAATACTGCTCCTATGTACAAGAATATAACTACTATAATACTGCCTCCTATGTACAAGAATATAACTACTATAATACTGCTCCTATGTACAAGAATATAACTACTATAATACTGCTCCTATGTACAAGAATATAACTACTATAAATACTGCTCCTATGTACAAGAATATAACTACTATAATACTGCTCCTATGTACAAGAATATAACTACTATAATACTGCTCCTATGTACAAGAATATAACTACTATAATACTGCTCCTATGTACAAGAATATAACTACTATAATACTGCTCCTATGTACAAGAATATAACTACTATAAATACTGCTCCTATGTACAAGAATATAATATACTACTATATAATACTGCTCCTATGTACAAGAAATATAACTACTATAATACTGCTCCTATGTACAAGAATATAACTACTATAATACTGCTCCTAATGTACAAGAATATAACTACTATAATACTGCTCCTATGTACAAGAATATAACTACTATAATACTGCTCCTATGTACAAGAATATAACTACTATAATACTGCTCCTATGTACAAGAATATAAACTACTATAATACTGCTCCTATGTACAAGAATATAACTACTATAATACTGCTCCTATGTACAAGAATATAACTACTATAATACTGCTCCTATGTACAAGAATATAACTACTATAATACTGCCTCCTATGTACAGAATATAACTACTATAATACTGCTCCTATGTACAAGAATATAACTACTATAATACTGCCTCCTATGTACAAGAATATAACTACTATTAATACTGCTCCTATGTACAAGAATATAACTACTATAATACTGCTCCTATGTACAAGAATATAACTACTATAATACTGCTCCTATGTACAAGAATATAACTACTATAATACTGCTCCTATGTACAAGAATATAACTACTATAATACTGCCTCCTATGTACAAGAATATAACTACTATAATACTGCTCCTATGTACAAGAATATAACTAACTACTATAATACTGCTTCCTATGTACAAGAATATAACTACTATAATACTGCCTCCTATGTACAAGAATATAACTACTATAATACTGCTCCTATGTACAAGAATATAACTACTATAATACTGCCTCCTATGTACAAGAATATACTACTATATAATACTGCTCCTATGTACAAGAATATAACTACTATAATACTGCTCCTATGTACAAGAATATAACTACTATAATACTGCTCCTATGTACAAGAATATAACTACTATAATACTGCTCCTATGTACAAGAATATAACTACTATAATACTGCCTCCTATGTACAAGAATATAACTACTATAATACTGCTCCTATGTACAAGAATATAAACTACTATAATACTGCTCCTATGTACAAGAATATAACTACTATAATACTGCTCCTATGTACAAGAATATAACTACTATAATACTGCTCCTATGTACAAGAATATAACTACTATAATACTGCCTCCTATGTACAAGAAATATAACTACTATAATACTGCTCCTATGTACAAGAATATAACTACTATAATACTGCTCCTATGTACAAGAATATAACTACTATAATACTGCTCCTATGTACAAGAATATAACTACTATAATACTGCTCCTATGTACAAGAATATAAACTACTATAATACTGCCTCCTATGTACAAGAATATAACTACTATATAATACTGCTCCTATGTACAAGAATATAAACTACTATAATACTGCTCCTATGTACAAGAATATAACTACTATAATACTGCCTCCTATGTACAAGAAATATAACTACTATAATACTGCTCCTATGTACAAGAATATAACTACTATATAATACTGCTCCTATGTACAAGAATATAACTACTATAATACTGCTCCTATGTACAAGAATATAACTACTATAATACTGCTCCTATGTACAAGAATATAACTACTACTATAATACTGCTCCTATGTACAAGAATATAACTACTATAATACTGCTCCTATGTACAAGAATATAACTACTATAATACTATGCTCCTATGCTACAAGAATATAACTACTATAATACTGCTCCTATGTACAAGAAATATAACTACTATAATACTGCTCCTATGTACAAGAATATAACTACTATAATACTGCCTCCTATGTACAAGAATATAACTACTATAATACTGCTCCTATGTACAAGAATATAACTACTATAATACTGCTCCTATGTACAAGAAATATAACTACTATAATACTGCTCCTATGTACAAAGAATATAACTACTATAATACTGCTCCTATGTACAAGAATATAACTACTACTATAATACTGCTCCTATGTACAAGAATATAACTACTATAATACTGCTCCTATGTACAAGAATATAACTACTATAATACTGCCTCCTATGTACAAGAATATAACTACTATAATACTGCTCCTATGTACAAGAATATAACTACTATAATACTGCTCCTATGTACAAGAATATAACTACTATAATACTACTGCTCCTATGTACAAGAATATAACTACTATAATACTGCTCCTATGCTATGTACAAGAATATAACTACTATAATACTGCTCCTATGTACAAGAATATAACTACTATAATACTGCTCCTATGTACAAGAATATAACTACTATAATACTGCCTCCTATGTACAAGAATATAACTACTATAATACTGCCTCCTATGTACAAGAATATAACTACTATAATACTGCTCCTATGTACTATAAAGAATATAACTACTATAATACTGCTCCTATGTACAAGAATATAACTATACTATAATACTGCCTTATGTACAAGAATATAACTACTATAATACTGCCTCCTATGTACAAGAATATAACTACTATAATACTGCTCCTATGTACAAGAATATAACTACTATAATACTGCTCCTATGTACAAGAATATAACTACTATAATACTGCCTCCTATGCTACAAGAATATAACTACTATAATACTGCTCCTATGTACAAGAATATAACTACTATAATACTGCCTCCTATGTACAAGAATATAACTACTATAATACTGCTCCTATGTACAAGAATATAACTACTATAATACTGCTCCTATGTACAAGAATATAACTACTATAATACTGCTCCTATGCTCCTATGTACAAGAATATAACTACTATAATACTGCTCCTATGTACAAGAATATAACTACTATAATACTGCACCTATGTACAAGAATATAACTACTATAATACTGCTCCCATGTACAAGACTATAACTACTATAATACTGCTCCTATGTACAAGAATATAACTACTATAATACTGCTCCTGTGTACAAGAATATAACTACTATAATACTGCTCCTATGTACAAGAATATAACTACTATAATACTGCTCCTATGTACAAGAATATAACTACTATAATACTGCTCCTATGTACAAGAATATAACTACTATAATACTGCCTCCTATGTACAAGAATATAACTACTATAATACTGCTCCTATGTACAAGAATATAACTACTATAATACTGCTCCTATGTACAAGAATATAACTGCTATAATACTGCTCCTATGTACAAGACAATAACTGCTATAATACTGCTCCTATGTACAAGAATATAACTACTATAATACTGCTCCTATGTACAAGAATATAACTACTATAATACTGCTCCTATGTACAAGAATATAACTACTATAATACTGCTCCTATGTACAAGACAATAACTGCTATAATACTGCTCCTATGTACAAGAATATAACTACTATAATACTGCTCCTATGTACAAGAATATAACTGCTATAATACTGCCTCCTATGTACAAAAATATACTGTAATGGATAAACTTGTCTAATATAAAGTATTTATAATTGAAGAATAGAAATAATGTTACATATGTTTCCTCTTTCCAAAACTTATTAAACCAGCTGTGTTGAAAAGTACACAAATCTGCTAAGCCGCAGTTGGGTAACTGTTAAATGTTACAGTATGAAATGATCATTGTGTAGCAGATGGTCTGGGAACGGGTTAGGAAATGGCAGCGTTAATACCACTAGACTAAGATGTTCTTTTCTGCCGTGTTGTAAGCAGAACGGGTAAATAATGAAGACTCTATAATAACCGCGTAAATCCCGACATTATTAAATTGATTCGTCTGGGAGTTCTTAATATATGTGAAGAATTTCATGTACTTTGGAATGCTGGCCCTACTTTTTTTAAATTTTTCATTTTTTTTCCCATTGCTTTCCTCATTAAGCCAGACGGCTTGATTTGCCGTGACCTCCATGTTCTTCTTTTAGAACAAGAGGGACTAAAAATTAATCTTTCATTATAAATATTGGCATTCTGGAATATTAAGTGTTATCCTTGGAAGATTAAAGGCAGAAGGTGAATTTATATAGGTAAATATAAAACAGGTTTATCTGATGTGTATACTTTATATTAGTTTTTCCATTTTTTCAGGGTTTTTTTTATGACTAAGATTTCATTACGGGAAAATGAAATTCACCTTTGATGGTCTCATTTTAGTAGGGCTACTTGAAATTCAATAGTCATGTCTTGAATATCAGTCAAAGTAAGTGCTTTCTATTTCTTCTTCTGAGTGTGTAAGATAACTTCCCTGCTCCTCCAAGATGTTCATCTTCCAAGGCTACATTAATGTTTTTAATAAAAAAGTAACAAAAATCATTGTTGCCAAAGAACTGGAACATAACAATGATGAACACAAATTATTCAACTGAGTGTAATTGGATAACAATGAGATGAATTCCAAGAGGAATGTGAATGAAGTTTTTCCAAAAATTTTAATATATTTTTTTAACTAAACGTTCTAAGGTTATGAATCTTTATCACAGCAAGTGGAATTTTTATACTGTACTGTAACTTTTATCATGTTGTCACAGTTCAGGCATAAGTGCAGTCCTGAACTCAACCCCACCAATGACCCTAACAACTTGCACGGCCCGTTCTAGGCAACGGCGTACAACTTGTTGACGGTCCCTAGCCTAGGTACGTGCTGGAGCGTACAGGGAGGGGTAAACAACCAAAGAAACAACTCACTCATTATAAGAAAGGCCAACCAGGAAGTCACATCAAAAACCAGGGGAAAAAACAGAAGCAAAGTCAAAAACACAAGCCGAGGTCAAAGCCGAGAGGTAACGAAGTACAAGAGGATAAGACGAGAATGAAGTCAAATTCACAAGCCGAAGTCAAAGCACAAGGTCACAGAGGTTCACAAATCACAGGTAGTGGTAAAAAGACCAATCACAGGCAAACTGTGGCCAGCAGGCTGCGTGTTAAATATGCCCTCAGGTGGATCATGTGATGTGTCCAGCGTCATATGATTCCACTACTGACTCTTCACAGGTGAGCGCTGGCCTATCCACGCCCGCGCTCACCTGCCCTGCCTGTATATAATTAAGGGGTGGATGTCCGCCAGCAGCGCCAAGAAGCATTCGCTGTCGAGTTTGCCCCACCTTCTGTACGCCAGTAGGGAGCAAACGTACGCTGGGAAGCATACGCTTCCGGGTTCCCCTCGCTCCCTGTACGTGAGTAGGGAGCGGGTGTACGCCGAGAAGCGTACACTGTCGGGTAATCCTTGCCCCCTGATCTCCATGGGAATGGGGATGCCTGCCACGTCCTCATTCGGAGCTAGGCAAGGGAGACCGGTGGTGCAGCAAGGATGGAGCGCGTCACTGGCTCCCAGTGACACATGTGAACAGCTATTGTATGGCTCGGTGCAATCTTGGAGTTGTACAGTGCTCTAATACAGCTGCTTTAGAAGGAGGTACATTGTACCTCTCTATATCTCCAACTTCATATACATAGTAACATAGTAACATAGTTTACAAGGCCGAAAAAAGACATCTGTCCATCCAGTTCGGCCTGCTTTCCTATAAGTTGATCCAGAGGAAGGCAAAAAAACCCTGTGAGGTAGAAGCCAGTTTTCCCCACTTTAGGGAAAAAAATTCCTTCCCGACTCCAATCAGACATCAGAATTACTCCCTGGATCAACGACCCCTCTCTAGTAACTATAACCTGTAATATTTTTACTCTTCAAAAATACATCCAGGCCTCTCTTGAACTCTTTTAGTGAACTTACCATCACCACCTCCTCAGGCAGAGAGTTCCATAGTCTCACTGCTCTTACCGTAAAGAATCCTCTTCTATGTTTATGTACAAACCTTCTTTCCTCCAGACGCAGAGGATGTCCCCTCGTCACAGTCACAGTCCTGGGGATAAATAGATTGTGGGAGAGATCTCTGTACTGACCTCTGATATATTTATACATAGTTATTAGATCTCCCCTCAGTCGTCTTTTTTCTAAAGTGAATAAGCCTAATTTTGATAATCTTTCTGGGTACTGTAGTCCACCCATTCCAGTTATTACTTTAGTTGCCCTCCTCTGAACCCTCTCCAGCTCTGCTATGTCTGCCTCGTTCACAGAAGCCCAGAACTGTACACAGTACTCCATGTGTGGTCTGACTAGTGATTTGTAAAGTGGCAGGACTATGTTCTCATCACGGGCATCTATGCCCCTTTTGATGCAGCCCATTATCTATTGGCCTTGGCAGCAGCTGTCTGACACTGGTTTCTGCAGCTTAGATTTCTGTTCACTAAAATTCCTAGGTCCTTTTCTATGTCAGAGTTACCCAATATTTTACCATTTAGTATGTACTGGTGACTTACATTATTCCTTCCCATATGCATAACTTTACATTTGTCAGTGTTAAACCCTCATCTGCCACTTCTCTGGCCCAAGCCTCCAGTCTATCCAGATCCATCTGTAGCAGTGTACTGTCCTCCTCTGTGTTAATTACTTTACACAGTTTAGTGTCATCTGCAAAAATTGATATTTTACTGTGCAAGCCTTCTACAAGATCATTAATAATATATTGAAGAGAATAGGGCCCCAATACTGACCCCTGTGGTACCCCACTAGTTACAGTGACCCCAATCTGAGTATCTACCGTTAATAACCACCCTCTGTTTTCTATCACTGAGCCAGTTACTTACCCACATACAGACATTTTCTCCCAGGCCAAGCATTCTCATCTTATATACTAACCTTTTATGTGGTACAGTGTCAAATGCTTTGGAGAAGTCCAGATATACGACATCCATTGATTCGCTGCGGTCCAGTCTAGAACTTACCTCCTCATAGAAACTGATTAAATTGGTTTGACATGACCGATCCCTCATGAAGCCATGCTGATATGGAGTAATTTGCTTATTTTCATTGAGGTACTCCAAGATAGCATCTCTTAGAAAACCCTCAAACAGTTTACCCACGACAGATGTTAAACTTACCGGCCTATAGTTCCCGGGCTCTGTTTTTGGACCCTTTTTGAATATTGGCACCACATTTGCTATGCGCCAATCCTGTGGAACACTCCCTGTCCCATCCTCCCATCCTGTTTTTTCTGTTTGACACAACCACCAGAAAATAATTGTACCATTAGATGTTGTATTACAGAGCTGTTCTCTACCCTGCGGGCTCCATGGGCAAACTTGTGCCCCTAAATTCATAAAAAATATACTCAGTGGGGTTCATCAGACACCTCTGGAATCAGGGGTGAAGACAGATCACTCAGGGCCCCATAGAAGAACTTATTATGCCCAAACGACTCCCCCCCCAGCCTACCACTTTTCACACTAAAACACAGGCAAAGCAGTGTGACTACAGATTTCTGACAAAAGAAGGAGCAATGTCCCCAGCAGCACAGAGTATTTCAGGAGAGGACTGTGCTGATCTTGTGGAGGTCACAAAGTGAGAGTTACACAGTAGAAAGAGCAGGGTCCTCCCAGCAGCACAGAGGATTTCAGGAGAGGAGTGTGCTGATCTTGTGGAGGTCACAGGATGATAGTTAGGACTCATGCACATGGCCATTGCCCGGCCGTGGCCGTATTGCGGCCCGCAATACATGGGCACTGGCTATGTGCACCCCGCATCTCTGCTCTTTCCACTGTGTAACTCTCACCCTGTGACCTCCACAAGATCAACACAGTCCTCTCCTGAAATCTCCTGTACTGCTGGGAGGACCCAGCTTTTTCCACTGTGTAACTCTCACGCTGTGAACTCCAAAAGATCAGCACAGTCCTCTCCTGAAATACTCTGCGCTGCTGGGGACACTGTTCTTTCCACTGTGTTACTCTCACTCTATGACCTCCACAAGATCAGCACAGTCCTCTCCTGAAATCCTCTGTGCTGCTGGGAGGACGTTGCTCTTTCCACTGTGTAACTCTCACTTTGTGACCTCCACAAGATCAGCACAGTCCTCTCCTCTCCTGAAATGCTGCTGGGGACACTGCTCCTTCTTCTGTGTAACTCCCATCCTATGACCTCCACAAGATCGTCACACCTTTCTCCTGAAATCCTCTGTGCTGTTGGGACTCTGCTCCTTCCACTTTTGTAACTCTCATCCTGTGACCTCCACAAGATCAGCACACTCCTCTCCTGAAATCCTCTGTGCTGCTGGGGACACTGCCCCCTTCCACTATGTAACAGGATTAGATGCAGCAGCTCATCAAACATTATCACACATGACACTATTAGATGCACAGTTTAGCAGCTCAGCAGACAGTATCACACATGGCAGAATTAGATACAAAGCTCAGCAGACAGTATCACACATGGTAGGATTAGATACACAGATCACAGTGCAGTATCACGTATGATAGAATTAGATACACAGCTCAGCAGGCAGCATCACACATGTAGGATGAGATACACAGCTCTGAGTACAGTATCACACATGACAGAATTAGATACATTGGCTCAGCAGACAGTATCATACATGTTAGGATTAGGTACACAGGCAACCCAGCCAAATTTCACTGTTGTAATTAAGTTCAGGTATTAGCTAGTAACACAATGCACCACCTGGTGTCTGAATGTTGTACAGCTAGTAACACCACGCGCCACCTGGTGTCTGAACGTTGTACTGCAATTTATCCACTTTAGATATAACGTCATTTCGTGACACACATCTCAGGACATGTTGAGATAAGTGATCAGTTAAGTGCGGACACATCTGTAGGTATGTTACTGATTGGTATCCTACCAGGTAGAATTGCAACATGCCGCCCCCATGGGTCGATCGTGTCCCAGGTTTTTATGAATGCCGAGGAATGCAGAGTGGTGATGTGGCCCTATTAGTTTTGTGTGTCTTAGTGGTGCTCCTACATGAATACTGTTGCTCCCCGGGGTTAGGCTCCGTAGTAAGGGGAGAGTTATAGTTGGGGGAGTAAAATTCCAAGACTTGGTATAGTTCAACAGCTTTGCTTAAATAAACTTGCTTCCAGACAATATTTGATCGTTCTCTTGGTTCTAGCAGGTTTTGGGGTAAACTGGCAGGCAATCTGGAATCCCTTGTTTTATCTTTCTCTGCTGCACTAATCTCTGGCTTCAGTCTGGTTATTGGATTCTGTAACGGTTTTGGTACCTTTGGAGTGGGGTGCCTTTGGTTGTTGACCCCCCTCATAATACTCTGCAAACTGTAAGGAGTCAGGATGATTATCATCTCCTTCCAACTCTCAAGTTCACTCTCAACTCTAGACTTACTAGACTAAAACCAACTATAGCTTTCTGCAACCCCTCCCTTGGTAAGAAACAGGACTAGCCCACTTCTGCCCAGAAGGGGGATAATGGAGTGGTAAGTTCCATTCCATCTAAAGATCTGTCTGTGACAGATACACTGCCACCTGCTGATGAACCAGGCACATTGCATGAACATAACAGTTTCCTAGCAATATTATGAATGCACAATATAGGAGGACCTGGAATAAATACACAGATGACATAATTGGAGACAGTAGCAGGGTATAGGAATAGTAGTGCCCACTCTGGGGTACTACAGAACCAGAGATAGACATACAATATGTCCAACTAGTGCAGCTGCTTACGAGCCGAGTAGGTAAAGAGGTCTACTGGCAACCTAAAATCAGCAACCCTCACCATCACCACCACCACCACACTTGACCAAACCTGAAAAGAAAAGATTACTTAACAGAATCCCAGTGCTGGCTTCCCGCTTCTCCTCCAGACATGAGATAATGCACTAGATACCCTTGATGACAACACCCGGTTTGACATCGCCATAGCCATCAGTGGTGATGATGGTGATTAGCTCCCTTTTTATCATGACAAATGGTCACATAACACAAGGGCATGTTGATATCACGGGAGCATCACAGGCCTGGAGGGGAAGGAGTGAGGAGTCGGCGCCAGGAAGCATGTAAGTAATTTTTCCTTTTGCACAACCCCTTTCATGGTATTCCCATTTTGGACCTGCTGCTGTTTCATGCTATGGGATTTCTAAAAGTAGCTGACTGAGTGCTATTATAGTTTTTCAGGAGTCCCATAAGAATCAATGGAGGGCTGTCCTCTCTTGCATTACTTGCTCACTTTTCACTGCTGTGGGACTTCGAAAAAATTGTCATGAGCGCTCGCTTGGCTACTTTTGCAAATTGTATAGTTTTCAATAGAGAGCATGCTCGATGTGCTTTCTGTTCACTTTGGAGCCCCATGACTGATTCTTAGCAGTTGTTATGTGAAAGTATATAAGGATTTTAAATACCATATAACATGACTATTGTGAGAAAATTAAGAGGACCCTGTGGAATGACCTGGATTTCTGCAGTAATTATTGCACTTATGTTTTAGACTAATGCATCATCAATAATTACCTCATATAATGTCAATTTCACGTATTTATAGTTCAGTAGTTATAAAAGTAGTTTTCTTCCTCTGCTACCCACTGTGTTTCCTCGTAAGTTACCATGGCATCAACCTGTAGTTCTGAGCCGTTGTTAGGTCGAGCATGCTCACTGTATTGCTATCAGTTCCCTAGCTAAATCTCAGTGTGTTGCTGATTACTGAGTAGAGGGGACGTGACTGGACTGGAATATCAAACAGCCAATCAGTAATCATCAACACTCATGAACAAGCACAAACTCACAGCAGGAAAGCTAGGCATTGTGGGTATTGTAGTTTTGTGAGGAGCTCTGGTTATATGTATAGGTATGGGTTCTGGTTGGGTAACTGCTTGTAGCCTTAATGCAGTTTTTCAAAAATTAAGTTACTTTACCTGAATACCCCTTTGAGTCACAATTATAGACACAAACTATTGTACTGTTCATGTCTTTTATTAAGCACCCCAGATAAACATTCACAGTGCAGGGAGAAAAAGTAAGTGAATTCCTTAATTTAACAGTCTGTAGATCCTCTTCCAGGAGCATTCATTTCCACTAAACATTTGTTGCAGGTACACATTTAATATGCTGTGCACAACATTGAGAAGGAATTTAGACCATTCTTTCCTGCAGTCTTTCAGTTCTTCACTATTTTTGGGATTCCTTGCATGCAAAATCCTGTTTGAGTCAAGCCACAAAATCTCAATAAGATTAATATTACAACTTTGACTTGACCATTCTAAAAATACACATCTTTTTCAACCAATTTAAGTTGTTTTATTATGCTTGGGGTCATTACTTGTTGCATCACCCAATGTTTCCTCATCTTCAGGTCAATGATGGCTGTCCGGTCAGGTCAAGGATGGCAGGTCTGGCCCTGTTGGGGAGGTCTGCTTGAACGGAACAGGATTTCCATTCCTAGGGAGAGTACCACCTGTCCTGAATTCTCTCCATTAGTAGAGTTCTGACCAGTGATGTTCGAGCACCCAGGTGCTCGTACGCTCGGGTGCTCTGGCCAAGCACTCAGGGGTGCTAGAGTGCTCGGCCGAGCACCCAAGCATAATTGAAGTCTTTGGGAGTAAACCAGGCACCCCCCGCTCTGCCTGGTTTACACAAGTGCCCCAAATTTTTTTAAAAAAAGTACAAAGAGGTAAGTGGTTTGTTTGTGTTTGTTTGTTTTCTATTTTTCAGGATCGTGAATGCAGAGGACTACGTTGTACTCGTTGGATTACGTCCCCAGCTTTTTTATTTTTTAAATAAAATGGTCAAACAGGGGTCTGGGGGGGAGTATTTATTTCAATAAAATATTTTATAAGTGTGTGTGTTTTTTTTTTCCCACACTGCAGTTTTAGTAATCACGGCTATCTACAGACGGCCCTGATTACTAATACTGGGCTTAGTGCTTGCCGGTATGGCGTGGTGGTGACGCACGCTGTAGCCATTTTCGCTTTTCTGGATGCTCCTGCCGGGACAGCAGGGTTAAGGACTTCTGGCTGCAGCGGTTCTGGAAAGTTTGCATTCAGGAAAGAAGCCACTAGCTTCCCCGGCTGCTGCTGGCTTCATCTTCCACGGCAGCTGGTACTGGTGGACCACCATGGATTGGAATGTGAACGATAACGTGGTCAGCTGACCCAGCTGTAAGGACAGTGGTGGTGGTGCTGGCAGTCCAGGAATCAGAGGCTCCGGCTGAGGCTGTGGCTTTTCCCTGAACTGGAGGACACCAGCTGGGAACTCCTGCAGGCAGCGCAAGCGTCCTGGACCTGGTGGTTCATCCGGCCACACTTCTGGTTCCGTTGTAGGCACCAGAGGCTTTGAAAGGAGGGTAATCCTGGTTGTAAATGGGCCTTTCAGGGACGCCATGGGGGTGTACTCCATCTGATCCCCCACGTACAGGCTATGCCGATGTTGTGGCAGGTATGGCCGTTTCACCGACCTGTGGCCCACAAAATATTCCTTTCCATCCTCATCATCCTACAGGAAGCCAGACCCTCTCCCAATGGAAAACCAAATCACAGTTCCCTTTCGGCATTCCAATGAAGGATCTCCCGGCCTAGGGTGGTCGAGTACCTGTATGACCCAGTTTTCCACTGCGGTTTTATAGTCCCAGAGGGTCTGTGCATGGGCCATCACAGATGTTGGAACAATTTGGTTCTGGTGTATGGAAGGGGTGGATCTCCTCCTGGGCGACAAAGTGGACGCTCCAGCTGCCTCCGCCGCGCGAGCCATAGAAGACGCTCCAGCCGCACGAGCCACAGCAGACGCTCCAGCTGCACGAGCCACAGAAGACGTTCCAGCCACACGAGCCAAAGCAGACGTTCCAGCCACACGAACCAAAGCAGACGTTCCATCCGCACAAGCCAAAGTAGATGTTCCAGCTGCACGAGCCACAGCAGACGCTCCAGTCGCCTCACGAGTCGCAGCAACAGCACCTCAGCAGGTAGTAAGGAAGACACAGGCACTGAAGCTGGGTTTCTCTGGCAGAGTTGTGACACCCTGATGTCTTGAGCGGGTGGTGGTTCAGGTAAGTCGCCCCCAAAATACATCTTGTTCCAATTTGGACACAGCTGTTTTTTTTGCCATGATGCTTGCCTCTTGCTCTGAGGTCAGCACTGGTCTAAACTGGTTCAGACTTCAGAGGAGGGTGGAGTACTGAGGGAGGAGTCTTAACTCCCTATACGTGCAAAACAGTTAGATCCCGGTGGGCCGGGCTGTTTTTTTCCAGTTCTGAGGGGGGCGCATCTTCACTTTCCCGCTCTTGCGTGGACGTATCGTCATTGTCCCGCCTCACAAAGAATGTGTTTTTTTCTTACGTTTCATACGTATCGTACGTATCGTTAGCGTGTTAAATTTTGCGAAGATTTACGAATAATACGAAGCGAATCCAAAGAAATTCGGATTCGCTTTACAGCTGAAAATTTCCAAGATTCGATACGAATCTACGAAGCCGCGAATAGATACACTCATCTCTACTACAAAGGTCCGTGGTGGGCAACCAATCAAATATGGAGTTTATGGAGTGTAATATATAGGGTAGGGAGAAAAAAATCTGTCCCCATTGTGACCCTATTCTAGGGTGCCCTACCTACAGACGGAATAGCCTTACCGATAGGAGCAATCCCATATCAGGAACCTCCTACACTCCCTATAGAGGCCCTGATGCAGTAAAGACTACCACCACTATATTCCTAATAAATTCAAAGCCACAAGGGGAAACCAAAACAATTTTGACCATAATTAACATCATCCAGTACAACATTGTTCATTGCCTATATACCACTTTGGGACCATATTTTGATCCCGTTGTGGTGAGTGGATATTTCCACTAATACTTATTTGCATAATTTTTGTTATTATTTTTTGTGTTGCGGTTTTCCCTTGTGGCTTTGTATTTATTAGGATTATAGTGGTGGTAGTCTTTACTGTATCAGGGCCTCTATAGGGAGTCTAAGAGGCTCCTGATATGGGATCGCCCCTATCGGGGCGGCTATTCTGTCTGTAGGTAGGGCACCCTAGAATAGGGTCACAATAGTGACAATTTTTTTCTCCCTACCCTATATATTACAAACACTCCATATTTGATTGGTTGCCCACCACAGACCTTTGTAGACATTTTTGCTATTTTATACATATTTTTTTCTTTTTATATATATCTAATAAAGGCTATGTTTTATCCATTTGTAGATAATTTGTGTAACCATAGTAGTTTGATATACACTCAAATATTTAGCTTTTGTAGACTTTTCCAGCTTCATGTATCTCTATAAACACATTTTCGGAGGTCTTCTGAAAGCTGCTTGCATCGAGGAATGGTCCACACTAACCAATGTTTCTTGAGATTAACAGATTTGTCAGTAACTAGGCTTTGTGTTTAGAGTTAAACGAAGTTCCTGAAATTAGTTTTGGGTCCCATTCTGTGGATTTG
Source organism: Rhinella marina (assembly GCA_900303285.1). NCBI lineage: Eukaryota > Metazoa > Chordata > Amphibia > Anura > Bufonidae > Rhinella > Rhinella marina. The sequence continues at coordinate 53,939 of ONZH01015448.1, read as the reverse complement.
GTCATTAGCTTTAATTTGGTTCAAGTTAGAGACAAGAAGATTTCTTGAAATGTATTTAATCTCCAATTCCGCGAATATTTTTAAAAAATCAATTAAAGTCTGTGTCAATACTGCCCAGATCAAATACGTTGCAATTGCCCAGAAAATTAATATATAGCACTCTCTAGTTTTCTACAGCTCATGCTTTTTTTTTTTTTTTTTTAAAAGAGAAGCCTGCTCATTAAAAACAGGCTTCCTAGCTTAACAGCTAAGCTAGCCTCGCATCTGTAAATAGCACATTCAGGACAAGGAAGACAGAAGAAGACAGCTGAGAGGCCTTGGGGGGACCTCTGGATGTGTGCTATTTGTAATATGGAGCCCAATTAATATATGTGACTTCTATAATAGGCTAGGCAATGCTTCTCTTGGTATCTTGGAAATATATATGCAAATTAGCATCAGAAACAATTGCCTTTCCTATCTTTTTTGTCAGGAAAACTAATTTGCATGTATTTTGGTTTCTGTGAAATATATTCAAATTAGCTTACCGAACAAAGAAGTTAAGAAAGGTAACTCTTTCTGATGCCAGATGTTGTTGAAATGCTAATTTTCATACATTTTCCAAAGATACCAAGAAAAGCGTTGCCTAGCCTACAATAGAAGTCACATATATTAATTGGGCTCCATATAAGAAATAGTACATATCCAGGAGTTCACCCAAGGCCTCTCAGCTACAAAAGGCAATTCTTTCTGCTTTGCTCTCATAAAGAGCTTTTGTTCTTAAAGAGCCATATGCAGATGTGAGGCTAGCTTAGCTTTTATTACAGTTATGCCAGGAAACCTGTTTAAAAAGCTGAAACAATGAGTGAATGGCTTGCTATACCTGCAGCTTTAAAACACTAAGGGGTTGCCTGCTTTTGTAATATTGGTGACCTATCCTCAGTAGAGGCAGCACCATGGTATGGAACATGATGGACAAAGCAGGTGATGTGTGGTTGTGTGAGGGTAACAGTAGTTGCAGCAGAGGCAGTAACCGCTGTAGCAACAGTACAGTATGAAACATAATGGACAGGCAGATTGTGAATTATGTAATTCATATTGGACTGATTCACATTAGTACATTGAGTAATATAGCTGTAAATTCTGCACAAACAGTCTGAAAAATGACTTCCACTACCAGCCTCCCTGAGGCAGCCTGAATAAGTTACACAATTTGACACACTGACTCTAAAACCTCTGTCTCTATGGTCAGTAAAATGATGGTCTGTAATGTCTATAGGCTAATATAGTCCTTAGGGAATTGCATTGGAGCTGAATACAGATTTTTATCTCTACTAGAGATGAGCGAGCATACTCGTCCGAGCTTGGTGCTCGTTCGAGTATTAGGGTACTCGTAAGTACTCGCAGCTCGGACGAGTATCTCGCCATACTCGAGGAAATGGCAACTTCCGCATCGTGCTTTTTTGGCGCCTATAAACACAGCCAATCACAATCCAGGAGACTCTACAGTACACTCAGCATCACGTGGGGCCCTTACATGTCGATAGCAGGGGTTGGCTGGCCTGATCAGGTGACCCTGGAATATACTAGTGACTGGCCGCGGCGCTCGGCTCAGATGCCGTCTGGATGTCGTTAGGGATAGAGCTGCTGCCTTTAAGGGACAGTGTAAGGGCCTGAATTTAGTTCTCAGTTAGGCAGGAATCACCCACAAAGAACCCAACAGCCCTTCTAAGGGCTAGAAGAATTTTTATTTTTTGTCTCCTGGCTTGGCTGGCTGGCTGGCACTAGTAGTGCAGCTATTGCCATATCTAACCCTGTTTTTTTTTTATTGTTCTATCTCAGTGATACAAATCCATTGCACACAGCAGTGTGGAACCATTCTGTGTGTCACAGTTCAGCACACTAGCTCCCATCCATATATACTGTCCAGGTGACACTTTCCGTACGTCACACAATACAACCAAGTCATTTGCTACCAATATCATCTACAGCTTGATCCAGAAAACTCTCTGTGCGACATTTGTCTGGGTCGCAGACTAAATAGCCACCGTTAACAGGGTGTCAGTCAGTTCTACCATAGTTCCTGCACGTCACGTTCCCAAAAAACCAAAATATTAAAAAAAAAATTATTTTTTCAGTTGTTTTAGTTCAGTGATACAAATCCATTTTACTCAGCTGCGTGTAACCTTTCTGTGTGTCACAGTTCAGCACACTAGCTCCCATCCGTATATACTGTCCAGGTGACACTTTCTGTACGTCACACAATACAACCAAGTCATTTACTACCAATATCATCTACCGCTTGATCCAGAAAACTCTCTGTGCTACATTTGTCTGGGTCGCAGACTAAATAGCCACCGTTAACAGGGTGTCAGTCAGTTCTACCATAGTTCCTGCACGTCACGTTCGCAAAAAAACAAAATATAAAAAAAAAATTATTTTTTCAGTTGTTTTAACTCAGTGATACAAATCCATTTTACTCAGCTGTGTGTAACCTTTCTGTGTGTCACAGTTCAGCACACTCGCTCCAATCCGTATAATCTGTCCAGGTGACACTTTCTGTACGTCACTTAATTCTACCGTACTTAACAAGTTTGTGGGTTTCAGTACAGCAGGCCCATGTAATTTATTTATTTTTTTATCATACACCTATATACAAAAAATGTTGAACCCCAGGGCTAAGGGTCGAGGGCGAGGGCGTGGGCGTGGGCATTCAATTACTGCAGGGTGCAGAGGCCGTGGTCCTGGGCAGGGTGAGGCAGTACCCGCTGATGAGGGAGCAGGGGAATTCCGCAGAGCTACACTCCCTAGCTTCATGTCTCAACTTACAGGGACACGTGGTAGAGGACTGTTGAAACCCCACAACAGTGCGAACAGCTGATCTCGTGGATTGCGGACAATGCTTCAAGTAATTTGTCCACCAGTCAGTCTTCCACGCAGTCCACCCACGTTACCCAAGGGAGCACTCCTATGGCTCCTCCACCTCAACCTCCTTCCCCCCAGTCTGCCCCCTCCCAGGAAAATTTGGAATGCGATCCAGCTGGTGCATCAGCAGCAACTGTTTCACGTAGTGAAGCTCCCGTGGCGAGGCCTAGATGTTCGCAAGTCTGGAGGTTCTTTAAAGAAAGTGAGGATGACCGACGGACTGTGGTGTGCAACCTGTGCCACACCAGGATCAGCAGGGGTGCCACCACTACTAGCCTAACCACCACCAGCATGCGCAGGCATATTGTCACGCGAGGTCGGCGTCGCGCTCCCTCTGCACGACATCGCCGGACCTCTCCGCCCCCCTAGAGACGAGCAATAGGGAATTGAAGTGCTGGTCTTGTCAGCCAGCACTTCATGAGTTAATTCTCTGTTTGGGTTTAGCCATGTGGTGCTGATCACACCACATGGCTACTTTGCATATTGTTTGGACAGCTTGCTCCGCCTCAGGTCATGTGATGCTGGCCACATCACATGATCCTGGGTGGGCTATTTAAAGATGGCAACTGCCTCACTCAGATGCCTGTGATTAGTTTATACTTTTGATCAGTGCTTGTGCGACCTTGTGTTTTGGATTTGCTATTTGGACTCTGACTTTGGACTTGGACTTGGACCTCTCTTCTCTTGACCCCTGGTATTTACGCTATCTCCTGTGTTTGACCCGGCTTGCTGACTACTCTATCATTGTGTTTGTTTCGTCTGTGTTTTGTCTCTCCCTGTGTTCCCTTTCCCTCCCTCTGCACTTACCCAGTATAGGGAACGTCTTCGTGGTTGTCCGCGGCCGCCTAGGGCCGTTTGAGGCAAGTAGGTAGGGAAAGAAGGGGGGTTTCAAGTACAGGGCACACCTTCCCTTGTCTCCCCCGTGACACATATGAGTGCTAAACACCCCACTCAATGGAACCAAGGCCGTTCACCACCTCCTGCGGGTCACACCACTGCTCCTTCCCCTGTGTCACTCGCTGCCTCTGCTAGTCAACCCCCCGCGTCACTCGCTGCCTCTGCTAGTCAACCCCCTGCCCAGGACACCGGCACGAGCGCCTCCCGCCGGAAAACCACACCTTCGCCTCCACGATCCTCCACAGCGTCCACCAATGTGTCCCAGCACAGCGTTTAGCTGTCTTTACAGCAGACGCTGGAGCGCAAGAGGAAATACAGTTCCACCCACCCACATGCCCAAGCCCTCAACATCCACATCTCCAAATTGCTTAGCCTGGAGATGCTGCTCTATAGGCTGGTAGAGACCGAGGCCTTTCGAAATCTCATGGCGGTGGCTGCCCCTCGGTATTCCGTCCCCAGCCGCCACTATTTTTCCCGATGTGCCGTCCCAGCCCTACACCAGCACGTGTCAGAGAACATCATCCGTGCCCTGACCAACTCTGTTTCTGAGAAGGTCCACCTAACCACGGACACGTGGACAAGTGCTGCCGGGCAGGGACACTATATCTCACTGACGGCACATTGGGTTAACTTGGTGGAGGCTGGGACCTAGAATGACCCTGGGGCCGCTCACATACTGCCCACACCGAGGATTGCGGGGCCTACCTCGGTCACGGTCTCTCAGACGTACTATGCCTCCTCCTCCTCTTCCGACCCCTCCTCCTCCACCGAATTACCTTCTGTGGGCACGGCGCCTTCAGTCGGTAGCTCTAGGCGCAGCAGCAGTGCCGTGGGTAAGCGCCAGCAGGCGGTGCTCAAACTGCTGAGCTTAGGTGACAAAAGGCACACCACCCAAGAGCTGTTACAGGGCATCACGGCGCAGACCGATGTGTGGCTGGCACCGCTGAACCTCAAGCCAGGCATGGTTGTGTGTGAAAACGGGCGTAACCTGGTGGCGGCTCTGCAACTCGGCAGACTGACACATGTGCCATGCCTGGCCCACGTGTTCAATCTAATAGTTCAGCGGTTCCTCAAGACATACCCCAATCTGTCTGATTTGCTCACCAAGGTGCGCCGCATCTGTGCGCATTTCCGCAAGTCCACCACAGATGCTGCCGCCTACAGCTGCCCGCTCACCGACTCTTGTGCGACGTGCCCACGAGATGGAATTCCACATTAAACATGTTATCCATAGTTTACCAGCAGCGCAGAGCGATTGTAGACTGCCAGATGTCATCTTCCACCAGAACTGGTAGTCAGGTCAGTCAGATTCCTCAAGTCTACAATGAGGAGTGGACCTGGATGTCTGATATCTGCCAGGTGTTGAGCAACTTTGAGGAGTCAACACAGATGGTTAGCGGCAATGCCGCCATTATCAGCCTCACCATCCTGCTGCTTTGCCTGTTGAAAAAATCACTGCTCAGCATCAAGTCGGATGCTTTGCGCTTGTCACAAGAGATGGTGGAGGAAGATACGTCGCTTGATAGCCAGAGCACCCTCCGGTCTGTTTCTCAGCGCGTATCGGAGGAGGGGGATGAGGATGAGGAGGAAGAGGAGGAGAATGTCGGCGAGACAGTAGAGGGTACCAGTGCTCAGTCCTTAACTCTTGAGCGTGTATGGGCTGAAGAGGAGGACTTGGAGGAGGAGGAGGAAATGGAGAGTCAGGTCAGTGAGGAGAGGGAATTCTTGCGTGTTGGGACTCTGGCGCACATGGCAGACTTCATGTTAGGCTGCCTATCCCGTGACCCTCGCGTTAGAAGAATTTTTTCCAACACCGATTACTGGGTGTTCACTCTCCTGGACCCACGGTACAAGCAGAACCTTTCCACTCTCATCCCTGCAGAGGAAAGGAGTATGAGAGTGAATAGGTATCAACAGGCCCTGGTGCACAAACTGAAACAATTCTTCCCATCTGACGCCGCTAGCGGCAGCGGGCATGGTTCTGTGGGCCAAGTAGCGGGGGAGAGGAGGCGAGCAGGCAGCTTGTCCAGCACTGGAAGGGGAACGCTCTCCAAGGTCTTTGCCAGTTTTATGTCACCCCAGCAAGACACTGTCACCTGTCCCCAGTCTAGGCAGAGTAGGGGGGAGCTGTACAGAAAGATGGTGAGGGAGTACCTAGCTGACCATACCAACGTCCGTAGCGATCACTCTGCTCCATACAACTACTGGGTTTCAAAGCTGGACACGTGGCCTGAACTGGCGCTGTACGCCTTGGAGGTGCTGGCCTGCCCTGCCGCTAGCGTGCTGTCAGAGCGGGTATTCAGTGCAGCTGGTGGCGTCATCACCGATAAGCGTACACGCCTGTCAACTGACAGCACTGACAGGCTGACGCTTATTAAAATGAACAAAGCCTAGATTTCACCAGAATTCAAATCTCCTCCGGGGAAAGCAGCTAAAGATTTAAATAACTTATGTATCCGATTCCTCTTCTCTACTCCTCTTCTCTACTCCTCCTCCATATCGTCTTTGCCTAACACTGACCCAAAAAACACCATTTTTTAGAGGTCCAACTGGCACTCTTTTAGCACAATTTTTCAGGAGGGCCCCCTACAGGCCCTCTATTCAAACAATTTTTCCAGAGGTCCACCTACAGGCCCTCTCTTCAAACAATTTTTCAGGAAGGCCCCCTACAGGTCCTCTCTCCAAACAATTTTTCCGGAGGTCCACCTATAGGCCCTCTGTCCAAACAATTTTTCCAGAGGTCCACCTATAGGCCCTCTGTCCAAACAATTTTAACGGAGGTCCACCTACAGGCCCTCTCTCCAAACAATTTTTCCGGAGGTCCACCTATAGGCCCTCTGTCCAAACAATTTTAACGGAGGTCCACCTACAGGCCCTCTCTCCAAACAATTTTTCCGGAGTTCCACCTACAGGCCCTCTCTCCAAACAATTTTTCCGGAGGTCCACCTATAGGCCCTCTGTCCAAACAATTTTAACGGAGGTCCACCTACAGGCCCTCTCTCCAAACAATTTTTCCGGAGGTCCACCTACAGGCCCTCTGTCCAAACAATTTTTCCGGAGTTCCACCTACAGGCCCTCTCTCCAAACAATTTTTCCGGAGTTCCACCCACAGGCCCTCTCTCCAAACAATTTTCCCGGAGGTCCACCCATAGGCCCTCTGTCCAAACAATTTTAACGGAGGTCCACCTACAGGCCCTCTCTCCAAACAATTTTTCCGGAGGTCCACCTATAGACCCTCTGTCCAAACAATTTTTCCGGAGTTCCACCTACAGGCCCTCTATCCAAACAATTTTTCCGGAGGTCCACCTACAGGCCCTCTGTCCAAACAATTTTAACAGAGGTCCACCTACAGGCCCTCTCTCCAAACAATTTTTCTGGAGGTCCACCTACAGGCCCTCTGTCCAAAAATTTTTCCGGAGTTCCACCTACAGGCCCTCTCTCCAAACAATTTACGTCTTTTTCCTATCTTTCTCTCTCTCCTATTTTTCCGGGTAGCTGCCATATACGGTATTAAACTGAGTAGTATACATAGAACACATACCACACTTGATCAAGCTCATAATTTACGACTGTACCGGTTGATGCTAAATTTTTAAGTTGGGGTCCTGCGTCGTCATTCTAAATACATCCGGCTGTTGTCACCACCACACACGCTAGCCCAGGGGGCACTCCTCTGGCTCTTCCAGCGAAACCTCCTTCCCCCCAGCCTGCCCCCCACCTACAGGCCCACTCTACAAACAATTTACCCGGATAGGGGACGTATTAGAAATTGTACAGATTTTTTTTTGGTTCTTCTTTTATCTGCCTCATGACCTGTGATAGGCAGAGCATGGACACGTCCCCTTAGCTGCAGTGGGAAAGACACTCCCCTGGCCAGAGCAAGCTCTTTTTCCGTTTTCCGTGGTCGAAAAATCCATTAAATATAAGGTCCCAAGATAGGGGACGTATACGGTATTAAACTGAGAAGAATCGATACCATACGGTTTAAAGCAACAGTTTTCCCAAATCCATCCGGCTGTTGTCACCACCACAAACGCTAGCCCAGGGGGCACTCCTCTGGCTCTTCCAGCGAAACCTCCTTTCCCCCCACCTACAGGCCCTCTCTCCAAACAATTTACCCGGGTAGGGGGACATATTAGATATTGTACTGATTCTGAATTGCCTCCTGCGATAGACGGGAATCAAACTCAGATCAACTGCTTGGGAAGTAGCTATGCTCACCACTATACCACCAGCAGGCACAGCAACTGATAAGAACAGATACTAAACTTGATGTCAGCTGCAGTGCCAGCATGAGCAGTGGTGTCACCTGCAGGCGGTGATGGACCTTCGTTGCACCTAGTTGGGTGCTTCCCTAACATGTGATGGGCATGTGTCTCGCCTTTCTTGGTCTGGGTGAGTACAATTGCCATTAGGGTAACCACCAGGCTGTTGCCTGAGAATTTGGGGTAATGGTGCGATTAGGCAGCCTCAGAGGCATCCATGCATGCTGCCCATGCTGTTTCCTGTCCATTTCCGTGGTGTTTCCATCATTTTCTGAGGTTTCCAGGTTTTCACCCAGCCTTCCCTAGGCAGAGCCTTGGTCCCCCGCAAAAATGCTCGAGTCTCCCATTGACTTCAATGGGGTTCGTTATTCGAAACGAGCACCCGAGCATCGGGAAAAGTTCGACTCGAATAACGAGCACCCGAGCATTTTAATGCTCGCTCATCTCTAATCTCTACGTATAATGTTACTATACTTTCCTATCTCAGTTTCCAGTGGTACAGTAGAGCTGCCATTAAATCCTCCATTCTGTCTCAGTCTACACAGCAAAGCTGAAAAGTGAGATGCAAAAAACAGCAAATGCCAGCTTCATATAAGTGCTTAGTGACCAGTGTGATAACTAGAATATGGATATTCATATAAAAACACTCCAGGTGAAACAAGTGGTATCCTCTTGTCTAGGAAATGCCCGGAGGATGTACATTTTTAAATGCAAAAGAAATTAAACTCCAATCTGAACCCCATCCAACAAGTACAGTATGTACAATGGCTGGACCAGGGACAGACTAGGAACTTAAAGTGGCCCTGGAAAAAAAAAAAAAAAAAACCTAAAAGTGGCCCCGTGTTGTTGGTGTGTCCAAATTGACAGAAGGCGGAGCAACTCAAATACTGTAGGTAGGGTCAGCAATACCATAGCGCAAAATACTGTTCCAGCAGAAACATATACCACAGAGCAGCCCAAAAGCTGTCTTTGTGTTGTGGCCATCAACTTAAGAGGTGAGGTGTGGGCTACAGCAGTTGAATTCAGAGTGCATGTGAAGTCGCTGGCTGGGTACATGAGTTTCTGATTCTCACAGGATTAATTACCGCTGAGAGCTCATTATGTACCCGGCCAGAGGCAGAGAGGAGAGCTTGGGTGGCCCCATGGGGCATCGGCCCACCTGTAAATTTCCCTGTAAGGTCTATGGCCAATCTGTCCCTGGGCTGGACATCAGATAAGACTACTGACCTATGAGGAGACATTCAATATGATCACCTACCCCTCACCCTACTCCTACATCCACTTATCCAACACATTAAAGGTCCTATGCATGCCAGATCATCTGAATTTCACCGGTAAGAGGGTAATAATTTTCTATTTATTGTCGTGATTCTCCAGTTTTTATTTTAATCCATATCCTTTATAAGTGAAGAGATCTGACTGGTTTTATTTTCCCATTAATAAAGAGCTGATAAAAAATGAAACTCCAATCTGATAAGATTATTAATGGAAGTATTCCTGCAACGTCTCTGTGTTTTCCTGATTATCGGTGAAGCCGGCCTTCTTAATTCCTCTGTTCTCCGCTCAGTGTTTGTAGATTAAGGAGTAAATCTACTGGATGGAGGCAGCTTAATTTATCACCTTGATTTGCCTCAGATTTATTAAATTCTTATCTTTACAAGCCCACTGACCTAGTGGGAATTTAATTGAAGTTATAATTACTACCATTATGCTCCACGTGCTGCCAGGTCTGATTTAACAGATGCTTAGACATTCTGACTGGTCAGTGACTATTTCCCTAGATGTATGTTTTCAGCTGCCACTGAGTTCGACCATTGTACAGTTAAAAAGGTATAATGATTAGATGAAGTTATGCTCTATCCACAGGGTAGAAGTATTAGACTGGCGGGGTTAAACTGCTGTGACCCCCACCGATCACAAGAATGTGGGCCCAGACCTGCCAAAATGAAGCAGGTGTCAGGTTGAACATGTACCAACATCCTGCCACACACGACAGGCAGGGTTATAGGATAATGTTCACATTAATTTGGCATGATGTTTTGAATAAAGTGATGTAATTTCATTTTTGCTTTAGTATAATAACAAAAAAGGAAAAGTAACCACTAAAAATGCAAAAAGAAAAAAATTATCTATTGTTGCGGGACCATGTGCTTGTGGTGGGTTTGGCAAAGACAGACTCCCAGATTTTAAGGGTTAAAAGTCCAAACAATTTTATGTTCATCCAAACAACACAGGAAATCCAAATACAGACATTAGACACAACGTACCGTAAACAAAATAAATCACCTTGTCCGTCTGGGAGCTAACTATACATCACGTTACCTCACTTAGGTAATCCAAGTTCAACAAAAGGGGGATCAGGCTTTGCACAGCCACCACACGTAATGCAGCTTCCAGGCACTGACCAGGAATGAGCTTTTGAGACTTGTATTGTCTCCAGAGTAATGAGACCAGCAGCTACAACTGGGTTTATCTCAGGCTAGTGGAATACCTTGTACTGGAGTGGGGAGGCAATGGCATGTCTGGGCGCTAACTATACATCAGGTTACCTCACCTAAACACTCCAAGTTCAACACATGGAGGATCAGGCTTTGCACAGCCACAACAGGTAATGCATCTTCCAGGCACTGACCAGGAATGAGCTTTTGAGACCTGTATTTTCCACAGAGTAATGAGACCTGTAGCTACACCTGGGTTCATCTCAGGCTAGAGGAATACCTTGTACAGGAGTGGGGATGGAATGGCATGTTTAGGTGCTAATTATACATCAGGTTACCTCACTTAGGCACTCCAACTCGATTTGGAACTCGGATTTGCACAGCCACCAGGAATGAACTTTTGAGGTTTGAGGAACTGAGACCAGCAGCTACACCTGGATTTGTCTCAGGCTAGAGGAATTCCATTAAAGTCCAGCCCATGAAATAACTTATACAAAATGCCTCAGCAAACAACACAGCTGAAACAACACAGCTTTCTGGATTCTTTTTACATCACCCAACTGGGCATTCTGGGTGAGATATACACCCCTTCAGTACTTTACCAGCCACCATATTACACTATCTACAGTATATTCCTGCTCTCTCTCCTCCCTTCTTTTGATCTTACTTTGTCTTATCTATTAGTTAACCTGACAGTGACCAAGCGCCATACTTGTATGGCACTTGATGCCAGGCTTTATCTAAAGCCCATGCTTCTGCAATCTAGCAGGAGCATGTTGGGACCTAGAGGAAAAAAAACAGAATAATTTTATTATATTTGTATTTTTTATTTATAACTATTTTTTTATCAGTTTATTACGGCTTCTGCCGTCTTCTTTCCTCGATACATGACTGTTTTACCGTGAATTCTATTGTGTGTGGACCTATTTATTCTCGCATCATAGAATTCACGGTAAAACAATGACACTCAGTGACCGCTATGCAGTGAATGGCGGTAACGGATATGTTGTTTCCTCTGTTGGACCTGGCAATCGTAAGCCTTTCTTGGGCGGTGCGGAGCTGCTGGGACATAGCAGACACAGATCAGCTCTGCATATGTACAAGATTCCTGAAACTGGGGATCCTTTGACTTCTCAGTTACAATGGAAACATACAAAATTTTTAAAAAGTGTCATTGTACCTCAAATGTCTTATAATGACTTCTTGGAGGACATATTATATCCCAAAAATAAATCTGAATTAGAAATTAGAAAAAAAATATAATAAAATGATATGATCAGATGATATGAAAGTAAATAGGAAACCCATTTTAAATATTATTTTTGGTGTCAATTTAGTTAAAGAATAAAGAGCAGTACTTTGAAAAAATGACTTTTTTGCAGTTTTTCCCTAAATAAAGCTTAGTCATTGTACTTTTACACAAGTTTATTTAATTTAATAGGGAATGGTGTATACAGCCAATTTCTAAGTCACTTCATTTAAAAAAATATGTCTGAGTCCACCTGTAATGGCCACTAGGGGTCTGACTTCCATTTGATTTGCAGTCCATTGCCTATTGTCAGGCAACATCCGTCCCTAGTATCAGAGGCACAGGAGATGGTAGACAGGAAGTGGGGGTGTGTCAGAGTTAGCTGAGATCCTGAGCCTGATAAATAAAACTGCTTTTGCATTGTTTCTGAAGATTATAGGAGTGTCCAGTCTTTTTGTAATTGTAATTTTCCCCTCTGTATTTACTCTGTGAGTGCCTGAGCTGAAAACAAACATAGTGGGGAGTAAGGAAAAGGATAGCAAAGCACTACTGTGCTGGCAAAATCCACAAAAAGGAGACACCCCTACTTATGAGAGAAATGCATCTTGCTGTGCAGCAGAAAGAGGGAACAATATGGCTAAAAGAGACATTCGTAAAGCCCAAAAAAGACCTGCTATGATTGTACAAAGAAGCACAGCCATTATGCAAACTTTTTTTTTTTTTTTTTTACCTCAGGTACATTTTAAAAGCAAAAAATAACTAACCTATTAAAATAACCTGTCAATTTAAAAAAAAATTGCAAAATGATTTTCGTAGTCAAACAAATAAAAAAATGTGTGGTCCTTAAACAAATTTGCGTGCTAAATACACAAAAAAAATCTGGTAATTAAGGCCTTTTCAGGCCCAGCCATTAGGGGATTAAAATGAAGAAATATATTACAACAAATCTTTAGCTGTCCAATGAGATCAGCTATGTCTCCTCTTCCTTCTTCTCCTCCTCCTCCTCACTGTCCTGTGTGGGACTGCAGCAGAGGCCTTCCTCCTTTACAATAGTATAAAATGAGTATAAGCCCCTCCCCTTTAACTAAGCCACACCCCTTCAGCTGAAAATGAACAGATTAGCAGGAGTTGCACTCTTGTGTTCTCTGCAGAATTGCTACAAGATTGGATCTGTCAAGTCTGTCAAGAGGAATTCTCTATCTCCATGTGGAGACCTCTAGCTGAGTGCTCCTTGGAAAAAGGGTATGTATATTAGATTTCATAGGAAAAAAAGCGCTGCCTTTGTAAGAGATAGCTATCTTCTCCTATGAGTCAATGTCTGACTATATGCTCACATCATGTCCTATCGGCTGTTAAAGAGACATTGATCTATACCTATAGAGTAGGTGGCAGTAAAGAGGCAGCTTTAATCTTCCTGAATTAGAGCCAAAGTACATACTGTTTGTGTCATGAATCTGCAGAAAATCCCACAATGGAGACAAGATTATCTGCTGTTTAGCAATGAAGAGTGCATTTTTAAAAATTTAATTAGGGTTGGGCTGAATCGATCAGACAATTCTATTCAGGTCTGAAATTCGACCTGAATTGAAAGTGCTGCAATTGCCCTGAAAAGCTGCGTATGACATTCTGGGGTCTCCTAGGACTGTATGCAACTCATTTTAAGCTCTTTGACGCCAAGCTGGCTTTAGTTTAACCCCTTCCTGGAGAGCACCGTACATGTAGGGGTGTTGAATAATGATGCCCGCTTGCGATCACAGTGAGTGCCATAGCCACAAGGTTCCTGCTGTTTTAAACAGCAGACACCAGTGGCTAATGTCTGCAATAGACGATAATCTTGATTGTAGACTGTTAACCCCTCAGATTCTATGATCAAATGTGACCTCGGCATCTGGTAACTGACAAACCCGGAAGCATGTGCTCCAGGGCCCACAAAGGCTCCCCCTAGCGGGGATCAATGGAGCTGGATAGTGTGCGCGGCAGCCTCGGTCCTCCTGAATGATCCAAGGCCGCTGCAGATGTGTTCCTACAGAGACACTGCCTATGGCAGGGCTCCATAGGAACAGAGTGAAATTCTCATAGACTCCAATGCTAATGCATCAGAGTCTATGAGAGACGCAATCTAATGACTGCATGTTTAAGTTGCCTCTGGGAACTTTTTTAAGCGCAAAAAAAATATTTTGAAAAAAATACAAAAATTCAAATTACTCTTCTTTCCCCGTAAATAAAAAAAGATATACATAAACAATAAAAAATAAACACCATGAGAAAATGCGCATACTATTAAAAATATAAATAACAGAAAAAATTGCTTCACCTCCTCAGAAAATTGAACAAAAAGTAATCGAAAAGTTATCGATACCCCAAAATTGTATCAATGAAAATTACAGATCACCCTGCAAAAAACAGCTCCATACATATAACTGCAAAAAAGTTATAGGGGTCAGAATATGGTGATGAAAAGTGTTTTTCTTTTCCCCCAGTATTAAAACAGAAGAAAAACTATACTAAAGTGGTATCACTGTAAGGCCCGATTCACACGAGCGAGTTTTCCGCGCGGGTGCAATGCGCGACGTGAACGCATAGCACCCGCACTGAATCCTGACTCATTCATTTCAATGGATCTGTGTACATGAGCGTTTTTTTCACGCATCACTTCTGCGTTGCGTGAAAATCACAGCATGTTGTATATTCTGCGTTTTTCACAGCCCTGGCCCCATAGAAGTGAATGAGGCTGCGTGAAAAACGTATTGTATCCTGAAGCAAGTCCGAGTGCAGTGCGTTTTTCACTGATGGTTGCTAAGAGATGTTGTTTGTGAACATTCCGTTTTTTATCACGCGCGTGAAAAACGCATCAAAACGCATCACAACCGTGCGGAAAAAACTGAACAATTGAACGCAATCGCAGACAATGCTAACTGAACTTGCTTGCAAAATGGTGCGAGTTTCCCTGAGCGCATCCGGACCAAATCCGTGACGCTCGTGTGAAAGAGGCCTAATTGTAAAGAATTGAAGGTAACAGTTCAGTTTTACTCAGTTTTACCACATAAGGAACCTTGTAAAAATAAAACCCATTAAACTGTGTTTTTTTTCCAATTCTACCCCATTTGGAATATTAAAGGATGCCAAGTACAATGTGTCGCTTAAAAAAACAACCTCAAACGGCTATGTGAACAGAAAAATAAAAAAAGTTATGGTCCTGGAAAGGTAGGGAGTGAAATATGAAATGCAAAAATGAAAAGTCAGCGATCTATACTGTACATATATATATATATATATAATTATTCAAAAAAGGAACAGCACCTCCTATAGGTGAAAGTCAGGTGCAAGCTACCATGGCTATTTAGTACATTTTTGTAGGATGCATGTCTGTGTTAGAGTAGGACCTATCTGATTAGAAGCCACCTTGTCGGTCGGTAGATGGGCTCAACATATTCATGATCATTTATATGCGCTAAGAGCTTCCACTTTATCTTTAGTAAGTATAGCAGTAATGCTTTTTACCTTTTCACACATTCACCATATCTCCCTTAATGCATACAGAGCGCTGCTACTTTTTTTGTCTGACTCCAAATGGCAAAAATACAGATTCAGAACTGATCAAAATTTTTAGAAAATTCAGATCAAATTCGATTACTTTAGAATCGATTTGCATTTTCTCTACTTTCTTTCTAGGTATATTGTTCATTCAGGAAAATTCAGATAACGGTATAGTCGCTGTGCCATTTGTGGTCCACAAAACACAAGCCCCGACCATGTGAACTCCTCCTTGCAGATCTCGACCCATTGACTTAAATTGTACCATGTTCCGCAAGATACGGCAAAAGTTAGGACATGTCTTATCTTTTGCGGAGCAGAGGCACGGATTGGAAGCCCACGGAAACACTGAGAAGCCCTTGTCTGCAACATAAGCATGACGGCCTTACGCCTAAATACGTTACTTTCTTACTTTATTACATGATGTATTCTATAAGAACCATATTTTATTTACATACATCACCTATTTACATACCAATCTACATGCAAAGGCAGCTTTACCATTCATTAAAAGCAAATTATTTGTTTATCGAAACCAAAAACAAGTAAATTCCAGGCTCGTTCCATAGCAGAACATGCATAATAAAACCAAAGCAAAACATCATTAGCACAATAAAAATATACATTGTTATACATCACAATGCCCACAGACACATGAATCACTGCGCCTTCTTGAAAACGACTTCAATGCAGTGATAATGACACTTGCGAGAAAAATAATAATTGCAAATTTGCCTGCAAAAAAAAAATCTATTTATTAAATACATTCCATGAATAATGAACAGCAAAAAAAAATGTGTAATAATTAGGGAAAGGTTCATAAGTGCTCCTTCAAAACTGAGGAAATTAAATATGCAAATTAATTATTATCAGAGAAGTCGTTATCAGACAAATGAGTGAACAAAGATTGTGCATTACAATTCATCATTGTTTAAGACAGGTGCAAGTTCTAAGTAAAAAAAAAAAAAAAAAAATCTAATGCTGAGCGGGCAGATGCGGATTTTGTTTTTATTTTTTGCAGGGTAATTAGGAGATTCGTCCTGGAAAACGACAGAGAGAATGTGCTGGAACATTTTTATACCAGTAAATAGAAGGACACAGACAGTTCTACAGAATCTGGTAAGAGAATTTTTGAAAAGTTTAAGAATATTAAAAAGTGAAAAGTGTTTTCGGATCAGGGTTTTTAAAGGGTTTATCCAATAAATATTCTTTTTTTTATTTTAAATAAAATAAAAATGCATTCCCCACCCCACTGATCACCCATCATTGTGGCAGCAAAGCTTACTAAGTTACTGCTGGTTTCCACTTCCTGGTCCAGTAGAGTAGATGCCAAGAAAATGTCTGCTGCTTTGGCGGTGGCCCATGCCCACCCCCCCACTCCACTCTCCTTGGGGGGCATGGCTGTACCTCTGCTCACCATCTCCCCCACTCCTATGTTCAGGCGGCTCATACCCACTGGTCCTTTCCTCCTCCTTCCCAGTGGGCCTAGTCATTAGAGTATCTGGCTGTCCATTTCATGCAGCCTTCTCACCAGTACTGTTCCTCACTACCCATAGGGTGTGCACACTCCCTCTGGCTCTTAAAGGGCTGGTGTGTGTACCTTCAGTATCCCAGACCTGGAGGTATCTGCAATTATGTCTCACATGCATTGTGTTATGCATTGTCATTAGAGATGAGCGAACCCGAACTGCAAAGTTTGGGTTTATACCGAACTTTGAGAGTTCGGGTGCCCAGACCCGAACCCGGACTTTTTCAGGTTCGGTGTTCGGGTGATTTTATTATTTTCCGTTATAACATGGTTATAACTAAAAATAATAGCATTCTTAAGACAGAATGCTAAATAAAATGGCCATTCAGGGGTTAAAAATAATAATTAAAAGAAACCTCATCCACTTGATTGCGCAGCCAGTATCCTCTTCTTTCTGCAGGACCTGCAAAAGGACCTGCGATGACATCACTGCGCTGACCACGTGGTAAGCGCGATGACGTCTTCGCAGGTCCTGCTGAATGAAGATAGAAGAGGATACCCCCTATGCGATCAAGTGGATGAGGTAAGGTTTTTTTTATTTTTAACGCCATTTTATTTAGCATTCTGTCTTAAGAATGCTATTATTTTCCGTTATAACCATGCTATAATGGAAAATAATAAAGTGAAGTTCAGGTCCCCATTGACTTTAATGGGGTCCGGGTTCGGAGTGAAGTTCGGATCAAGTTCGGGTCCCGAACCTGAACTTTGACCTGAAGTTTGGCCAAACCCAGTGAACCCGAACTTCCATGGGTTCTCTTATCCCTAATTCTCATGTATTCTCATGTTTTGGCCCTTGATTCTAGCAGAGGAGGAATGGTTGGCAAGAGCTGGGATAATCACCTTATAACAGTGGGCTGGTCCTGCCTCCTGCCAGGATGAGAAATTCCAGTTCAAGCAGAGAAGGGAGACAAACCATATGTCTGAGCTCCTACTCCAAGTAACCATATCCAATTCTCCTATGAGACCAACAATCCAGATAGATTTTCAGAAACCAGACCAGTAAGATTTTCAGAATTTCAGAAAGCATCAGTGTGACAAGACAGCAGAGTAATCACAACTTCACAGATACTGCTGCATGTGAGGGACTATGGCTCAGACATCCATCACCCAAACCACCTCCAGGCCAGACTTACTTCAAGGCTGAATATCACAGTGGACACTTGTATGCACATGTGCTTGCTAGTGCTAAAGAATTACATTGCAACCAGCCACGATACCTCCTCATCTGGTGCCAGGAACTGCACCATACTTACGGTGGGCTGGATGTGGCACAAGTTATATTTTGCACTAGGTAAAGAGAGATGTTTACTTCTGGGCTGATTCTTCAAACTACCTTTCCCCTGCATGATTACCCAGGAAGCAATGGCCTTAGGGTATACACAGTAATACGTCTCATTAGGGCCACTACCACTTCCATCATCTGCAATGGATCTTCTGGGGCTTTACGCACACTGGAATCTTCCCCAGCTAATGGCTGGTCACCTTGGGCTGAGTAGGGTACCTTCCCCTATGGAGGGTGCCTGAAACTGAATAGTTTCCAGTTTGCTAGGTCCTGCAAAAGTGTGCAATTTCTGCCTGTTTCCTGGAATTTTACCTGTCGCTAACTGACCTGACCTCTGCCTGATCTCCCTTTTGACCCTAAGTTGTCTCCCTGCAAATCTGTTATTTTTAATTTTTTTTCCATTATGCCATTCACTGCATGGGATAAGGTTTTTATATTTTAATAGGACAGGCGTTTTCACATGTGACCATGGTGATGAGTTTATTTTTTTAATTGTCTATCTTGATTTTGGGGAAAGGGAGTGATTTAAATTTTTAATATTTTTTATATTTTTCAAAACTTTTTTTTTTTTTTTTTACTTTTTTTTAGGTCCCTAATTGGACCCCCAACTTGCAATCATCAAATTTCAATTTGTATAGAATAATGTAATTTGCTCCATTATCCTATACAGAAATAGGTATACAGTATTACAGTTCAGTTTTGTTAAAGAAATTTAGTTAGTTGGTGAACACAATTGTGCTAGGGTTGTATATTAGGTGATCTCCATCTCCTTATATCCATATCTCTTATATCTTATAATCTCTAATCTCCATTAGATGTCATGTATGCTTAAAAATAAAAATGACTCATAATCACTTGATATGTCTATAGGAAAAGCGGAACTTAGCAGAAGTTAATATATGCATATGGAATTTCCCAGATAGATGAAGTAATGTGTATCCCATTGGCTGGCCATTATCATTCTTTTGATTTGTTGTTTAATGTATACTTGTATGATTGTGATTGGATATATTAAAATTGATGACAAAGGGGGGGGGGGGGTGATTACACCATCATGTATTTCTAATAAAATTAGCTCCCTGGGTGTAACCAGAGGAGATCTGCATGATCAGCAATGAGACTGGAAGTGCATTTCTTGTGCTGCGGCCGCACCCTCTTACCATGAAGGGGGAAATTTAACATAATTTGAACACCACAGACAACTGAGTATTAAGTCTAATTTGGGACTTATCCTAAATTGTATTAACAGTTTTATGACTCCTCAGGGGTCTGACATCCCACACCCCCACCTCTGGAGCTGGAACTAGCTCTTGAATGGAACAGGAAGTACAGCTCCGTTCAAAGTGTAGTGGCCACACTCGGTTACTGCAGGTGAGAGCAGAGCTGCAGTAACCCAGCATGGCCACTACACTTTGAACAGAGCTGTACTTCCTGTTCCATTCAAGAGCTAGTTCCAGAACCAGAGGCAGCATGGAACAGTGGATTGATGGGGATATGGGGTGTCAGACCCTCACTGATTGGATATTAATGACCTTACCTAAGGATAGATCATAAATATCTGAGGCTTAGAAAACCCATGCAGGATCAGAAAATGGGATCAATAGTAGTATCTGCAACAGTATACTATAAAACCTGACTAACAAGGCAGGAGATGTGCAGCTGTGTAGGGGTAGTAGTAGTGGCAGTAGGGGCAGTAGTAGTTGTGACAGCAGCAGAAGCAGCAGTACAATATAGAACGTGATGGACAGGCAGACAATGGCAGTGCCCGGTGATAATTAGCCACTGTTAGCAGTGTCAGATCTATTTATTGGCCTCAATGAGAGGTGTGATATTGCTAATCATCCCTATTCAAAGGTACTGCAATACCAAACAAAACCTATTCACAAATGTGTCGCTGTTTTTGAAACAAATAAAAAAGTTTATTTTTCTTCTATTGGACAAAGCTGTCCATTTGATGCATTTTTCTAATTTACCACTAGTGGCCGCTGTTTCGCTCACTCTGAACTATTGTGTTGCACTTCCACACCTCACCACTGGAGGTTGCTGTGTTTGTCTTAGAATTTGCCCTTAACAAAGATGGCCGATGTGTGCTGACTGGGAGCCATCTTGTTTCCTGTTTGGGCCTACTTATACCCATGAGGCAATTCAAACATTGCTCGAGTATTGTGACTTGCTCCAGTCTCCTGCTCCTCTGAACCGTCTTCACCAGACCGTTCCTACTCTTCACTGAATTATTCACCTTCCGATCTTCACTCAAGCTGCTCTACGGACTACAACTCTACAGTTCTAAACTGTGCCTGGCTTATTCCATCTGGCTACCGGATTCCAGCCGTGTCTACCAGTATTGTAACACTCTTACTATTGACTCTTTGTTTTTGTTAAATTTTTATATATAGAGAAGAAAAAATATTTTGCCAATTCGATCCCTTCACTTCAGCTCGACCCAAAGAGTTTATTGCTACACTTATGCACATATGTATTTTTCGCTTTATAAGACGCACTTCCTCCCCCCCCAAAAAAGTAGAGGGAAAATGGCTGTGCGTCTTATAAAGCGAATACAAGTGAGCACTTCCATTATGGAAGCGCTCACTTGTATGTATAAGGTGCTGGGACCCCCATCAGACCTCAGATCAGCCCACCCAGCCCATAAGGATAAAATAAAAACCTCTCTTACCTGTCCTGCGCCGCGGCTCCGCTCCGGGTCCGGCGCTCCTCTGTCTTCCCGTGCCGGTTCTGCACTGTCCTGACCGTGTACAGCGTCAGGACGTAGTGCGCACACTATGACCTGACGCTGCACGCAGTCAGATGACGGCCTTAGAAGCCAGAGGAGCGCCGGACCTGGAGCGGAGTTGCAGCGCAGGACAGGTAAGAGAGGTGTTTTTTTATCCTTGTGGGCTGATCTGAGGTCTGATGGGGTTAGAGGGGGCTGATATGGGGGCTGATCTGAGGTCTGATGGGGGCATATTCATTTAATATGGGGGCTTATGGGCTGATCTGAGGTCTGATGGGGATAGAGGGGGCCGATATGGGGGCTGATCTGAGGTCTCATGGGGCAGAGTGGGCTGATATGGGGGAACAGTGGGGTGATATGGGGGCTGATCTGAGGTCTGATGGGGGCACAGTGGGCTGATATGGGGGCTGATGGGCTGATCTGAGGTCTGATGGGGGTCTGACGTGGAGGGCTGATGGGGTTCTGACATGGAGGGCTGATATGGGGGTCTGATGTGATGTCCTGAAATTTATGTAGGGTCTGATATGAGGTGTGATGAAAAATATTTTTTTCTTATTTTCCTACTCTAAAATCTGGGGTGCGTCTTATCATCAGGTGTGTCTTATAAAGCGAAAAATACGGTAGTTTAATATTGTCTTGTGCAGATTATCAGGTTTATTTTCCTGGTTTTTGAATTACTACAGCTTTCAAGATGTTAAATGATTGGAGATATTTCCATGGAAATGGCTGGGATTTTGAACAAGACACAAACCCCCATTAAAAAAAATTAAAAAAATAAAAAATCTGAAGGGTAATTTCATCCTCTTATTCTTTTAGCCTAACGTCTTTAGCGCTGAATGAAATAATCAGCTAAAATATATGTACACTAATGATGTGTTTGTTAGGAATATAGCCCACAAGTCCTTCATCACCGAGACAGGAAAGAACAATCTGGTTTAATTCTCCATTCGGAGATGACTGTTTATGGTGACTTTGTCAGAGTGTAATGATAAATTGCAGAACATTTGCAAAAATAAAATAAAATAAAATCTAGAGATTTGTTGTTGTTTTTTTCTTACAGTTATATTGTTTTCATTTTGTGGAAAGCAGCTGATTAGTGATGAGCGAGCCGGAGCGGCAAGATTCGGGATTCGCACGAATCTTGCCCGCTTCGGCTCGGCATCCCGAGGCAGCGCGGATTCGTGAAGATTCGTGAGTCGCTGCCAATTTGAAATGCCCGTTTTTTTCAGCCAATCAGTATCAAAGGGAAGCCTGTGGGAACGCCTGCTGTGATGTAACATCCCCTATACCTCCCCAGCAGTGATTGGCTGGCAGTGACATGTGACCTAAATTTACATAAGGAAGGGACCTGTAGCATCAGCCTCAGGCCTCATTCACAAGTCCGCAAAAATCGTCCACATCCGATCCGCAATTTGCGGACCGGGTGACGACCAGGTGCGGACCCATTCACAGTCAATGGGGCCGCAAACGATGCGCCGTCCGCATCCGCACTTCCATTCCGTGGGTCCGGAAAAAAATAGAATATGTCCTATTCTTGTCCGGATCCACGGACAGGAAAAGGCATTTCTATCATGTGCGTTCCGCAAATTGCAGACTGCACATGGGCCGCTGTCCGTGTTTTGCGGATCCGCAAAACACGGACAACACCAAACGGACGTCTGAATGAGCCCTTAGGGAGCCTCAGAGGCATCCCTACATGCTGCCCCTGGTGTTTCCTATGCATTTCCAAGGTGTTTTCATCATTTTCTGAGGTTTTCACATGTTGGGGCAAACTTGACTGTGCAGAATCTTTGGCCCCTGCAAAAAGATTCGGGTCTCCCATAGACTTTAATCCCGCGGTGGGATTCGGGCCGAATACCGAATCCCCGAATCTTTTAGGATTCGCTCATCTCTACAGCTGATGAAATATAGAGAAGTCTCTTCTAGGCCGAGCTGTGGAGGCAGACGATTATAATTCAGCTGCTAATTGCAAACTATGGGGAAAGGTCGATTTGAGCAATTAAAGGGGACGTCCAGTTTGATCCCCTGGTGACATAGAAATGAAGGGTAAGGGGGATGGAGTCGGAATGCTGCTGTTATGATAAATGACTGAGGATGATTTGTTGGACTTTAAGTGTAACTTTAACATCTTTTTAGGAACATTTTTACACAGTCTAGTTTTTTTCACAAAGTTTTTTCATTTTTATGACCAGTTATGCCCTCAGAATTTTTTTAAGCTTTTTTTTTAAGCCCTAAGCTTTCAGCCTCTTCATACAAAGATGATCCCAGGTGTGACTTGCAGTGACCGGGGTGCCGTGGTTGCTACGGGGGCGACCCTTTCCCCCTCCAGGGCCCTCTAAGGTGATTTTCCTTTATGTCCCAGTGGTAGGAGTGCCAAGGGGTATTTAGTCCACTCAAGTCTTTGGTGGGATTGTCACGGTGTTCCTACCTTGTAAGACGAACAGGCCCCAGGTGGTGGCTCCGGCTGCAATAAATTTACTAGTAGTAGTAATTGAGGGTCGTCAGGTGGGAATGATGCGCAGACTTGTATGAATGGTCCAACGTAGTTTTATTAACTGAACTTTGAAAGCAGATGACTCATCCTTCAGCTTGGTGTCCAGCAAGTGCAGCTATTGCTTATACTTGGCAGATGCTTGGAAATTCAGGTTTTAGGCTTCCTGTTCTAAGCTGAGGTTACCTCCTAAGTCTGGCTTCCCTTGAGAGTATTGTAGTGCCTTATTGCAGGCTATATTACTCTATCTTTAGGGTACAGCAGAGCTGAAGGTGCTCCACTGTCCTGCACATGTCCTCCCTGATCAGGGTACAGGGGACAACTCTCTGACTAAACTGTCTGACTTTTCATTTCCTCCTCACTGCAGGAAGTTGGAAGTACTTAACTTCTCTCCAGCAGAGGGGGTCAGAATGGACTAAGGACCGTACCATTCTGGTAAAACTACATCTGAATCTGCCATAGTATTTACTGACACCTGCTGGTACACCAGGTACATTACATGGGAAACAGTTGCATAACATTGAATATAATACATATTAATGCTGGTGATGATATTAATGCACAGAATTACCTTTTTAGAATAGCACACAGATAGCAGCTGGTTACGCAGAGTTGTAACACTACTCTGGGGTGTTACAGACTTATCTGCAATATCATATTAACGACCTACCCTAAGGGTAACTTCTTTAAATGAAACCTGTCACCACATACCTGGTAATGTCCCTCTTACATGTCAGATGTGCACTGGTCAGAAGATTCTAATTGTTGCTCTATGTCCCTCGTTGGTCCCATTGTGGAGAAAACAGGCTTTTTATTTTATTCCGATTAGCCCCTAGGTGCAACTAAGGTAGTGCTCTTGCACCTAAGGCTCTGCTCATCTTAACTGCTGGCTGTTCCCCCCACCACTTTGACTGGCAGGGCCAGACAGACAAGATGCATTCACGCCTGGCTCAGAAGTCTTTTGGGAGAATGTTCGCACACATGCTCTTCAGGGATGGAGCTTCTAACGGGCCAGGTTCCCTCTCCTCCTGCTCAGTCTTCTGTGTTTGCCTGTAGGACACCTGGCTTCTGCAGGGGCCTCCCCCCTCAGCATGGTTTAGCCATTTACCTCCCGTTTTTTCCTGTCCTGTCCTTACTACATCTCTATTTTTCCATTATTTGGCCTGTATGTTTCCCTGCTACGTCCCCTGCTCCGTTTTGGTGCCCAACATGGTAATCCAGGGAGGAGGACATTCTCCTCAGTGGGAATGTCTTCTACTGTATCTCACTACGTCTAATCAGCATGGACTGCCTCACCATGAATCAGAAGACATGCTGATCTTGTGAGATCAACTTCCGTCTTTGCCAATGGAGGTGAAGAATCCAAGTGCAGAAGAAGTACTGTACTCTGAATCGTCTGGTTGTCTGCCCATGGCTTATTCATCTCTGTTTATAATGGCGTTCGCCCTGGAATGACTGGGTTACAGAGGTTGGTCTTGAGAGATTACATAAATCTCACAAGATCGCCATGTCTACTGCATAACTGAGAGGCATAATACAATGCTCTTTAAGAAGAGCTGACATCTACTCCTCCCTACTAGAGATGAGCGAGTAGTGTTCGATCGAGCCGGTATTCGATCGAATACTACGCTATTCGGCATACTCGATTTCAATTGAGTATAACGGCGATGGCGCACTTAGAATTCGTTTCCCCTCCCACCTTCCCTGGCGCTCTTTTTCCACCAATCACGATGCAGGGGGGGTATGACAGGCCCGCGGAGCACGCTGGCAGCGCGAAAACGGCGTCTACATGGATTGGCTGGAAAAACCACGTGACCTCGAATATTAAAAACTCAGCTCTTCCTACTCGTTCGCATATGCTGCGTGAACTTAGTCAGGGACAGAGGCTGGAGAAGGGAGAGATAGGTTTTAGCTGTTGGACAGGCAGGAGCGTGATTAAAAGCCCTTATAAGGGCTACTATAGTGCAGTACAGTGATAGATTTACTACCATATACTCTCTGCAGAGAACGGCTGCTGTATTCAGGGATAGCTGCTGGAGTAGGGACAGAGAGAGGCATTAGTGGTGTATTAGGTGCTCTGCTACATACCAAACTATATTTGGCACTACTGTTCTGCGTTCTTTTTGGCTGCAAAACCCTGTTATATACCTAGTGTGTATATGCACCATCTGATCTGGCAGTATACGGCTGTGTACTTTTTTTTTTTTTTTTAAATACAGTTTACTTGGCTCTAGTGTTCTTGGTTCTGTGTGCCTGCAATACCCTTTTTGTATACAAGGTGTAAATACCCACCGTCTGACCTGTTAGTACACGGCTGTGTACCTAGAAATATAAAAAAAATAGGCCTTTTCTTTGGCACCTGTACTGTGCGTTCTCTTGCAAAATAATTTTATATACGTGGTGTTAATACCCACCGTCTGAACTGTTAGTACACGGCTGTGTACCTAGAAATATAAAAAAATAGGCCTTTTCATTGGCACCTGTACTGTGCGTTCTCTTGCAAAATAATTTTATATACGTGGTGTTAATACACACCGTCTGAACTGTTAGTACACGGCTGTGTACCTAGTAATATAAAAAAATAGGCCTTTCATTGGCACCTGTACTGTGCGTTCTCTTGCAAAATAATTTTATATACGTGGTGTAAATACCCACCGTCTGACCTGTTAGTACACGGCTGTGTACCTAGAAATATAAAAAAAATAGGCCTTTTCTTTGGCACCTGTACTGTGCGTTCTCTTGCAAAATAATTTTATATACGTGGTGTTAATACACACCGTCTGACCTGTTAGTACACGGCTGTGTACCTAGAAATATAAAAAAAATAGGCCTTTTCTTTGGCACCTGTACTGTGCGTTCTCTTGCAAAATAATTTTATATACGTGGTGTAAATACCCACCGTCTGACCTGTTAGTACACGGCTGTGTACCTAGAAATATAAAAAAAATAGGCCTTTTATTTGGCACCTATACTGTGCGTTCTCTTGCAAAATAATTTTATATATGTGGTGTAAATACCCACCGTCTGACCTGTTAGTACACGGCTGTGTACCTAGAAATGTAAAAAAATAGGCCTTTTCTTTGGCACCTGTACTGTGCGTTCTCTTGCAAAATGATTTTATATACGTGGTGTTAATACACACCGTCTGAACTGTTAGTACACGGCTGTGTACCTAGAAATATAAAAAAATAGGCCTTTTCATTGACACCTGTACTGTGCGTTCTCTTGCAAAATAATTCTATATACGTGGTGTTAATACACACCGTCTGAACTGTTAGTACACGGCTGTGAAGGCAAAATATTGTAACCAAAAAAAAAAAAATGCGGAGGGGGGCTAGCGGAATCGGACGTGGACGAGGACGGGGGCGCGGAAATGCTGTTGGGGGCCTTGTTGAAGCCAGTGGGGATACAATGCGTGCTGGTGAGGGGCAGCCAGGATCCCACTCATCCAGAATCCCTGCCTTTATGGGACAGTTAAGCAGGGGGCGGGTTACACCGCTGTTGAGGCCTGAGCAGGTTGAACAGGTGGTGCAATGGATAGCCGATAGCGCTTCCACACAGTTGTCCACCAGCCAGTCTCACTCTGACCCTCCTTCCTCCACACCTGGCCAACAGAGTCATCCCACCATTGACCCCTCCCAGGAGCTCTTTTCGGGTCCTTTTTCAGATGTGCCGGAAGAATCCCAGGAGCTAGCAGAGGAATTTGTTTGTAGTGATGCCCAAACACTTGAGTATTCGCCATCTCCTGCTGATGTGGACCCTGAACCAGCATCTGTTATCATGAGCGATGATGATGATGAGACGCAGTTGCCATCAAGGGAGGCTGTTGGAATGTCCAGTGGGCAGGAGGAGGAGCAGAGTGAGGAAGTGGAAGAGGAGGTGGTGGATGACGAAATGACCGACCCCACTTGGCAAGGGGTGATGTCCAGCGGGGAAAGCAGTGGAGAGGTGGTGGTCTGCGCAGCACCGAAAAAGGCAGCAAGAGGCAGAGGGATGTCCAGAGGCAGAGGGATGTCCAGAGGCAGAGGGATGTCCAGAGGCAGAGGACAGTCCAGACAGAGAAGTGAGGCCACAGCCAGCAGGGCCGAAGCTGTTCCCGGCAGCAGGCAGTCACGCGAAGCTCCCCCATCGAGGCCTCGTACTTCTGTGGTGTGGAGATTTTTTAATGTTTGTGCGGATGACAAACTGAGCGCGGTTTGCACACTCTGCCACTCAAAACTGAGTAGGGGCTCTGAGAAGAGCAATATGACCACCTCAGGCATGCGGCGTCACTTGGAAGTCAAGCACTGGGCTGAGTGGGAGAGAGCAAACGCAATACAACTTGCGCAAGGTCTTCCTGCCACTGCCTCTTCCCCTTTGTTGTGTGCTGCCACTGCGGTCCAGACCTCCAGCCAGGACACCTCCACATCTGCCTCTGCCTCGACTACTTTGGGGCCTTCTCCTGCTGCCTCCCCTTCCCCCGCATCTTCGCCTGCACCTTCACACTCCTCGTCCCATCAACTGTCCATCTCGCAGGCGTTCGACCGCAGGCGGAAGTACGCCTCGAGTCACCCCCAAGCCCAAGCCTTAAACTGCCACATCTCCAAACTGCTGGCCCTGGAGATGTTGCAGTTTAGGCTTGTGGAGACGCAGGCTTTCCGCGACCTGATGGGGGCTGCCGCACCTCGCTATTCCATCCCCAGCCGCCACTACTTTTCCCGGAGTGCTGTCCCCGCCCTGCACCAGCACGTGTCGCGTAACATCAGGCGGGCCCTGAGGTACGCAGTCAGCGCAAAGGTCCACTTGACCACCGACTCGTGGACAAGCGCTTGCGGCCAGGGACGATACATCTCTTTGACGGCACACTGGGTGAATGTAGTGGAAGCGGGGACGGGGTCGCAAACAGAGACGGCCTATCTACCACCCCCGCCCAAGATTGACAGCACGGGTTCTGATAAACCCCCCTCCTCTTCCTCCTCCTCCTCCTCCTCCTCTGCCTTAACATCGCCCTCAGCCGCTAGCTGGAAGCGTTGCAGCACTGGCGCGGGGAGACGTCAGCAGGCGGTGCTTAAGCTCATCAGCTTGGGCGACAGGAAGCACAGCGCCCCAGAGGTGAGGGACGCCATATTGCAGCAGACGGAGATGTGGCTGTCGCCGCTGCAGCTAGGACCAGGCATGGTCGTGTGCGATAACGGCCGTAACCTGGTGGCGGCTCTGGAGCTTGCCGAACTCAATCACGTACCATGCCTGGCCCACGTTTTTAATCTGGTAGTCCAAAAATTTCTAAAGACTTACCCCAACCTGGCAGAGCTACTGGTGAAAGTGCGGCGCTTGTGCGCTCACTTTCGGAAGTCAACTGTAGCTGCTGCTAGCTTAAAAAAACTCCAGCAACGCCTCCATTTGCCTGAACATCGGCTGTTGTGCGACCTGCCGACTCGCTGGAATTCCACCTATTCCATGTTGGCCAGGGTGTGTGAGCAGCAGAGAGCATTGATGGAGTACCAGATTATGAATCCACGCGTGCCTCCAACTCAGCTCCCTCAGTTTGCCAACCACGAGTGGCCATGGATGGCAGACATATGCGATGTACTGCGTATCTTTGAGGAGTCCACCAAGAAGGTCAGCAGCGAGGACGCTATAGTGAGCGTAACCATCCCGCTCCTATGCGTCCTTAAAGAATCCCTCATCGCAATAAGGGAGAACGCATTGCACGCAGAGGAGACGGGGGTAGGAGGAGACGCAACGGAGCTACACAGTCAGACCACACTTTTGTCTGCTTCTCGGTGGCAGTTGCAGGAGGAGGAGGAGGAGGAGGAGGACGACGTGGAGGTGGCTGTGGAAGAGGAGGCGGATGCTGGCGGCGAGGGTAGCAGTCAGGCTGTGTCAGCGCGGATGGGGCGGAGAGGAGGCGGAAGAGGAAGAGGAGGAAATGGCAAATGATCCTTCTGGTGGGGGCAGTGAGGTCATGCCTATTCAGAGTCTGGCACACATGGCTGACTTCATGCTGGGCTGCTTTTCCCGGGACACACGTGTTGTCCGGATAGTGGAGAACAAACTGTACTGGGTCTTCGCAATCCTGGACCCCCGGTATAAAGATAACGTCTCCTCTTTTATTCCGGTAGAGGAGAGGACGAATCGATTGCTGGAATACCAGAGGGAACTCGTGCAGAACATGATGGAGATTTTCCCACCCACCATCGCTGGCGGCAGAGAGGAGAGGGTCTCCCAGAGTCCCCCAACATCGATCAGGCCCACAGCCACCAGGGGAACACTCTCCAAGGTGTGGGACACGTTCATGGCACCCCCTCGTGCAACTTCCATCACTGCGGGGCCCGCTATCAGCAGGAGGGACAAGTATCGGCGGATGTTGCGGGAGTACCTGGCAGACCGTACCCCTGTCCTCCCCGATCCCTCGGCATCCTACACTTACTGGGTCTCCAAGTTGGACACGTGGCTGGAACTGTCCCTGTACACCTTGGAGGTGCTTGCCTGCCCTGCCGCCAGCGTGCTATCAGAAAGGGTGTTCAGCGCAGCCGGGGGCATTATAACCGATAAGCGCAGCCGCCTGTCAACGACAGTGCCGACAGGCTGACGCTAATCAAAATGAACAGCAAGTGGATTGACCCGGACTTTGCTTCTCCAACAGTGGAAAGCAGCCAAAAGTGAAGTGCCATCTGTATGAAGTGCCATTTCCTCCTCCACCTCCTCCTCCTCCTCCTCCTTAACCACCATAGATTTGCTCCATAAAAAAAAAAAAAAAAAAAATGAATGGCTCACCTCTTGGGCCTACAAACAATTTTTAAGAGGTCTCACCTCTTGGGCCTACAAACAATTTTTAAGAGGTCTCACCTCTTTAGCCTCCACACAATTTTTAAGACGTCTCACCTCTTTGGCCTCCACATAATTATTAAGAGGTCTCACCTCTTGGGCCTCCACATAATTTTTAAGAGGTCTCACCTCTTGGGCCTCCACATAATTTTTAAGAGGTCTCATCTTTTGGGCCTCCACATAATTTTTAAGAGGTCTCACCTCTTGGGCCTCCACATAATTTTTAAGAGGTCTCACCTCTTGGGCCTCCACATAATTTTTAAGAGGTCTCACCTCTTGGGCCTCCACATAATTTTTAAGCGGTCTCACCTCTTGGGCCTCCACATAATTTTTAAGAGGTCTCACCTCTTGGGCCTCCACATAATTTTTAAGAGGTCTCACCTCTTGGGCCTCCACATAATTTTTAAGAGGTCTCACCTCTTGGGCCTCCACATAATTTTTAAGAGGTCTCACCTCTTGGGCCTCCACTTAATTTTTTCGAGGGCTCACCTCTTGGGCCTCCATATAATTTTTCGAGGGCTCACCTCAAGCTAACTTTGCGCACTCATTAAAATATTTTCACAACAAGGACCTAAGAGCCCTCGATGGGAGAGCTTTGTGTGGGGGCCTGTTATAGGGAAGAGATGCGGCCCTGCGGGCTCTAGCCTGCCTTCTCCATGAGCCTCTGGCCAGCCCACGGCCTCTTCCTGCCTTTTGCGGTCCTACGCATCCCTCAACATCCCCACTGCTTTACCTGCTAGACATGACACTGGGCCAGGTCGGGTCACTGACATCTCAAGCGCCAACAATTTGGGCATTTTAAGGATTCTGCATGTGTTTGAGTTGTTTTACATTTTAAAGAAGACATGTCTGACCACATCTCACACACACACACAATGACAATTAGGGGTGGGGTCTATTTGCTTTCCCCTTTGCCTATGCCATCTGTGGTTGTCATAGGCAACGTGATTTTAAGGGGTGCAGAATTTTATCTTCTTTTTTGTCTAGTTTGGCTTGGGGTCCATGGCAATGTAGAGGAAAGAAGGTTTCCTTGTATGGTCTCACTTTACAGAGAGGTTAGATTGTCTTTGGAGTGTATTGTTGAGAGGCTGTGATAGTGGCGTAATAGTGCGACTTGGGCGCGTTATATGCACCCAGACATGCTTCCCCTGCTGTCCCAGTTGCATTCCAGCAGTGTTGGCATCCTTTTCTGAGGTTTCAGGGTGGACTTGGTGACCTCCAAGTGGTCGAATTGAGATTTCCAAGTGGCGAGCATTTTTTTCCCATAGACTTTAATGGGATTCGATATTCGGTCGAATAGTCGAATTTCGCGGTCTATTCGAATGGAATTTCGAACTTTCGAATATTTCACTACTCGCTCATCTCTACTCCCTACCTTTGCTCAGGATTACCATATTGGGCACCAAAATGGAGCAAAGGATTTAGCGGGACAACAGAAGGTCTAAATAAAAAAATAAGAGGAAGAGATTGGCTAAAAAAAAAAACTGAAGCCCCATGCACTTGGATAAGTCAAAAAGATAGACCAGATGAGCAGAAACGTGGATTATGGACCTGCTGCATCCAGGTGTATTACAGACTATCTTTCAATTTCACTAGTGATTGGAGTCATGATGTCAGGCATTTAGCATTTACCAAGCAGTATAAACTACACAATAACTTTGTGTGTGTGTGTGTGTGTCTTTTCTATAATGGTGAAGCAAAAATGTATATAGTTTTTCTTTCTGTTCACCTTTTCACAATAAAAATTGTTTGGTCATTGCATTCAAAGACAGGTAATATTTTTATTATTTTCATCAATGAACCTGTGTAAAGTCTTGGCGGCACGTTGATTAAGACCGGCATTTTAGGCGCCGGCCTCTTCATAACTTCGGTGGAGACTCCTGTATTCCGCTACAGGAGGCTTTTTTTGTTTATTGAATCTGGCTTGGGAACCATCTCTTGAGATCCACAAAGCCAAAATTGGTGTGCCGTCTAATCTTTATTAAATAAGAGTGTAAAACTGACAGGCAGCCTATTAGACCCTACCTCTAAGCCTGTAAGAAGTAAAACTGCCTGGTTAAGTGTTGCTTACATTGGCTTTACCTGGTTGGCCCATTGATTTCAATATGCAATTTTTATTTTATTTTTTACAGGTACCGTGTTGTAATGCTTCATTTTCTGATGAGGGTATTGAAGGAAGTCTGTCAGCAGCAAAAACGCGGATTCACAATACCACAGATGCTGAACGGTGTGTGTTTCGCAATTTGCGGAACACACATCACCGGCACCCCATAGAAGATGCCTATTCTTGTCCGCTGTTGGGGACAAGAATAGGCATAGGAATCCGCTGTTGCAGACAAGAATAGGACATGTTCTACATTTTCTTGTGGAGCCGCGGCTTGGCAAGATTGCAAGCTGCCCCTTGAAGTAAATAGATGCGGAATAGACGCTGACCCATTCACACAGTTGTGTGAATGGGCCCTTATTATTCTGCCAGATTCTGTTCTTGAAGGTGTCCCGGAGGGGGAACTTCACTGTGATGTGCTCTCTGCATAAAGATGCTTCACTGCCTCTCCCCTTTGCTCTGAGTGACATCTGTAGTATCCAACCAAGAGACCAGGACATCTGTCACTCAGAACAGAGGGAAGGGAATGTAAGGTATCTCAATACAAAGACTACTAGTGTTTTCCTCATAGGTAGTCTCCTGAGTAGCAGGCGGTGTATCCCTCCCGTGTTTGGCTGCAGATCTCCCACTGCTTCCACCCCACTGGCCCACGGGCATGCTGCCACAATAGCCCCCTGATGATGATGATGTCCCCTCTTCACCCGGCTCCCACACGCGATCAGCTCCATCATCATCTACATCTGTTTGCTTGTCATTTGTCTCACCCTCACCTATCTCTTGCGCAAGTCTCTGACTTCTCTGCTTCCACACGACTGTCATCATTGGTATTTGCACACCTAGCGGACCTCTCTTCCAAGTCTCGGCTGGCCTGTAACTGATGACTGTCCTCACAAAGCTCATCCTCGCTGAAAAGCGGAGCAGGGCTGGCGGCATACATTACTTGGCTAGCAGAAGGAGTCAGTTTCTGGGCCATGCGAACTTAGCGAACAACTCTGTTGTCACTTGAGATCATGTTGAAGAGTCAACCATTTCAGCACAGGCCTGCTGCTGCGGCTGCTGCTACCACCATCGTTCTGCTGCTATTTGCCACTATTTGCCATTGCCTATTCTTTTGGAGGGCCCAGGCAACTGTATTTTGGCCATAGTGTACAGTAAATGTATTAGTAATGTAACAGATTAACTATGATTGTCGCAGCAGTTTAACAAGATAAAAATTGCTAAATATTAGACCACCCTTCAAAACTGAGGCACAGTCATTCTATATATAAACTAAAAAAATAATTGGGGATGTTCCAGCAGTTCAACAAGATGCACACTGCAATATCTTAGACAGCCCTCTAATACGGACACATAGTAATTCTGTATATAAACTAACAGATTAACGGGGATTGTGGCTGCAGTTAAACAAGATGCAGACGGCGATATATTAGACCACCCTTTAATACTGAGGCACAGTAATTTTATATATAAACTAACAGATTAACGGGGATTGTGGCAGCAGTTCCACAAGATGAACACAGTGATATATTAGATCACACTTTAATACTGAGACACAATAATTTTATGTATAAACTAACAGATTAACTGCGAATGCTCCAGCAGTTCAACAAGATGCAGACGGCGATATAGTAGACCACCCTTTAATACTGAGGCACAGTAATTCTATATATAAGATAACAGATTATTGGGGTTTGTGGGAGCAGTTCAACAAGATGCAGACAGCAATATATTAGACCGGTGTAATGGGGAGTCTCCCGCTAGTATACTGAAGCGAGGACGCAGCTGGTGTCCTCATCTCCATGGTGACCAGGGGACGGAGAGGACCCAGCGGTGCGCGCTTCCCTTCCCATCGCCCAGGCAATGAGCAAGGGGGTATGTGAGCATGGATAAGCCGATGCTCAGCTGCATTAAAGGGAACCTGTCATCAAGTTTATGCTGCCCATACTAACAGCAGAATAAAGTAGACATAGGTGAGTTGATTTCAGCGGTCTGTCATTTATAAGTTAAAAGTAAGTGGTTGTCGAGAACCAACATCACAATCTTTGTAGACTGGGCCTGGAAAAGAGTCACGGCCAGCTGAGAAGAGTCATAGTTATTCATGAATTCCTGCTCTCCCTGCCCACCTGCTTATGACTGACATTCTTCTACCTAGTTTTCTCCCTTTATCTCTAGGAGAGAACTGCCAATCATCAGCAGATGGGCGGGAGAGCAGGAGATTAGTAATAACCATGACTCTTCTCAGTTAGATTTGACTCTTTTCAACTGCAATGATTATGATGTTGGTTCTCTGCAGCCACTTACTTTTAGCTCCTTAGTGACACACCGTTGAAATCAGCATTTCTGTCACTAATTTATGCTGCCCTCAGTGAGGTCAGCATAAAGTTGATGACAGGTTCCCTTTAAATATAATAACTAGTGTCACGTGACCTGTTGGCCTATTTAAACAGGCAACCTGCTGGCCACAGGTTGCCTGTGATTGGTCCTATTACCTTCACCAGCATTTTGTGTACTATTGCGACTTACTGTTTTGACCTCGGCTTTGAACTTGACCTCGTCCTTATATCTTCCTTTGTATTATGTGACCTCGTCCTCGTGTTACCCCTAGTACGGACGTTACCTCTCGGCTTCTGACCTCGGCTCATATTTTACTCCGTTCCAGTGTTATCCCTTGGTGTTGACGTGACCTCCTGGCTCTTGACCTCGGCTTGGTAACTACTCTCTTGTCCGTGTGTTCTGTCTCTGTCTGTTGTTTTCTCCCGTTGTTCCCCTCCCTGTAAGCCCCAGCATATACATAAGCTAGGGACCGCTGTCCAGTTACGCACTGTCAGTTAGGACGGACTGTGCAAGTAGGCAGGGACAGTGGTGTGGGTTTGAGCTCAGGGCTGCACTATTCCCTGATACGTGACAATGCCTTTTAATACTGAGGCATAGTAATTCTATAAATAATCTAACAGATTAACAGTTCAACAAGATGCAGACGCAATATATTAGACCACCCTTTAATACTGAGACACAGTAATTCTATATATAAACTAACAGATTATCGGGAATTGTGGGAGCAGTTCTACAAGTTGCATGCAGTGATAGTGGCACCCGTTCATGTTTATCTTTGGGCACATCAGATTTCTGTTGGCTGATGCTGCTTGCACCTCTTCAACAGTGACGCTGTGGATAGTGTTTGTGATGTTTTCCTTGACTTCATCCAGGCTATGTAGGTTGTTAGCAGACACTTTCTGTTTTAAATTTTGGTAGTTGAAGGCATCTGTGTTGGTCCCAGGTTCATATGTGCCCGCATTACTGAGAAAAATAAACTTTTAATTTATGCAAAAGAACCTCTAGGAGCAACAGGAGCATTGCTGCTACACCTAGGGGCTCAGTTTTCTCTGCAACTGCCAGGCCCTCTGCACTTTGATAGACAGGACCAGACATTTTCACTACTTAGCTTAAATAAAAGTGCAGAGGGTGCGGCAGCAGCAGAGAGAGCAGAGCCTCTAAGTGTAACGGTAACGCCCCCGTTACTCCTAGAGGCTCATTTGCATATATTAAAACATAATTTTTCTTAGCGATGCGGGCACATATGAACATGTGAACCAACACAGATGTCTTCAGCTGCCAAATGTACATGTAACAGGTCAGCCAGTGTCATAGGGACAAATCTGCTGACAGATGCCCTTTAAGTGAGTACAATTTTAATTTCCTAAGTTAAAAATAATGGTTAAAATAAACAATCTATACATATGTGTTCTTGCGCTGGTCCAGAATCCTGTGTTAGGATGACCTGATGTTCTCTTTCTTGTTTTATTTAAATAACTTGAATGCCAGTTAATAGCCGGCTTTAAAAACTTTGTAAATCTGTCATGCATGCTTGCCCCTTACCTGCTTAACAATGGGAACATTTTGTTCTATTTCTCTAAAGGAAAAATTAAAATTTTAAGAAGCAGCAAAACATGTTTTCGAAACTAAATACAATATAAATATATGCAATATTATAGAGAGTCATTTCCTTTTTTCAACTTTAAGCATTTAGGGGCACATTTACTAAGATCGCTGGTCTTAATAAAGCTGGTGGTGGTTCCACTGAAGTTATAAAAAGGTGTAGGCCTCACCATAACTTCGGCGCATCCAGCGCCACTTCTAAATGTAAGACAGCTTCCTTACTGTCTTACATTTAGGCCATTTTCTGCGCATAAAACAGCCATAGAAAATGATGAATGAGACGGTTCCGCCGGCCCGCCCCCTTCCCCGCCAACACCACACCCACAATTTTAGACCTGGCGTGAGTGGGGAGAAGTCGCAGATAACGGCGCATCTAACCGTTTTGCCTCCATCTGCCCCTAAAATACATCTAATGACCCCCTTAATTAAAATTAATAAAAATCTACCCTTCTTTGTATATGGCTTTTTTCAGGCTTATGTATCTCCATGGTTACAGACTACAAACACACACTATGCAGTCAGTGTACAGTATTTCACAGTAAAGCTCTCAGCACTCACCCAGCCAGGCCATAATGCTTTCCAGGACTGAAGCTGTCTTTACTGCTCAGTCCTGGCAAGAATCGGGTCTGTACTTCGCATATGCCAACTGCCGAATTAATGGCGAATGTGCGAGAACAAAGGACCCCGTCAATTAAATCCAGGGGGTGGGGCTGGATGTGACAAGAAGCAGAACTTTTGGTGCGACAAGGTGCAACAGTGACGCCCTCATTGTACCAAACATCTTATTTGCATATTACAAAAACAGGGATTTCTCAGGAACGGAGGTACATATCTGGATGGGGACAGCAACGTCTTAATCAGGAGACCATAACTAACAGCATACTTTTTTTAATATTAAAGGGAATTTGTCACCTCGCTTTTGAACCACCATCTACAGTAATACACAAGTAGTACTGCAGACATGGAGTCCAGATCACTATTTTTTTTATTTTCCTCCTGCCCCCCATTCCCTGCTGTCAGCGCACAGGGCTACATTAAAATATAGTGTCAGGACTGCTGCGCATGCGCACATGAGTCCTCTCCATTATGTTAGAACAGCACAACAGTCCTGGACTGTGTATTTCAATGTAGCTTTAAGACACTAGGGAAACCAGGGCCAAAAACAGTGTTGTCAGCAGATTTGTACTTATAAAATTGGCTGACCTGTTGCATGTGTGCTTAGATGCTGAAGACATCTGTGTTGGTCCCATGCAAATACACTACTCACAAAAAGTTAGGGATATTTGGCTTTTGGTTGAAATTTCAGGATGAACCCAAAATGCCCTCTAACCTATATAGGTGAACTAAATGTGACCTCATCTAAACTTTTGAATGCACATGTCCAACTGTTCAGTGCTTCAGTACTTTTTGCACAACTTGCTGTTCTCTAACAAGAAGCTTAATGGCAAAATTCACAACAGGTGTTTGACCCATGAATCGCCCAATAAATGTCCTGGTTCAATTAAAATTGGTATTAAACAGTCCTCCTCGTCCTGCTGTTCACATTTTGACATCATGAGACCAAAACGACACCTAACAATTGATCAACAGTACCTCGCCATTGTGAGGCTTCAAGCAGGATATTCTTAGATGGAAATGGCCACTGAGCTTAGAGTGTCACAGGGTGTCATCAGGAGGTTGCATCAGAGATACAGAGAGACTGGAAGAGTCACAGAAAGGCAGAGAAATGGACGTCCTTTGGCCAAATCCCACATTGATGACCGCTTCATTGTAAACAATGCTCTGCAGAACCGAATGATGAATGCCACACAACTCCAGGCACATTTAAGGGAGGTGAGAGACACCCAAGTGTCATGTCAGACCATTTGAAACCTTGCATGGACCACAGGATTTATCGTCTTGTATGGGCCCGGGAACATCTACTCTGGATGAGGGGCCAGTGGGCCTCAGTGCTGTTCACTGATGAAAGTCGATTCACACTGAGCAGAAATGATGGGTGCCAATGATGTTGGAGACATCAAGGAGAGCACTATGCATCAGCCATTGTTTGCCTTTGGTGGTGGTGGTGGTGTTACAGTGTGGGCCGGTGTGTCTAGTCAGTATAGAACTGCCCTACACCTTGTGAATGGCATGGTGAAAATCCCATACTACTTGAAGAAACAAAACAATAGCTGATCTCAGGGAGACCAGCTACAAAAAACACCATGGAGCCTCATTTAAGAGTCTCAACACAGCAATCCAAAGCTTCCTGGGAAACAGTAATATGCAAAATAAACATGAAGCCCCAGTTATGGGTCTACAACACAGTGAAATCCCTCAAAGGAAGGAAAACCAAGCAAAGGGGTGTCCCCATTACAGAGATCACCAAATCCACCATATTAAGTGGCCCCTATGTCAAGATCCCGCTCTTTTACAAGCTTTAAGGATGTGACGGGGAAAAACCTAAGCCAGTTATCCATCCACAGACAGCTGTTTCGGGGTACTGCCCCTCATCAGTGTGGAGTAGGATTCTGGCTAACCGGGAGCAATGCTTTGGAGACTACTCAAACAAAACAATAGCTGATCTCAGGGAGACCAGCTACAAAAAACACCATTGAGCCTCATTTAAGAGTCTCAGCACAGCAATCCAAAGTGCAAAGTCCTGGGAAACAGTAATATGCAAAATAACCGTGGAGCCCCAGTAATGGGTCTACAACACAGTGAAAGCCAGATATTGCTCCCGGTTAGCCAGAATCCTACTCCACACTGATGAGGGGCAATACCCCGAAACAGCTGTTTTTGGTAATCTCTGTAATGGGGACACCCCTTTGCTTGGTTTTCCTTCCTTTGAGGGATATCTGGCTTTCACTGTGTTGTAGACCCATAACTGGGACTCCACGGCTATTTTGCATACTACCTGAAGAACATCATTAATCCAGTCATTGTGTCTCTGCATGAACAACACAGGCCTAGTTTCATCTTCATTTCATCAAGGTTGCATCATTAGGAGATGGCTACTGGAGACTGGGGGGACCTCAAATGGAGTGGCCTGCACTTTCTCCAGACTTGAATACCATTGTTGAAAACCTATGGGATCAGCTGAGTCACCGTGTAGAGGCTCGTAACTCTGTACCCCATTACCTCAATGACCTGAGGGCTAGCCTTCAAGAAAAGTGGGATGCCATGCCTCAGCAGACAATAAGACGACTTGTGAACAGCATGAGATGTCAAACTGTAATTGATGCTCAAGGCCACAGGACAAGTTATTGAGACATTGACATTTTGTGGCTGTATACCCAGCACTGGTGTTGGCTTTTGTTTCAATAAATTGTTTGAGATGAAGAAATCGCCATTGCTACTTCTACTTAAATGCCAAGTTTTCATGATATATCACTGTAGCATGAACTTTTCACAGTTTCCAGAAATTTCATCTGAAAACCAAATATCCCTAACTTTGTATGTGCCAGCATTTCTAAGAAAAATCATGTTTTAATATATGCAAATGAACATCTATGAGCAAAGAGGGTGTTGCTGTTACACCTAGAGGCTCAGCTCTCCCTGCAACTGATGGTTCCTCTGCACTCTGATTGACAGGGCCAGGTGTCATTAACATTTTCATTGCATGGACCTGTGAATCAACGTGCAGAGGGTGTGGCAGCTGCAGAGAGAGCAGAGTCTCTAGGAGTAATGGTAACGCCCCCGTTGCTCCTAGAGGCTCATTTGCATATAGTAAAACATCATTTTTCTCGGCAATGCGGGCACATTTGAACTTGGGACCAACACAGATGCCTTCAGCTGCCAAGTGCACATGTAACAGGTCAGCCAGTGTCATAGGTACAAATCTGCTCACAGATGCCCTTTAAAATCCACTTTGCACATTGACTGTGTCGAAAGAGAATTTTTAATTCTCATCCACTTCACTGCTAGCGTAGAATTTACGACATATGTGAGTTCACACCTTATGAATTTGGTTTTCTTAAGCGTGAGGAAGGAAGGGGGAAAGAGGAAAGGAAGGAAAGAATTGTTTTGCTAAAATTATATTAATATTAAAATTTTATTGTATGCCAGAAACTGATGTCA
The DNA here is from genome assembly GCA_900303285.1 of Rhinella marina. Lineage (NCBI taxonomy): Eukaryota > Metazoa > Chordata > Amphibia > Anura > Bufonidae > Rhinella > Rhinella marina. The sequence continues at coordinate 13,714 of ONZH01015448.1, read as the reverse complement.
ATTATTGTACAGATCTACGGTATGTATCTGATAGCATAGCTTTCATTTTTTGCTGCATAGACTGCCAAAAGGTGCAAAAAATTGATTAATAAATTTGCTGCATGTCTAACTCCAGCTCACTATGTTGTGGATTTACTAAGAACGGTGTTTCATACGCCAGTCTCTGGAGTAAAGTGCGTCTCCAATAAACATGGCTGCATCTTGTACTGGTGTAAATTTCAGATATGATACACACCAAGTTTCTGATGTAAGTTTCCTGCCATGGCCGGGTTCACATGACCATTTACTTTTTTGTTCTTCTGATTCGACAGAAGAACAGAAAAAGAAAAAAAGACTGATCCTGTATTTTAAACATCCGTTATGCTCAGTTATGCACATTTGGTATTGGTTTTAGCCATTTCCATCTGTAATCCCTTATTTTGGATGGAAAAAAAGTCCAGCATACAGATGGCACAGGTTTACAAATGTGTCTGTGCCAAGCATCTGTGTAAAAAGGTAATGCAATTTGGCGCATCTAAGGTTTCTACACTTTTTTCTGACATCATTAGGATTAGTAAATCTTGGCCAATGTATTCATTTGGACAATAGCCTGTATCTCAATAATTAAAACTGGAAATATCTTGCTACAAAACCTAAGGCTGGTGCTGCACCTAGACATCTTGCAGCACTTTAACCTGATTTTAACTTTCATCTACTGTCACGTTAGGTAGGGATCAGTGCAGCCCTAAACTTCACCCAATCCACTGTCCCTATGTACTTGGACAATCCGCCCTAAATAGTGGCCCCAACTGGTTGACGGTCCCTTATCTGACTAAGTGCACTGGACCTAAACTGGGAAAAAGGGTAGTCAGACAAACCGGGTCAAAACCTAGAATTCACATTACTGAACCAAAGGAGAGACAACACGCAGGGTCAAATACCAAAAAAGGTAAAAACTAGGGATGAGCGAACCCATGGAAGTTCAGGGTTGCTGGGTTCCGACGAACTTCAGTTCAAAGTTCGGGTTCGTAATCCATTAAAGTGAAAGGGGACCCGTACTTCACTTTATTATTTTCCATTATAACAGCGTTCTTAAGACAGAATGCTAAATAAAATGTCCATTCAGGGGTTAAAAATAATTTAAAAAAACTCACCTCATCCACTTGATCCTGCAGCTGGTATTCTCTTCTTTCTTCTTTCTGCAGGACCTGCAAAAGGTGGCGTCATCGCAGGTCCTGCTGAATGAAGATAGAAGAGGATACCGGCTGAGCGGTCAAGTGGATGAGGTGAGGTTTTTAAAAATCATTTTTAACCCCTGAATGGCCATTTTATTTAGCATTCTGTCTTAAGAACGCTATTATTTTCCATTATAACCATGTCATAACGGAAAATAATATAATCACCCGAACACCGAACCCGAACTTTCGTGAAAAAGTTTGTGAAAAAGTTTGGTACGAACCCGAACCTTGCAGTTTGGGTTGCTTTATCTCTAGTCAAAACCAAGTGATAACTATAATAACATGTGAAAAAAGTAAAACATATTATAATTAAAAGTGCACATGTCAGCCGATCAGGGAATCAACCATGGTTACTTGGAACTCCTGCACTGGGACTCCGTTTCACCAAGAGTTACTTAGTGTCCCCTGAAGAAAACTAATCCACTGAAAAGAGGGCAAACAGGTCAAGGCAGAAACGTCAGAAAAACTTTGGAAAGCTTAATAGCGGCTTTGAGATTTGAGTTATTGCTGAGCAGCAATGTTCTTTTCGGGTTGAACTAGGTTGAGGATGAGGAAGAGCAGGAAGAGTGTAGGGACTACTAGGAAGTGTAGGAAAAGCTAGGTTGAGGAAGAGCAAGGAAAGTGTATGGACTACTCTTTTTCTAACTAATCCTGACTCTATAACTTAGCACACCCTTGGTTAACAAAGGGATCACTGGACCAATATGAAATAATATGGAAATTGAGCCTCAACAAAGTGTGAGTAAATGACTCCCCTTTATACTTACCATTGTGTGGTGTGCATATATGGCTTGTGATATATCTTTAGTATTTTACGTGTTTTTAAATGTTCTTATTAAAAGATTCTTATTCTAGATATAACCCCAGCCTTAGACTGGAGCTACATCTAGACCTTTTTTTTAGCATTTTAAATTCTAGCGAGTTATAGTTTTAATGCACATGATAACATGCACCACAGCAGTAGCTCAGTATTTAAATTCAATTAATACCACACAAAAGTCTAGGAGTAGCTGCAGCTTAAAGGGAAAGTGTTATCAGAAAAATACCTATTGTTTAAATCACGTTTTTACGTTTAACATATTTTTAAAGAATTTTTTATGTTATTATTCTTAATTTTTAATTTTCCATGTCACTATCTATATTTAAACATAAAACATAAAATCCTGCAGTTTTCACAACTGGCCACTAATTCTAATAATAGGAGCCACTTTTTGATCTGCACAGATCACTTTACTGCAGTTATCTGCTTATCTGTTCTTCTAATCCTGCCTGCAATGATATCACCTCTGTGTATGGATAAGAGAAGATCCACCATTCACAATAGGTTTTTGTCAAAGCTTATCTATTCTTTCCTTGTACAATGACAGGTCACAGAGCCTAGAAAACTCTCCCATGGAGTCAATGAGGTCCCCTCCACACCATTGTGTTTATGGCCCATGTGGCTTAATGGCCCATGTGTTTTAATGCTTTCTAAATGCTGTTAAGAATCTCTCAGGCAAGATGGCCGCCCCCATTTTGATTCAGAAAATCAAATAAATAAATCTATAATCAGAAAATAAAAACAGATTAGTATAAAAAAGGGTATGTGTTACTATCTGGTTTTAACAAATAACATTTTTTGGGACACATTTCCTTTAAGGCTGAGCCTACACCTAGACTTTTTGCAGTTAATTAATTAAAAGTGCTACAAAAAGTCTAAATGAAGCCTCAGCCTAATACTTGGGGAGCCGTGCGGGTTTCAGGCTCTATACAGGAGATTTTGGTTTTGATTTGAAGATGTTTTGCTTATTTTTGTTAAAATATCATCTGATTTAACTTAAAGCAGCAAAAATCATGTTCATTTAACTTGAGGGCTATGTCCTCCTCTGTCACTGTAAAATTGGGCCTTTTTCGTAAACACACAATAGAGGGAAAAAAGCAATTACTATCAATCAGTGACTAGGCAACAGATTGGAGCGTTTTGAAAAGCTCATTCATACACAGATTTGCAGCAGTGTTCGGCTCCTCTGATTAGAATCCATAGATTTTAAATTGTAGCTAATTAGGCTGTCATAGGTTCATTAATGGCTCTACTGATTCAGCACTCCCTCACCTGCATGCATATTAAAGCTCATTAGCTCCCTTGTCTAAAATACCACTTGCATTAATTGCTACTGATGTACCAAGGCTTTTCAAAAGAGGATCTTCTGACAACTCGCCTACCTTCCTGTTATACCCATTGCCCTCAAGATTTTTTTTTGTTTTTGAGGTTCAGGAGAGGCAATGTTTACCTACTTATGGCAATGAAGAAAAACAGTATGGTTTTTCCTCTACCTTCTACATCTTACATCATCAACTGGGTTGAAAGGGCATTTACCTCAAAAATTATAATCCCAGGTTCTCTCAAGATTTGCAACCCATTATGATAGCGTTTCAGTACTTTGTACCAATATTTGAATGCAAAATCAAAATTATTGCCCCATATGATCTGGGAACAACCCCCTACTGCAAATTTCACCTTGCGTAACGTGGTTTGCAGGATAGTCCTATAAAAATGGGACTCTTGGTTACCAACAGGCGTTTGTTTTCATTCCACATAGCTGTGCAGATTTCCAACACCTGTCAATTTTAGGTGACAACTTTGTAGGAGCTCTGATGAGGGACATATTGGACGTTAGTAGAGATGAGCAAAATTCTTAAAATTAATTTCTGGTCGGATTCGAATAAATAAATTCGACGCAAATCAAAAGTGCTCAGATTGCCCTAAAAGGTGTGTGTGACACTCTGGGTTTCCAACCACTTTCATGCTCTTTAATGCAAATACAGAATTAGTCAAGTGATATGAAAAAAAAAACAGAAGTTTGTTCTGAACAAGCGGTTTAAATGTTATCCTTGAATGGGGGCAGATTCCTGCCAGTGTTTATACACGCATGGTAGTATCAGAGAAAGCAATGGCTTAATCTGAGCAACCAGTCCAAAATATATCCCTGTTTTGGGAGCAGCGATAAACCTGATGGACCCTGACATATAAGGCAGGAGATATGTATGTGACTGTGTAGGGGTAATAGTAGACATGACAGCACAGTATGGTACCTAACAGACAAGACAGGAGATATACAACTGTGTAGTGGTAGTGCTAGTGGAAGTAGTAGATATGGTAACAACAGTACACTATGGAACCTGCTGGATAGGAAATATGTGGCTCTGAAGGTGTAGTAGTAGTGGCAGTAGAGGTAGTAGTAGCTGCAGTAATATAGTAAGGAACATGATGAATGGGCAGACAGTGGCAACATTGTGCCAGTGATAAATAGCCACTGTCAGTAACTGCAGATCTATTTATTGGTCACAGCAGGAGGTATTCGAAAATTTTCAGAAACCCCTGCCTGATTCATTCTAATAAATGGAATGTTTTCCACACTTGTGGTGGACAAGTTTGTCTGCTTTGATGTGATGACACCACCTGCCACAGAGAACACCCTCTCTGACAGTACAATAGGGGAATCAACTTCTCTCGAGCAATTAGTTTTTAGTTACCCTAAAATACTGGGTTCCGTTTTTTTTGCGGACCATATGCAGAAACATTAACTTCAATGGGTCCGCAAAAAAAAAAACAAAAAAAACAGAAGTTACTCCATGTGCATTCCGCTTCCGTGTGTCCTTTCTGCAAAAGGATAGAACAAATCCTATTATTGCCCGCATTACGGACAAAGATAGGACTGTTCTATTAGGGGCCTGCTGTTCCGTTCTGCAAAATACGGAATGCACACGGACGCCATTTGTATTTTTTGAGGATCTGTTTGCATGAGCCTAACTGTGATGCAGTAGGATACATCAGGTGGCACACTTTTGAATTTTTATGACAATATTTTCAGCAATCCACTACAATGTAACAGTGAGTGACACAGAAAAAACATGTCATGTTAGGTACACTAGTCTGTAATGGAATTTTTGTAATAACATTTTCTGAAGTGTTTTAGAACAAAATGTGCAGTTGGACAGAGTTTACTACAATACAACAGTGAGTGATGCAGAACAACACTTGAGGTATATTAGTCTGTGATTGACAGAACTTTTGTAAATTCAATTTTTTAAAAAATGCATTAGAAGAAAATAAGCAACTGCCCGAGTCCACTACAATGTAACAGTGGGTGACACAGAACAACAATTCAGTTCAGGTTCACTAGTCTGCCATAGATGGAGTTTTTCTAATTACTCTTGCAACACTTAAGGCAAAAAATCCACAATTGGTCAGCTGCAAAAATATACACTATGACACTGCAAAATATATCCGCTCATGTGCGGTACCCTTCATTATCAAAGGGGTTGTGTCACTTGGCATTTATCATGTAGAGAAAGTTAATACAAGGCACTTACTAATATATTGTGATTGTCTATATTGCCTCCTTTGCTGGCTAGATTCATTTTTCCATCACATTATACACCACTTGTATCCGTGGGTTACGACTAGTGTTGAACGAATCGAAACTGAGGAAGTGGACTTCGATTTGAATTTCAGGAAAAATTTGATTCACAGTGAAGCCGAATTTCCTCGTGCTTTGTGGTAATGAATCTATTTGCCCTGAAATGCTGGCAAAAATTTTAAAAAAAAACATACTTACCTGATCTATTTGAGTGTGAAGAGGCTGATGTAGCCATTTTGATTGAAGATCCAACTCGAAATCTTGTGTGCAGTGATGTATGACATCGCCATGCCAGTCGATGTGATGACGTTGTGCTGGATCTTCAAGCAAGATGGGCGCGTCTGCCTCTTCCCACTCAAATGGGATAAGTACAATTAGGTACATCGATGAAGGCGGCATCTGAGGGGTTCAGTGTCAAGGGGCTTCAAACTAATTAGTCACAAAGTAAAAATTTTTGTAAAATTCGTCGAAGCAGCCAAATTGAATTTTTGAGAACTTCGCTTATCTCTAGTTACGTACAACTACCCTGCAATCCGGAAGCTGTGGCCGTGCTTGCACACTATAGGAATAAATGCCAGTCTATGCACACTCCCGGCCACCAGAGGGGCCAGCACTTTTTTCCTGTAGTGTGCAAGCATGACCACCACTGCTAGATTGTTTGATACAGCAGAGACCCATCAGCCATGACGCCTGCCGCACGCGCAAGTGGAAGCTATGTTTAAAGACCCCACCAGCACCATACATGTGCAGCGCTGGTAGCAAAGGGGTTAAAGAAAGACTTTGGGAGGGATAATGGTAACAGTTGTATTCATTATAAAAGTTTGGACAGGACATACGTTTTTAGGAGATTCTTCCTTCCCATCGACAACACACAGGGAACGGTCAAAGAATCCAATTGTGCCCTTATTTTATCTAACAAAAGAGGATAATTAGCTTTATAGAGTGAAGACGGGTGGTTAGTATTCTGCCTTCCTAGATACTTAATTTGCGACTGTTGCCATTGAAAATGGACTAGGCATTTAAGGTGAGTGAGGGTTCTCAGTGGCACCGAAACATTAAGGGCCTCTGATTTAGCATAATTAATCTTGAAGTTTGATAATGAGCCAAACTTCTCAAACAGATCCATGACTTGAGGAAAAGCTTGTATTGGATTCATTATCAACAACAAGAGATCATCAACGAATGATGCAAAAGTATGTATAGTCCTCCCACCTTAATACCTGAGATTTGTGGATGCTCTCTGGTGGCCTGTAAAAGGGTCTCCATGGATAAAATCCATGGACTACAAGACTACACACAGTCCATTCAGTCCCAGCTGTGGCAAACTAGATGTAGTGTAGATCAAAGCTGCTTGCTGGATCCAGAAAAGGAGAAGGACCAACGGGATCTTGTGTAAGATAGCATATTGCATAACATGCGTTACCCTCTGAGAATTATGACACCTCTTCCCCACCTGGAATAAAACCTGCCTGCTCTGTCTGGGTGGTAGATCGGGTAGCAAACCCTTAAGTCAATTAGGAAGTAGATTCACCCAGATCTTAATGTCAACATTCAGTAATGAAATGAGACAATATTCCCACAAATCTATGGGTTTTTCCCCTCCTTTGGGAGGACTTTGATCAGTGCCTTCGAGTGACTATTCAGGACGCTGAAATAAGAGAATCTCAGCGTGTTCAAATTGAACAGTGTTTTTTTCTGTCTGGCCATTGTCAAAATGGCTGCTGTATCCTTATAACTCAGCAGCCCCCAGAGTACATCGCATGGTGGCTCTCCTGTTTTAGGTAAGGGCCTCAAAGAGTGATGGACTCTCTCACCGCTTTGGCAGCACACTCCTCACCCAACAGGGAGCCACAAGGGACTCCAATAAATTAGAGGAAACAGATTCTGGAAGTCCTTTAATACGTATGTGCGGTTCTCCTGATCACTCCCTGAAAGAGGGGCACCCTGTGTTCCCTTGGGGCACTCCCTGTAGCTGTGGGCTCCCTGCTTGATAGTAGTTTGTGTGTGCTCAAGGTGTTAATCACCATGTGGGTGATAGGCCGTGATGAAATGGCAGTGGCCAGCGTGTGGTGTTAAGAGAGACAGAGACCAGGTCAGATTGAACTTAACAAAAGTCTCTCTGGACTGTGTGCTTAACAGGAGTTATCTGTACACAACAGAAATACCTTCCAGATGTCCAAGCATGAGCTACGCAGTTTGTTGCATGAATGGCCCTCTGGTTACTCGTTCTTATGTTAAAGTCGTTGTTACTGGGATCTCTGGCTAGTATCTGTCAACTAGTGTCCACCAGTCTGGAGTGCATAGGGTGTTTTAATTTGTTTCCCCTTTGCAGCAGCAGGATCTGTAATGTTTTAAGCTTGGTTATGATTCTTTCTCTCTCTCTCTGTCTGTAAATCCTCATTCTCTGGTTCAAGCTTGCTTTCATCTCTTTAAGCTTGAAGAGGTGACAGGGCTCCTGGGTTTGGAGCAGGAGAATGGAGGAGAAGAGCACACGAAGGTCTGCTGCTGCTTCTTCTTCTTCCCTCTACAGTTAGACTGACAGGAATCTTCTAGAACTATGAGATAGGGCCAGCCCACACCCTAAACTCCAGTGAGGGCTGGGCCAGGAAAGTTAACTATGGCCATGCTTGTTACATGCTTAGACATACTAAATAAACAGTACAATACATTAACTAACATTACAAACCAAACATTTGCAGATACCCCCCAGGTTTGGGTTACTGGAGTCTGACTAAAGAGTTAAGCCATACTGTCTGCTGTGCTAAAAGTCCAAACACAGAGGAAGTTAAAGAGCCAGGACAGGAAGTAAAATATATGGAGTGACTTCAAAAAATTACACCTAGAAAACTATACACCTGTTTTTTTGTTAAAAAATAAATAAATAAATAAATAAATAATAATAATAATAATAATACATAGAATATTAACATGCAGATTGTTAATGTATGATAAAATATTTTATTTTTATTTTATATATATTTTTTTTTATTTTATGTAAATGTCCCTTTAAGCTCCTACAAAAAGCAGAGCTGTGGGAAGAGAACACAATAGGCCACAGGCAGATGCTCCAAAGACACTAGGCAATGAGAATCCATACGAATGTCCTAGCAGTGATGGGTCACCTCCCTTACAAGAGCAGGTGTCCTAATATATGCTTATTACTAACATCATAATAATATTTAGCTGATTACATATCACACAGCAGACCTGAGCATCATGTAGCTCTTGTAGCACGCACTATTAATTTTATTTGTTTCACTCTTTTTTTATTTTACGTTTCCATTTTTTTATATAGCCACATCAGAAGCTTTCACAATGAAATCAACCAGAATTTATGTATGAAATCCTATTTTTTAAAAAAAGCTTTTAAATGCTTCAAACATGCAGCCAAAGGATCTGAATAAACTTTCATTGCTTAATAGCTTTCTGGCTTACATTTCTTTTTTATGGTTGATTGTTTATTTTTATATATTATTCTCGTTTTTGTGTCTCCATTTTACTATGTGCCCTGCTGTGGTGTAGCTGAGTGAATTTAATAAAGTGTTTGTTAACATGCTTTTTGCCTGTACAGCTTTACATTGTAGAGGGTTTTTGTGTTTTTTGAATAAATATGTTTTAAGTGGCTACTTCAGCGTTTTTTCTTCTTCTCTTTCCCGCTGCGGAGACAAGAGCTTTAATAAACAATTTATTTTTCAAAAATGAAAAGTAGCTAGTTCAAGATTTCTCCTGTGCCCTGCTGTTATTATGTTGTGTGCTTGATAAAAGTTCATTTCTTTTAGTAGACTGTCGCTTCTTGTTCTTATAAAGTACTCCAGGACCTTTAGATTTCATAGCCTCACCCAACTTCAACCCCTTGGAAGAATTTAGGCTTTTTAACATTACAACATGTGCCATATCCACTTTGCCTGTGCTAAAAATAATTCTAATTTTGAGACAATTAAAGGTTATCTAAACCTTTTTAAAAAATGCAAAAGGGCAGATGTGGTGCTCTGAGCGCTCTTTGTCTTTGGATAATCCCATATACTTTCCAAGGATTAGTTTTCCCCTTGCTCGGATAGCCAAGATCATATGAAAACCAAAGGAGGAGAGCACGCAGAGCAGCATTTCTGCCCCTTTTCGCTTATTACAAAGGATTAGGTACCCTTAATTTTGTGCTGCAATATCAGCATTTTATACCAGTTTAATTTCACATACAGTATTACCGTTATAATTTGTCAGTACCAGTGTGCAGTGTGTTTGTAAAAGGATAGGGACAATTAATTGTGGCTCTGTCTGTAAATTACAGTAAAATACTTGCACTTTTTCTAGTAATGTTTAATAATCTGTGTATCAAACCTGTGACTTTTCATGTAAGCCTCATAATAAAATGTCTTGTAAACAGAAGAGTGGAAAATGAAAGACTTGTGCCTCATCATCCAAGAGTCAGAATGTGGGTGGCTGTCATAGTGCAAACAGCAGTAGCAGCAAAGTCTGCCCAACACGTTCAGTCAATAGTAGTTGTGGTAATAGCAATAGGCCACAGTTCTTCATTGCTTCTGAGAGGTGCCACTTTATTATCGAGGACAAAAAAGATAAGATTGTGGACTGAATAGCTCACTCCTCCTCTCAGTCACAGCAGGATGATGTCACCTCTGAGTCTGACACCTTGGAGCATTACTTCTGCCCCTCCTCCTTGCAGCCCCCAGAGAAGCCCTTCAGTTGCATCATCTCTGTATTCACTTCCTCTCCTAGTGGGGCACCTACTTTTTTACCAAGAAGAAGCAATAACGATAGAGGCTGTAGAAGATACTCAAGATAGTCTCCCTGTTGATGACTTATGTGAGAAACATAAGGTTCAGGTGGAGATGGAGGATAACATATATACCTGTGTTGGAGGTGTTGGAAGCAGTAGTAGTGGAAATTGTAGCCTTGATGGTAGTGGTAGGGTCAGTGGTAGCGAAAGTGCCATTTGCGACAAATACAAAGAACAACAATAAAGAGCAGAGGCAACATAAAGCCAAAACCTCCAAAAGAACTAGTGATGCCGGTGATACTGTGGGCGCAAGCACAAAACGTACCAGGCCTAGGCCAAGCTCAGCTGTTGCTATCTCTGTGCAAGTATCTCTGATACGGGGTTTTTCTCCACAAGGCTGGCACACAAAACCATAACCATGTTCAAGATCTGCAGGATTAAAATGATATCCAAAATTAAGCAGCACTACAATTACATCTAAATTGGAACAGTCAATCAAGTGGCGGTGCCATGAGTGGTAGGCCTTAGCCCAGCAGACCCTGATAATCAAGGATTTGGGAGAAATACTACAGCACTTGATGTTTTCAATGCAATTCCTTATTTATTCACTCTCACTCTGCTTGAAAAACACTCACTGTAGTTGAAACATCACATTCTTGGTGAATAAATTTGGAATTGCATTGAAAACATTGAGTGCTGCAATATTTCTCCCAAATCCAGGATTAAAATAAGCCGTGGGTGTTCAAACACAAACATTGGTACCAAGGAACTATTGCAGTACATGAGGTGGCATTACTGGATCCTGTGGGAACTGGCCAGAATTCTCATTTATTCTCTTTTTTGTGGTAGCCAGGCCACATCCCCAAGCAGTACAGTGTCCTTATCATTATCATCAACACATGCTTCTCCTGATCAGCCCCTTTTTGTACCATCACTGAAGTTTAATTATTCTGTATGCCACCAGTTGGACTTTTGGCCAGGTGTCCATTTATTTAAAACAAAAAAGTTTAAAATTGTCATGTTTTTTAACTGAGTGTGGCCTTCCACAGCACATACTGTGGTCACTGACCCCATGGACCTCTTGGCAACAGATTGGAGTAGTGGCCGGAAATGGCCCAGTTTGCTTATGCTGTACTGTCTAGTCCAACCTCCAGTATAATTTGACAGAGGGTTTTCAGTGCAGCTGGCAGTGTTGTCACACCCAAAAATGGAGAAGATTGTCCTCTGCTAGTGTACAAAATAATACATTTGTCAAAATGAACCAGACATGGATCAGTAAGGATTTTGACACACCTCTAACTGAGGCTGATGAATAAAACTGCCATTGCTGATGGTGGCTATTGTATTGTACTGTATGGCTGCTGCTTCCGCCATAACCACAGCTGCTACTCCCTCTTACCATTACTCCTATAGAGATGCCACTACTACTTCTCCTAAATAGTGTTGGGCAAGCATGCTACGCAGCCAATTAGCGTGCGGGTAGGTACTGACATTCACTGTAATGCTGTAGCCATGTTAGCTACTGGCATTACAGTGACTGGCTGGCTGGGAACACGTCATTGGTGCTATATAGTACCCGGTGACATGTGATCCGGCTCAGTCTTAGTCAGGGAGAGCTGCTGCAAAGAGGGACAGATAGTGTAGGGATAGGAATTTGTTAGGCAAGGTTAGTTCTTCTTTTCAAAAGATCCAAAAGTCCTCTTAAGGACTATTGTTTTATCTGGCTGTAAAATATATATTTTTGGGGGGCAAAAATTGCGCAAAATTGCCTGACCTTAACACCACCTGTTCAGCATCTGCTGTATAACATTTGTTTATCCTAAATACCTGTGACATCCGGTGTATTTTTTTTCAGCCGCTAATCAAGGCAACATTACCTGCGCAGTGTCTTCTGTATAACGTTTGTTCAAGGAGGGACAGATAGTGAAGGAATAGGATTTGGCTAGGCAGGTTTAGTTTTTTCTTCAAAAGACCCAAAGGTCTTTTTAAGGACTATTGTTTTATCTGGCTGCAATATATATTTTTTGGGGGGCAAAATTTGTGCAAAATTGCCTGACCTTAATACCACCTGTGCTGCTTGTGCTGTATAATGTTTGTGCATCCTAAATACCTGACATCCAGTGTATATTTTTTCTGTTGCTAATCAAGGCGACATTACCTGCACAGCGTCTGCTGTATAACATTTGTGTGTCCTAAATACTTGACATCCAATGCATTTTTTTCTGCCACTAATCAAGGCGACATTACCTGTGCAGCGTCTGCTGTATAACGTTTGTGTATCCTAAATACCTGACATCCAGTGTATTTTTTTCTGCCGCTAATCAAGGCGACATTACCTGCGCTGTGTCTGCTGTATAACGTTTGAACATCCTAAATACCTATGACATTCAGTGTCATTTCTATACATTTTTCCTCTAAAAACGATTTTATCTTCGGTTTTGGGCGTATTATTGTAATTCTGCAAAAGTGGCGTAATACTCGGACAACATCGTTCCCAGCAGCAACTTGGGAGTCCAAGATGCATCCTGACATCCTCCCCATGCTGTTTCTAAACCATTTCAGTGGTGTTTCCATCATTTTCTGACCTTTTCCTATGAACCAGACACCCTCCCCTCTTCAGAGCAGGGGGTGCTACTATTGTGCTCGGGTACTCTGTAGAGCACTCGAGCATCACCAAGTGTTCTACCCGAGCACCTGAGCACTTTGGTGCTCGATCAACACTACTCCTAAACAGCAAAACAAGTTTTATAGTGTTACTATCCTGCTTTATCTAGACATCAGTACATTGTACAGCAGTCATTACCTCACACACTATCTTATGATAATGAGATTACTCTGCTGACTTGTCACAGTCTATACGGCAATAGAGATGAGCGAGTAGTGTTCGATCGAGCCGGTATTCGATCGAATACTACGATATTCGGCATACTCGATTTCAATCGAGTATAACGGCGATGGCGCACTTAGAATTCGTTTCCCCTCCCACCTTCCCTGGCGCTCTTTTTCCACCAATCAACATGCAGGGGGGGTATGACAGGCACGCTGAGCACGCTGGCAGCGCGAAAACAGCGTCTACATGGATTGGCTGGAAAAACCATGTGACCTCGAATATTAAAAACTCAGCTCTTCCTGCTCGTACGCATATGCTGCGTGAACTTAGTCAGGGACAGAGGCTGGAGAAGGGACAGATAGGTTTTAGCTGTTGGACAGGCAGGAGCGTGATTAAAAGCCCTTATCAGGCTACTACAGTGACTTCAGTGATAGCTTTACTACAATATAGACTTTACAGAGAACGGCTGCTGTTATTCAGGGATAGCTGCTGGAGTAGGGACAGAGAGAGGCATTAGTGGTGTATTAGGTGCTCT
>ONZH01015447.1:0-39026 GCA_900303285.1 Rhinella marina | reverse complement strand
CCCTACAGTGCCCCCAGTATTTATATCACTCCCCCACTGTTATAATGCTCGCCCTGAAGTGCCCACTGTAGTTATATTCCTCCCTTTAGTGTCCTCAGAAATTATAATTCCTCAGCCCTTCCGCCATACAGTCCCATGCAAATAAAGCTATTTCCCTCCTGTGTAAATAACATCACACCATCTCTCCAGCCCCCTCCAATATACAGTCCCATGTAAATAACATCCCTCTCTATCTACAGCCCCTCCAAATACAGTCCCATGTAAATAACATCATTCCCATAGCCGTCATCAACATACACTCCTATGTAAATATCACTCCCTCTGACAGCCGCCTTCAACATACAGTCCCATGTAAATAACATCACTTCCTTCCCACATCCACCTCCAACATGCAGTCCTGTGTAAATAACATCACTCCACCCCACAGTCCCATGTAAATAATATAAACCTCCCCTCAGCCACCTCCAACATGCAGTCCCATGTAAATAACATCACTCCACGCCACAGTCCAATGTAAATAAGGCTACTTTCACACCAGCGTTTTTGCTGGATCCGTCTTGGATCAGCAAAAACGCTTCCATCATGATAATACAACCGTCTGCATCTGTTCTGAACGGATCCAGTTGTATTATCTTTTAAATAGCCAGTTTGGATCAGTTTCTTCATGTGGACACCAAAACGCAGCAAGCAGCGTTTTAGTGTCTGCCTCCAAAACGCAATGGAGACTGAACTGAAGCAAAACTGATGCATTCTGATCGGATCCTTTTCCATTCAGAATGCATTAGGACAAAACTGATCAGTTTTGGACCATTTATGAGAGCCTGTAACGGATCTCACAAACGGACCCTTACAGTGCAAGTGTGAAAGTAGCCTAAGGCTAGTTTCACACCTGCGGCAGGGGACTACGGCAGGCTGTTCCGGTGGGTGAAGAGCCCGCCGGATCCATGCTGCAGCAGGTGCACGTGTGGGACCGGAACTACGCTCCGGCCCCATTCACTGTAATGGGGGCAGGCCACGGATCCAGCCACAGCATGGCAAACCCTGCCAAGAGGCAAGGCGGCCGGAACAAAAGTACAGCATATTGTACTTTTGTTCCGGCCGCCTTGCGGCAGGAGTTGCCGTGCTGCAGCTGTATCCATGGCCTGCCCCCATTACAGTGAATAAGGCAGGACCGTAGTTCCGGCCCCACACATGCACCAGCGGCAGCACGGATCCTAACAGCCTACCGGAGTCCCATGCCGCAGGTGTGAAAGTACCCTAACAGAACCCTGCCCAAGTCACCTCCAACACACAGTCCCATGATAACATCCCTCCCTTCTGTCCTAACATACAGTCCCAGTTAAATAACCACAACTCCCAGCATCCCTCTGCTTCTCCCTTCACTTACCTCTTCTGATGTAGCAGTGCTCACTACAGCTTCTTCCCCACAATTCTCCTCTTCAGTTTAGAAGACAGGGGAAAGGACCTGTGATGATGTCACAGTCATGTGACCAGTGCAGGATTGGACGGCACTGATCACATGACCTGTGATGCCACCACAGGTCCTTCCTATCTTGCAGTCCTGAGGAAGGCAATACAATTGTATTTGTCTAACAGGCAGGACATTCGGGGCCAGGGAGAAAACATCAGGGGCCCAGGCCCCGAATGTTTTAGCCTAGCAACGCCCCTGCAACTGTAGCTGCTGCTAGCTTAAAAAAACTCCAGCAACGCCTCCATTTGCCTGAACATCGGCTGTTGTGCGACCTGCCGACTCGCTGGAATTCCACCTATTCCATGTTGGCCAGGGTGTGTGAGCAGCAGAGAGCATTGATGGAGTACCAGATTATGAATCCACGCGTGCCTCCAACTCAGCTCCCTCAGTTTGCCAACCACGAGTGGCCATGGATGGCAGACATATGCGATGTACTGCGTATCTTTGAGGAGTCCACCAAGAAGGTCAGCAGCGAGGACGCTATAGTGAGCGTAACCATCCCGCTCCTATGCGTCCTTAAAGAATCCCTCATCGCAATAAGGGAGAACGCATTGCACGCAGAGGAGACGGGGGTAGGAGGAGACGCAACGGAGCTACACAGTCAGACCACACTTTTGTCTGCTTCACGGTGGCAGTTGCAGGAGGATGAGGAGGAGGAGGACGACGTGGAGGTGGCTGTGGAAGAGGAGGAGGATGCTGGCGGCGAGGGTAGCAGTCAGGCTGTGTGCGTCCCATTGGTTCAGCGCGGATGGGGCGGAGAGGAGGCGGAAGAGGAAGAGGAGGAAATGGCAAGTGATCCTTCTGGTGGGGGCAGTGAGGTCATGCCTATTCAGAGTCTGGCACACATGGCTGACTTCATGCTGGGCTGCTTTTCCCGGGACACACGTGTTGTCCGGATAGTGGAGAACAAACTGTACTGGGTCTTCGCACTCCTGGACCCCCGGTATAAAGATAACGTCTCCTCTTTTATTCCGGTAGAGGAGAGGACAAATCGATTGCTGGAATACCAGAGGGAACTCGTGCAGAACATGATGGAGATTTTCCCACCCACCATCGCTGGCGGCAGAGAGGAGAGGGTCTCCCAGAGTCCCACAACATCTATCAGGCCCACAGCCACCAGGGGAACACTCTCCAAGGTGTGGGACACGTTCATGGCACCCCCTTGTGCAACTTCCATCACTGCGGGGCCCGCTATCAGCAGGAGGGACAAGTATCGGCGGATGTTGCGGGAGTACCTGGCAGACCGTAACCCTGTCCTCCCCGATCCCTCGGCGTCCTACACTTACTGGGTCTCCAAGTTGGACACGTGGCTGGAACTGTCCCTGTACGCCTTGGAGGTGCTTGCCTGCCCTGCCGCCAGCGTGCTATCAGAAAGGGTGTTCAGCGCAGCTGGGGGCATTATAACCGATAAGCGCAGCCGCCTGTCAACCGACAGTGCCGACAGGCTGACGCTAATCAAAATGAACAGCAAGTGGATTGACCCGGACTTTGCTTCTCCAACAGTGGAAAGCAGCCAAAAGTGAAGTGCCATCTGTATGAAGTGCCATTTCCTCCTCCACCTCCTCCTCCTTAACCGCCGTAGAATTGCTCCGTAAATAAGAAAAATTTATATATTTATGGCTCACCTCTTGGGCCTCCACAAAATGTTTAAGAGGTGTCACCTCTTGGGCCTCCACATAATTTTTAAGAGGTCTCACCTCTTGGGCCTCCACAAAATGTTTAAGAGGTGTCACCTCTTGGGCCTCCACAAAATTTTTAAGAGGTCTCACCTCTTGGGCCTCCACAAAATGTTTAATAGGTCTCACCTCTTGGGCCTCCACAAAATGTTTAACAGGTCTCACCTCTTGGGCCTCCACAAAATGTTTAAGAGGTGTCACCTCTTGGGCCTCCACAAAATTTTTAAGAGGTCTCACCTCTTGGGCCTCCACAAAATGTTTAATAGGTCTCACCTCTTGGGCCTCCACAAAATGTTTAACAGGTCTCACCTCTTGGGCCTCCACAAAATGTTTAACAGGTCTCACCTCTTGGGCCTCCACATAATTTTTAACACGTCTCACCTCTTGGGCCTCCACATAATTTTTAACACGTCTCACCTCTTGGGCCTCCACATAATTTTTAACACGTCTCACCTCTTGGGCCTCCACATAATTTTTAATACGTCTCACCTCTTGGGCCTCCACAAAATGTTTAAGAGGTCTCACCTCTTGGCCCTCCACATAATTTTTAAGAGGTCTCACCTCTTGGGCCTCCACATAATTTTTAAGAGGTCTCACCTCTTGGGCCTCCACATAATTTTTAAGAGGTCTCACCTCTTGGGCCTCCACAAAATGTTTAACAGGTCTCACCTCTTGGGCCTCCACAAAATGTTTAACAGGTCTCACCTCTTGGGCCTCCACATAATTTTTAACAGGTCTCACCTCTTGGGCCTCCACATAATTTTTAACAGGTCTCACCTCTTGGGCCTCCACATAATTTTTAACACGTCTCACCTCTTGGGCCTCCACATAATTTTTAACACGTCTCACCTCTTGGGCCTCCACATAATTTTTAACACGTCTCACCTCTTGGGCCTCCACAAAATGTTTAACAGGTCTCACCTCTTGGGCCTCCACAAAATGTTTAACAGGTCTCACCTCTTGGGCCTCCACAAAATGTTTAACAGGTCTCACCTCTTGGGCCTCCACATAATTTTTAACACGTCTCACCTCTTGGGCCTTCACATAATTTTTAACACGTCTCACCTCTTGGGCCTCCACATAATTTTTAATACGTCTCACCTCTTGGGCCTCCACAAAATGTTTAAGAGGTCTCACCTCTTGGGCCTCCACAAAATGTTTAAGAGATGTCACCTCTTGGGCCTCCACATAATTTTTAAGAGGTCTCACCTCTTGGGCCTCCACAAAATGTTTAAGAGGTCTCACCTCTTGGGCCTCCACAAAATGTTTAAGAGGTCTCACCTCTTGGGCCTCCACAAAATGTTTAAGAGGTCTCACCTCTTGGGCCTCCACAAAATTTTATCAAGGTCTCACCTCTTGGGCCTCCACAAAATGTTTAAGAGGTCTCACCTCTTGGGCCTCCACAAAATGTTTAAGAGGTCTCACCTCTTGGGCCTCCACAAAATTTTTAACAGGTCTCACCTCTTGGGCCTCCACAAAATGTTTAAGAGGTCTCACCTCTTGGGCCTCCACAAAATTTTATCAAGGTCTCACCTCTTGGGCCTCCACAAAATTTTTAAGAGGTCTCACCTCTTGGGCCTCCACAAAATGTTTAAGAGGTCTCACCTCTTGGGCCTCCACAAAATGTTTAAGAGGTCTCACCTCTTGGGCCTCCACAAAATGTTTAAGAGGTCTCACCTCTTGGGCCTCCACAAAATGTTTAAGAGGTCTCACCTCTTGGGCCTCCACAAAATGTTTAAGAGGTCTCACCTCCTGGGCCTCCACAAAATGTTTAAGAGGTCTCACCTCTTGGGCCTCCACATAATTTTTAACAGGTCTCACCTCTTGGGCCTCCACAAAATGTTTAAGAGGTCTCACCTCTTGGACCTCCACAAAATTTTATCAAGGTCTCACCTCTTGGGCCTCCACAAAATTTTATCAAGGTCTCACCTCTTGGGCCTCCACAAAATTTTTAACAGGTCTCACCTCTTGGGCCTCCACAAAATTTTATCAAGGTCTCACCTCTTGGGCCTCCACAAAATTTTATCAAGGTCTCACCTCTTGGGCCTCCACAAAATTTTTAACAGGTCTCACCTCTTGGGCCTCCACATAATTTTATCAAGGTCTCACCTCTTGGGCCTCCACAAAATTTTATCAAGGTCTCACCTCTTGGGCCTCCACAAAATTTTTAAGAGGTCTCACCTCTTGGGCCTCCACAAAATGTTTAAGAGGTCTCACCTCTTGGGCCTCCACAAAATTTTATCAAGGTCTCACCTCTTGGGCCTCCACAAAATTTTATCAAGGTCTCACCTCTTGGGCCTCCACAAAATTTTTAACAGGTCTCACCTCTTGGGCCTCCACAAAATTTTATCAAGGTCTCACCTCTTGGGCCTCCACAAATTTTTATCAAGGTCTCACCTCTTGGGCCTCCACAAAATTTTTAACAGGTCTCACCTCTTGGGCCTCCACATAATTTTATCAAGGTCTCACCTCTTGGGCCTCCACAAAATTTTATCAAGGTCTCACCTCTTGGGCCTAAACAAAATTTTTAACAGGTCTCACCTCTTGGGCCTCCACAAAATTTTCCATGAGCCTCTGGCCAGCCCACGGCCTCTTCCTGCCTTTTGCGGTCCTACGCATCCCTCAACATCCCCACTGCTTTACCTGCTAGACATGACACTGGGCCAGGTCGGGTCACTGACATCTCAAGCGCCAACAATTTGGGCATTTTAAGGCTTCTGCATGTGTTTGAGTTGTTTTTACATTTTAAAGAAGACATGTCTGACCACATCTCACACACACACACACAATGACAATTAGGGGTGGGGTCTATTTGCTTTCCCCTTTGCCTATGCCATCTGTGGTTGTCATAGGCAACGTGATTTTAAGGGGTACAGAATTTCATCTTCTTTTTTGTCTAGTTTGGCTTGGGGTCCCTGGCAATGTAGAGGAAAGAAGGTTTCCTTGTATGGTCTCACTTTACAGAGAGGTTATATTGTCTTTGGAGTGTATTGTTGAGAGGCTGTGATAGTGGCGTAATAGTGCGACTTGGGCGCGTTATATGCACCCAGACATGCTTCCCCTGCTGTCCCAGTTGCATTCCAGCAGTGTTGGCATCCTTTTCTGAGGATTCAGGGTGGACTTGGTGACCTCCAAGTGGTCGAATTGAGATTTCCAAGTGGCGAGCATTTTTTTCCCATAGACTATAATGGGATTCGATAGTCGGTCGAATAGTCGAATTTCGCGGTCTATTCGAATCGAATTTCGAACTTTCGAATATTTCACTACTCGCTCATCTCTAGTTATTAATGGTACATACTCAGATTGGGTCACTGTAACTAGTGGGGTACCACAGGGGTCAGTACTGGGCCCTATTCTCTTCAATATATTTATTAATGATCTTGTAGAAGGCTTGCACAGTAAAATATCAATTTTTGTAGATGACACTAAACTGTGTAAAGTAATTAACACAGAAGAGGACAGTACACTGCTACAGATGGATCTGGATAGACTGGAGGCTTGGGCAGAGAAGTGGCAGATGAGGTTTAACACTGACAAATGTAAAGTTATGCATATGGGAAGGAATAATGCAAGTCACCAGTACATACTAAATGGTAAAATATTGGGTAACTCTGACATAGAAAAGGACCTAGGAATTTTAGTGAACAGAAATCTAAGCTGCAGAAACCAGTGTCAGACAGCTGCTGCCAAGGCCAATAAGATAATGGGCTGCATCAAAAGAGGCATAGATGCCCGTGATGAGAACATAGTCCTGCCACTTTACAAATCACTATGCAGACCACACATGGAGTACTGTGTACAGTTCTGGGCTCCTGTGAACAAGGCAGACATAGCAGAGCTGGAGAGGGTTCAGAGAAGGGCAACTAAAGTAATAACTGGAATGGGTGGACTACAGTACCCAGAAAGATTATCAAAATTAGGCTTATTCACTTTAGAAAAAAGACGACTGAGGGGAGATCTAATAACTATGTATAAATATATCAGAGGTCAGTACAGAGATCTCTCCCACGATCTATTTATCCCCAGGACTGTGACTGTGACGAGGGGCCATCCTCTGCGTCTGGAGGAAAGAAGGTTTGTACACAAACATAGAAGAGGATTCTTTACGGTAAGAGCAGTGAGACTATGGAACTCTCTGCCTGAGGAGGTGGTGATGGTAAGTTCACTAAAAGAGTTCAAGAGGGGCCTGGATGTATTTTTGGAGGGTAATAATATTACAGGTTATAGTTACTAGAGAGGGGTCGTTGATCCAGGGAGTAATTCTGATTGCCTGATTGGAGTCAGGAAGGAATTTTTTTCCCTAAAGTGGGGAAAACTGGCTTCTACCTCACAGGGTTTTTTTGCCTTCCTCTGGATCAACTTGTAGGAAAACAGGCCGAACTGGATGGACAGATGTCTTTTTTCGGCCTTATAAACTATGTTACTATGTTACTATGTTACTTGGCTGTGAAAATGAAAAGTTTCATTTTTTCCAATAAAATGTTGCTTTAGCCCCAAATTTTTCATTTTCACAAGGGGTAACAGGAGAAAAGCACCCCATAATTTGTTCCCCATTTTTTCCTGAATAAGGCAACACCCCATATGTGGTGGTAAACTGCTGTGGGGGCACATGGCAGAACTCAGAACAGAAGGAGTGCCATATGGATTTTGCAGCACAGATTTTGATGGATTCGTTTGCGGGAGCCATTGATTTTTATTTTTTTGAGTTATTGTCTTATGTGGGGGCTAATTTTTTGCGGGATGAGGTGACATTTTCATTGGTACCATTTTGGGGTACATAAGACTTTTTGATCACCTGCTATTACTCTTTTTGTGAGGCAAGGTGAAAAAAATGGCTGTTATGGCATAGTTTTTAAAAAAATTTTTTTACAGCATTCACCTGGGGGGCCATCTCATGTAACATTTTTATAGAGCAGGTTTTTATGGACGCGGCAATACCCAATATGTCAAACATTTTTATTTTTGGAAAGTTTTACACATTAGATGCATTTTTGAACAGAATAAAATCTTTTTTTTTGTTGATATTTTCTGAGAACCATATTTTTTTTATTTTTTGGGCGATTGTCTCAGGTAGGGTCTACATTTTTGCGGGACAATATGACGGTTTGATTGGTACCATTTTGGGGTAAATACGCCTTTTTGATCGCCTGCTATTACACTTTTTGTGAGGCAAGGTGAAAAAAATGGCTGTTATGGCATAGTTTTTTAAAAATTTTTTTACAGCATTCACCTGGGGGGGGGGGGCATCTCATGTAATATTTTTATAAAGTAGGTTGTTACAGACGCGGAGATATCCAAAATGTCAAACATTTTTATTTTTGGAAAGTTTTACACATTAGATGCACTTTTGAACAGAATAAAATCTTTTTTTTGTGTTGCTATTTTCTGAGAGCCATATTTTTTTTATTTTTTGGGAGATTGTCTCAGGTAGGGTCTACATTTCTGCGGGACGAGATGACGGTTTGATTGGGGTAAATACGCCTTTTCGATCACCTGCTATTACACTTTTTGTAAGGGAAGGTGACCAAAAAAAGGCTGTTTTGGCACATTTTTTTTTTTTTTTACTGCGTTCACCTGGTGGTGTGGATTATGTGATATTTTTATAGAGCCGGCCGATAGGGATGTACCTAATATGTCTATTTTTATTTTTTTCACTATTTTTTACAATTTTTTTATAGTATTTTATGAAAAGGACACTTTTTTTGGAACTTGAAACTTTTTTTGTAAAACTATTTTTTCACTGTTTTTTCACTTTCTTTTTTTTACACTTTTTAAACTTTTTGGGGTCTGATCCCCTTTACAATGCATTACAACACTTCTGTATTGTAATGCATTGGCTGGAAGTGTATTACACACAGTAATACACTTCCAGCTAACTGCCTGTGAGATCCAGGGGGCTGGACATCACAGGCTTCTGTAGATAGCAGCCGGATGCCTAAGGAAGGCATCCGGCTGCTATCTAAGCCATCGGGTCCCCGTCACAGCAGCGCGGGGACCTGATGGACACCCCTTCCAACCGCCCGCATCGCATGTGCCGCGGTCAGCGTGGACCGTGGCACATGAAGGGTTGATACGCTGATAGCACTACGGCGCTGGTCGTGAAGGGGTTAATTATTGGCAGTATATTGCTTTACTTTTATATGTTTACTGAGCACCATTGTTATTTTGTCACTGCTTGAGAAAGGCCCCATTGTGCGGACCGAAACGTCACGTTTGGGTGAATAAACACTGATTCTGTTTTACTTTTTGGAGTGCCATGGATTTTCTTCAAGTTAGCTTATATGGATACTGGATCTTTTCCTCAGCCACTGGCACCCAGCCATTACTTTTTGTCTGTGCGGTCCACCATTTTCTGGTTTTGGTTGAACTATCTCCCAGTTATCTTCAATGACTCTTTTTATCTTGTCGGACATGGGACCATATTTAAAGGAGAAAGAGCAACCAATGGGATTTTTTTCTTCTTTATTTCGCTTACCACTATCGCCTCTAAGTATGTCCCTCCTGGAGATCTTAGAGGCTTTTTCCATGGCTTCCTCAAGCAACAATCTGGGGTACCCTCATGCTAATAACCTCTCCTTTAATTCAAACGCCTGTCTTTCGTATCCCTCCTGTGTGGAGTTAATGCGTTTTAGTCTGATAAATTGTCCAAAAGGGACCGCTTTTTTAACATAATGTGGATGGTAACTGGAATGGTGGAGTAGCGAGTTCGTCGTCGTGGGCTTACGGAAACCCTCGGCCACCAACTCGCCATCCACCACAGACAGAGACACATCCAAAAATTCCAAACAGGAGCACCCAAACACATAAGTGAATTTCATGTTCATAGTGTTACTCACGTTTAAATAATTAGCAAACTCTGAAAACTGTTGTGAATTGCCAGACCATATTATGAATATATCGTAAAAAAAAAACGTATCCAGGGGAGAAAAGGATTACAAACATTATAGACATATCTATCCTCAAAATGGGCCAGATAGAGATTTGCTAAAGTACAAGCCACTGGTGTCCCCATGGCCATCCCGAACCTCTGCCTATACCACACTTCACCAAACCTAAAAGTGTTGTTTTTTAGTATACATAAAAGGGCCTCCTCAACAAAATTAACAAATACCTGACTTTTATTCGTGCCATTTCACCAACGGCCCTTGCACCTTCCTCTTGCGGGATACGGGTATAGAGGCTTTCGACATCCAAGGACACGAATTGATACCCCTCCTGCCACTGGAACGATTCCAGTGAGAGGAGGAGATCATTCGTGTCCCTGAGATATGCCAGTATATTCTTCAGTAAAGGTCTCAACAACCAGTCCACATATTTAGACAGAGGCTCGGTAGCCGAACCTATGCCCACAACAATAGGGCGGCCAGGAGGGTTCACCAGTGACTTGTGAATTTTCGGCAAGAAATACCAAGAAGGTTTTGCTGGATAGGGGAACAATAACCGTTCAGCTGTCTTCTTTGATAAAAAACCACATTCCACATACTTACCAGAAGACTCCTAACTCCACCAGATATTTTAAATGTGGGATCCCCCTTTAGAACCTCATATACTTCAGTATTATCCAGTTGTCTATGGGCCTCGGATAGGTAATATTCTCGGTTCATAATAACCACGTTTCTCCCCTTGTCTGCCGGTTTGATGACATACTCATCATGAGACTGTAACCATTTAATAGACCTTTTCTAATTGGGCGTAATATTCTGTCGGGAGACAGGGTATATCAACGCCTTCACCTCTCCCAATACCTTTCTATAAAAAGTCTCAATACTACCACCGGCAGGCAAGGGGGGACAAAACGTGCTACTCACAACCGCTCTACACATAGAAACCACCTCCTCAGTAGAATCTATAGGTGGCTGCATGCTCATATCCGTTAGGATCTCAAGGCAAGCCAGCTCCGTCTGGTCAAAATTGGCTGACACACTAAATCCCAAAGGGCCAATAGTGGCAGGTGTGTCGCCCTCTCTAATATCACGGACCGCAGCGGGCTTGCCTGCAAAAAACCTGTGGAGATTGAGCTTCCTTATGGCCTTAAACAAATCAATTTCAAACTGTACACAATCAAATTGTTCAACCAGGCTGAAATTCAGCCCTTTCTGTAACACTCTCATGTAATCACAAGGTAATGCGTCTCCCGTTAAATTCACAACTAGGTTATCATCCTGTGTTCCTTTGGATTTAGGGACGGTTAACGTTTCCAGGTCACTTGTTTTCTCTTTTGGGGTAATTTCCGATTGTCCCTTCTGCCCTTTTCTCCTCTTTCTTCTTCCCCTCCTTGTGCCTGGCCTAAAGGGGATTCAGAAAAGCCCATTTTCTCCAGATGTACTGATATAGATGTGTCGTCTGAAGCACTGGAATCAGAGTCTGTAGTCCAGAAATCACTCTTAGATCGGCGAATAGGTCTCCTTTTCCTCCTCCGCATATTAATATGCCAATCAAACACTTTACCAGTGTCATAGTCCAGCTTATCGCGGATAAATTTATCTCTTTTTTTCTCCTTAATATCCGCCTGCACAACCACCAATTTTTTCTCTAAGCGTTTCTCAAACGTATTAAACTGACTCTCAGTTGTTCTTACTCGTAGTTCTGTTTTTATTTTACTAAGCTCTTCTTTCCCATTTTCATATTCCTTCAAATTCCTTTTAAGAACCATATCCAGCACCCTGAGTGAAAACTCGGCATGCATATCGTGCCATTCTGTGACAAAAGCGTTATCATCTCTGAATTGCATAATGTCCTTATAGACTCTAAGTCCCGTTGGGACACGATTGCTGTCCTTATAGGATTGCAATGAATTAACTGTCCAGAACAGGCGTACCTCCTTGTCGACCTTGTCGGCTAACGTGGACATCTTCTGTTCAAGCGCTTTGACACTCAGCGTGTGTAGGATGTCACTCTCATTACACTGCATAAAGTATGCATCCGCCCCCTCTCTACCTTCAAACAGTCCCATTTTCAAATCTTCAGACGGGGCATCCCCCCTTACCTCTCTCTCTGAGGACACTGTAACCAATACTCAGTCAAAGGGTATGCGTTCCAAATAATAGGTCAACAATTATAAATATAGAACGCTAAAAGCTACAAAATAACAAATATTTATTGAATAATCAAATTGGTTTAAAACAATATTGTTTGGGGAAACCCAGTAATAAGGACCCTGAATAGACCAAGTGGGGCAATGTTACAGCAGAGTGTCCTGTATTGGTCCAACTAAAACTGTATGCCTCCTAGTGTTGCTGAGCGTATATAGGTATATTCAAGGTGAGTCAGACCAATACTCTCACATATAGCCACATAAGTGTCCGTATAAAGAAGTGTATACTAGATACACAGGACTAGCGGCTGAAAGAACAGACATCTACTCCTATACACATGCCTCACTTATACAATGGGATGGAAGCTTAGTACATAAAGGATAATACTATTAATAATAGTTGTAAATGTCTCAATTCGATGGACATAAGGAGAATTATGGTATAGATATGAAAAACATAGAAGACATATCCCCTACACTTATGTATTAAGGAATGAATCAGATACAGTAAATTATCATGGGGATATGTGGTAGTGGAAAACATTCATTGTTTAATGATCCACTTACTTCACTGGGGAGGGTATCTCATAGATGACCATAAACACCTAGAGACAGACCCCCCCCTGTCCAAGCTTGCTTCCAACAATTGGTGTGAATGGAACAGCGGCACACGTCAGGCGGCTTCACAAATGGTTCCTCTTTTATTAGCATAAACTCAATGCGTTTCGGGGTAATATGTTCCCCCTTCGTCAGGAGTATAGAGATACAAGCAGTTAAAACATACCAAATAGATCAAACATTTATAGTCTCAAGGGGTCTTTAGGATATCTGGCTGCAGTGTCAGCGTGCGCTCCAATGTGGAGCGCATGTCCGGAGCGTCACTTCTGGTTCCGGATGCGTTCCACCGTGGAACGCACTGGGACCCGCAAGGAAACACCAATACTTCTATAGAAACGTCAAAATAAACATAAACTCGCAGACGAACTATCAAAATCTGTTTGACATCTGTGATCTCCGCGATGTATTATCAACATGTTCCTCCTCTGATTTATATTTACATCTCCCGCTCCCATACTTGAGAGCCTCTTATAATCCTTACCCCTTTTCAATGCCGCCTCATGTTATCCCCGTAACTACATATATAGCGCTGAGTTGCGCTTCCCACTGGGTACACTTATGTTACTAAGTTACCATTTACAGTCCATGATAGGACATGGATAGAAGGTTTGTACCTTCTAATTGGCTCTTGGTTAACATGACACACCTAGGTGGGTGGGGTTAATCCCTTTTAAACTCGACGCGCGCACGGCCGTGTACGGCCATCATAGCGCCAATACCCTGATGTATGAGACGCTGCCACACTAGGCAGTCTCATGATACGCTCTTGGTTATGTTGCTTTACTAGACAGGCTCCTGATGAGGTGGATATTTAAACACAGAAACGCGTCGAGCCTTTACTTGAACAGGCAACCCTGGGGCACTGATGAAATACAGGGGTGCCCCGTGAGATGCCTGCAGTCTAGGAACGAGAGCTCAGAGAGTTTAATCGTTTTTAGATGGTGCCCTCATTATGGCCACCATCGATAAAACAATCAATCAGTGAGGGTTGGATTGAGATAGATTGCGAGTACATATACTTGCCAGTGTGATCGCTAACTAGCCACACGCAATCACTGGTTATGTACTAAGCTTCCATCCCATTGTATAAGTGAGGCATGTGTATAGGAGCAGATGTCTGTTCTTTCAGTCGCTAGTCCTGTGTATCTAGTATACACTTCTTTATACGGACACTTATGCGGCTATATGTGAGAGTATTGGTCTGACTCACCTTGAATATACCTGTATATGCTCAGCAACACTAGGAGGCATACAGTTTTAGTTGGACCAATAGAGGACACTCTGCTGTAACATTGCCCCACTTGGTCTATTCAGGGACCTTATTACTGGGTTTCCCCAAACAATATTGTTTTAAACCAGTTTGATTATTCAATATATAGTTGTTATTTTGTAGCTTTTAGCATTCTATATTTATAATTGTTGTCCTAGGCCCCTTAGTTCCAGTGAGGGAAGCTTCCAACTTTATAAAAGCAGTTTTTGTTCCAGCATGACTGATCCCCAGTGCACAAAGCAAGGTCCATAAAGACATGAATGGGTGAGTTGTATATGGAACTGGGGAGGGAAGCTGCTTCTACTAGTAGCCAGGCAGTGCCTGCCCATCTCTCTCTGTCTGCCATTATGCCTGCCCCTAGTAACTTCACTGACATGTCACATGACAACCTCACTGACCTGCCAGTAGCAGCCGGACTTCAAAACTGCCGAAGAGTCTGGGCTCCAGGGAACATGAAGTTGTGGCCAGACAACAAAGTAGCATGAATCATAAACAAAATATGCCTCCAAAGGTGTATATAGCCTTCAATGGTAGGCCTGGGGGAAGGGGTAAGATTGAGAATTTGGCACAGGGGGGTGCAATTTAAATATTTACCTCAGGCAGCAGAAAGGTTTGGTGCACCCATGTCTCCACCTTGGATGGGCACAAGCCATCAGTTTCCTAAAATCAGTTCATGATATGGAAAGTGAGGGACTGTACTACCAGCAACTTGTCCAGGAGCACGTTCAGCTTCACCTTTGGATGAGTGCACGCATACTTTTGTCTCTTTGCAATTGCCTCGGTAATTGATTGCTGCCGAAACAGGTGACGAGGAATAGGAGGAGCAACAGGAGCAATAGATGAACCGAAGGAATGACAGCTTCCTTCTGCTGAGGTGGAGGAGCCCTGACTGCTGGAAGATGCAGTGGTTGCTGCATCAGGCTATACCACTACATTAATGCCACGGTTTTCCCAGGCCACTTTATAGTGACACTCCATGTGTTCGCTCAACATTAGTACCACGACCGTGTTTCACCTTCTGCCCACACATCCTGCATACCGTCACGTTACCGTCCTCCATTGACTTGATAAATTCCACACTGCATTTAACACCACCACTCAGTGTTGACTGCCTGCCGCTGAATGTATGAACCCGTGCACTGCTAGGTGTTTCCTGACAGATAGGCTCCTGAGTAGCAGATGGTCTACCACAGGCGTGTTTGTCTCCAGATCTCACACTGCTTCCACCCTGTTGCTGTCCCATGAAGCCCCCTTCTTCACCCAGCTACCACGTGCAATCGACGAATCGTGGCGAATCGAATTTTTTTCATCCACATCCTGACTGTCCTCATCACTAGTTGCACACCTAAGGGAGTCTGCAGCAGACCTCTCCTCCGAGTCTGTGCTGGCCTGTAGCTGCTGACTGTCCTCACTAAGCTTGTCGTTGCTGAAAAGCGGAGCAGAGCCGGCAGCAAGCATTACTTCCAGAGCAGAAGGAGCAGCAAAAGAAAGAGGCAGTTGCAGGACAGATGAGGGAACAGAGGTTGTTCCTGGGCCATGCCAACTAAGTGTGGTGTCAGAGGCTGTGTGCATCTGTTGTCACCTGAGATGATGTTGATGAACAAGTCAACTATTCCAGTACAGCTGGATTGTTGGTCAAAATATGACCAGGGGATGACAGTGGTAGCTCTGACCTGTTGCCGTGGCTGCTGCTACTACCACCCCTTTTTCTGCTGCTACTTGCATCGGGTATAGCACCATTTTTGCCACTGCCTGTTCCATTTGATGGCCCAGGCAACTGTCTGTTGGTGATAGCGTACATTAACTGAAACAGATTAAGCATACCCAACTTTGTAAACAAAGAGGGACACATTGTGCAGCGTGCTTTGTGCGCTGCAAATTTTTTCCACACTCGGCCATGCTTCTAACTCCGCCCAAAACATAACTATACACCTAATCCCACCCAGTCCCCTTAATGCCCCACATAGTAATTGTTCCCCCGTCATGTCATCGTGCAGTACTTATGCCCACATTGTGCCTCCTTCACAGAATTATGCCCAGCTGTGCCCCAGTAATATGCCCACATTGTGCCTGCCAGTAATACGCCCACACTGTGCCCCCAAGTAATATGCCCACATTGTCCCCCCCAGTAATATGCCCACATTGTGCCCCTCAAAGAAAGGACATCGGCTGCGCTTGTCTGTGAAGGAACCAGACCGCCCCCAGCACCCCACAGACCTGAGGTGTGGAGAGTCGGCAGGAATGATGAAGCAGGGAGCCGATGCAAGCTCTCTGCTTAATTATGGCAACTGTCTCTGCTTCCTATGGATGCAGGAACAGCTGCTAGAAAGCAGGACATAGCATCCCCCTTACCGGGAAAGCGGTACAGCAACAGTAATCCGTGAGCGTAGGGAAGCGCAAGGAAATCCAGATTTGTGACGAAATTCAAATCAAATTCAAATTGTTTCACTTTGATTCGCTCTACGCTATATACTGTATATGTTATGACTATTTTTTACCATTTTACTTGTTATAATTTTTTTGATAATTTTTTAACTGGATTTTAACAATGTACCAAGAATACTTCCTTGGACAAATAATTCATAACAACACCAAATACCCCACTCCCATTCCCCATTACCACTGCATAAAGGGTAATTGATTATATAAAGGCTTGTTTTTTGTGGAGCAAGGTTTTGTTTTTAATGGCACAATTCAATGTTTGATGTAATGTATTTCTTAGCTGTAAAAAATAAAATATTCTTGTGAAGAAATAGAAAAAAAACATAATTTTGTAACTGTGGTGGGGGTTTGTCTTTACCAACAGTAAAAACAACATCACAGCCTTAGGCTTCTTTCACACGAACGTTGCGTTTTGCGGATCCGCATATTGCGGATCCGCAAAACTGATACTGGCCCATGTGCTTTCTGCAATTTGCGGACAAGAATAGGGCATGTTCTATTCTTTTTGCGGGGCCGTGGCACGGAGCAACGGATGCGGACAGCCTCAACCTCCCAGCCCCAGTGCTAAAGGCATATGAGGACAGGACCACATACAGTGGGGAAAAAAAGTATTTAGTCAGCCACCAATTGTGCAAGTTCTTCCACTTATAAAGATGAGAGAGGCCTGTAATTGACATCATAGGTAGACCTTAACTATGAGAGACAAAATGAGAAAACAAATCCAGAAAATCACATTGTCTGATTTTTAAAGACTTTATTTGCAAATTATGGTGGAAAATAAGTATTTGGTCACCTACAAACAAGCAAGATTTTTCGCTCTCACAGACCTGTAACTTATTCTTTAAGAGGCTCCTCTGTCCTCCACTCATTACCTGTAGTAATGGCACCTGTTTGAACTTGTTATCAGTATAAAAGACACCTGTTCACAACCTCAAACAGTCACACTCCAAACTCCACTATGGTGAAGACCAAATAGCTGTCGAAGGACACCAGAAACAAAATTGTAGACCTGCACCAGGCTGGGAAGATTGAATCTGCAATAGGCAAGCAGATTGGTGTTAAGAAATCAACTGTGGGAGCAATAATTAGAAAATGGAAGACATACAAGACCACTGATAATCTCCCTCGATCAGGGGCTCCATGCAAGATCTCACCCCATGGGGTCAAAATGATCACAAGAACTGTGAGCAAAAATCCCAGAACCACACGGGGGGACCTAGTGAATGACCTGGAGAAAGCTGGGACCAATGTAGCAAAGGCTACTGTTAGTAACTCACTACGCCGCCAGGGACTCAGATCCTGCAGTGCCAGACTTGTCCCCCTGCTTAAGCCAGTACATATCCAGGCCTGTCTGAAGTTTGCTAGAGAGCATTTGGATGTTCCAGTAGAGTATTGGGAGAATGTCATATAGTCAGATGAAACCAAAGTAGAACTGTTTGGTAGAAACACAACTCGTCGTGTTTGGAGGACAGTTAACGCTGAGTTGCATCCAAAGAACACCATACCTACTGTGAAGCATGGAAGTGGCAATATCATGCTTTGGGGCTGTTTCTCTGCAAAGGGACCAAGACGACTGATCCATGTACATGAAAGAATGAATGGGGCCATGTATCTTGAGATTTTGAGTGCAAACCTCCTTCCATCAGCAAGGGCATTGAAATTGAAACGTTGCTGGGTCTTTCAGCATGACAATGATCCCAAGCACACCGCCAGGACAACGAAGGAGTGGCTTCGTAAGAAGCATTTCAAGGTCCTGGAGTGGCCTAGCCAGTCTCCAGATCTCACCCCCATAGAAAACCTTTGGAGGGAGTTGAAAGTCCGTGTTGCCCAACGACAGCCCCAAAACATCGCTGCTCTAGAGGAGATCTGCATGGAGGAATGGGCCAACATACCAGCAACAGTGTGTGCCAACCTTGTGAAGACTTACAGAAAACGTTTGACCTCTGTCATTGCCAACAAATACTTATTTTCCACCATAATTTGCAAATAAATTCTTTAAAAATCAGACAATGTGATTTTCTGGATTTGTTTTCTCATTTTGTCTCTCATAGTTGAGGTCTACCTATGATGTCAATTACAGTCCTCTCTCATCTTTTTAAGTGGGAGAACTTGCATAATTGGTGGCTGACTAAATACTTTTTTCCCCACTGTATCTCTTACAACCAGTGACTTATGATTTATATGTTCTCATTCCTTATCTTTTCCATTTGTCTCAGACAATACATGATGTCTTTCAGCCACATCTCATCTCTGTTTGCCACACAGACATCTTAGACATCCCAGTAGTTATAATATATAGATGTATAATATATAGAACAGCTGGCACCAGCCATGTATGTGTAGTGAGCCCCTGAAGAGCCTTTGCAGAGGATGGGAGTGGTAGAGGCCCTGATGAGATGTTGTGTCACAGTGTACTTCATGAATCCGTTGCTCCCTGGGGTTCAGTGCAGTGAATAAGTCATGTGAAGGAACCAGGCAGAGATTACAAAACATTTTTCTTTACTGAGCGCAAAGATAAATAGCAGCACATCCAGCAGCAATTTGTACAAAGTGCAACTTCTCCTCCAAGGTAATGAGGTATGGTGACTGTAGAATGGAGAATGTAGCAAAAGATGACAATCAGATGTTTTCTAGCTGACAATGTCTCTCTCGCAATTTCCTTCCCTGCGGCTGTACTCTGGCACCTGTGGCTGTAGGTGTCCACTGCATGATGCAGGCTTCTAACAATGCCTGTCATATACTGCGGTGTTGGTGCTTTAGTGTGTTTCCTCTTACCTTGCAGTGGAGTCTTGATAGCCATACAGTTTACAGATAGTTTACAGAAATTCTGCAGCCTGGGACCCTGCAGGCTCTGTGGGGTAGTGGTCCTCCCTGATGAGCTGACTCTGTGCTTCTAATGCCCTGGAGGAGCGGGAGCTGAATCTCAGGCTCAGCTCTCTCACTCCTCTATCTCTACTTTCTCCCTTCTCAACTAGATCTGCCTCTCCCTTTGCAGGAAGACGGGCAAGCCCACTCCTACCAAGAATGATGTGGTAAGCCTCATTCCTGTTGCTGACAACTGCCAACGGTACCCCATCTGCTGGTGAACAAAGTGTATAGCATGACATGACATTACATTGTATTATAAACCACTTACAATAGTAGTACCCCCAGGTCTGTGGTACTAGATATGGAGCATTAAGAACATACTGTCAACTGTTTTAATGTAGGTATAATAAATGCTTTCAAACATTCTTATTTTCCGGTCAACAAACACATTTGTCACTAAAATGTCATTATAAATTCTCCATCCCATCAAAAATTCAACAATATTAAAATTATTCTAAGTAAAGTATTAAAGTGCTCTGTAGCTGACTCTAATACTTGAAATATATTTTGAAGTTTACCCTCACGCTTTCTTGCTAAACAACATAAAAAGCTATACAAATTAAAGGGGTTTTCTGAGATTTTTATACTGATCACCTATCCCCGGGATAGGTCATCATTATCTGATCGGTGGGGGTCCAACAACTGTAACCCCTGACGATCAGCTGTTTGAGAAGGCATAGGCGCTTCTCAGCTTTTCTTAGGCCAGTGACAGCATGTGGCCTAGGAGTAGCTCAGCCTCATTGAAGTAAATGAGGCTGAGCACCATACCACGCACAGCCAATATATATAGCCACAATGTAAGGCCCTTTGCTTGGTAAGTTGTAAAAAGGCCATGGTCTGTTCTGAAACAGCTGATCGGCCAGGGTTCTGGATTTTGGACCCCCACCAATCGGATACTGATGACCTATCCAGAGAATAGGTTATCAGTATAAAAATATTGGAAAATCCTTTTAACTCTCACCCAGCCAACCAGGACATCTATCTGTAGGCATCACGTCAGCATTCTTGCCCCTCATCAGCACTTAGAAGGTTACTGGTTGGCTGGGTAAGATGTCCTAAATGCAGCTTTTTAAGCATTATCTAAGAGAAGCAAGGTACAAATAGTATAGTAGATTGTGCTGGAAGTTTTGTTCTATAAAACTGAAATTAAACGAGTATTGCAGTTGTTAGAAGTTATCGTCTATCCACAGGATTCGGCATAACATCAGATAGGAGGGGCCCTACCTCTAGGATCCCCAGGATCATGAGAACAGGTGCACCATATTCTGTGCAGCTCCTCTGAAACGAAGGGGGCAGCCAGTCACACATGTGTGTGGCTGTTCCATTCATCTGTATGGGAATTCCGGAGAGAGACAACTGCTGAAAATACATAAAAAATATTGATATGTTATGATATACATATATGTTATGATATACATTTTTCACCTTAAAAGGGGGACTGAGTTCAGAGCTGAACCTGGACATAACCCCTTCTTCCCCCACTCAGCCCCTCTGAAATGAGCATCGGAGCATTTTCAAGGGCTGTTCTGTTTACCTTTGTACACTGCTAGGTGGAGGATTCCACCTAGCAGTGTTGCCAGAGACATCACTAAAACCAATGGAGCATGAATTGTTCCGATGCTCATTTCACAGGGTCTGAGTGATGGAAGAAGGGGCTATATCTGGGTTCAGCTCTGAACCTGGATAACCCCTTTAAGGACCAGGCCATTTTTTGGAAATTTGTGTTACTTTGTGGTAATATCTTTGGAGCACTTTTAGGCTGAGTTCACACTTCAGTTATTTGGTCAGTTATTTCCATCAGTTATTGTGAGACAAAACCAGTAGTGAAGCCTACATACAGATAATGGAAAGATTTGCACCTGTTCTGTATTTTGCACCTAGTTTTGGTTCATAATATCTGATGAGTGTGAACAACTGTGAAGTGTGAACTTAGCCTTACCTATTCAAGCCATTCTGTTTTCTCGTGACCCATTGTACATAGTGGTACATTTGAGTCGATATGTTTCACCTTTATTTATCAAATTAATCCACAATTTTCCAGTTGTTAGAAGTTATTGTCTATCCACAGGATAGGGCATAACTATCAGATCAGAGGGGGCCTACCTCTAGGATCCCCACAATCATAAGAACAGGTGCACCATATTCAGTGCAGCCCCCCTGAAATGAGTGGAGAAGCCAGTCACACATGCATGTTGCTGCTACATTCATCTTTATGGGAATTCCAGAGAGAGGTTTTTATAAAAAAAAAAAATCCACAATTTACAGAAAGTTTGGAAAATTTAGCAATTTTTAAAATTTGAATTTCTCTGCTGTTAATGCAGATAGTGATAACTCATAAAATAGTTATTACTTAACATTCCCCATATGCATACTTTATATTGCATCATTTTTCAAATGTTACTTTATTCTTTTACACAACAATGGTTAACAGTAAAACAAACCTCAATATGTGTCATTTACAGCAATACCTTGTATTGTAAACTGCTGTATAAGCGCACAGCAGGGATCAGAAGGGAAGGAGCGCCATATGGATTTTGGAGGACAAATTTCACTGGATACTACGTTCCTTACAGTATTCATCAGGGGTATAATGATAATTTTGAAGATATATTTTTTGTTGGAATTATGTGGGAGCTGTGACAAAACCTGCACCTTACAGCCCCGCCTGACGTCAACTACGTCGAGCACACGAGATGCGGCTACTTTTTACCAAGACGTGACGTTTTGCCTCCCTAGGAGCATGTAAGGTCAGCTTGGTACAGTTTACACAGACGCTTCCTGTCCACGCAGGCACAGGGAGGCAGGGGGGTGAGCTGTAGTGGTCCACGCACCTCCGGGGTAACCCCACTCTCACTCACCTGCCGCCTGACAAGCTGAGAGAGCCTTTTCACTGCCCCAGTAAAACAGAGCTTCCTCAGCCCGGTAGACTGCCACCAGTTTCTCATTTAATATAAGCCCGGTCTACTACCTGGATTATATCTGGACAGGAACCACCCCCAGGTAGCTATGATTATGCCGAAACACGGGCATGGGGATTCGTGATCGAGATACAAGAACAGCACAAGATTAAATTATATATTTAATTGCCTTAAGGGCACACTAGATAAACGCTATATACACAGAGAATGGATACAGTGGTCTGAGGTACAAATACAGGTGGTATGGCACAAACAGAGTTAAACAGAGCAATACTCAGTTACCAGGTGGATGAGTAGTCCAATGGATTATGATGAATCCTGGGGTTTCTGTAAGTCCTGGCTGTAATCACATGGGGCAGTGATGTCAGCAGTTGGTCCACGGTCCCTCCAAACACAATACTCGATGTGACCCCCTTACAGAAAAAGACACCAGCCTCTGTCCTGTGTGGCTTTTTCACCTATAGCTGGCCACTCCCCTCCCTTCCTTCCTCCGGGAGGAGTTCACCCTCCCTTCCTGCACGTGGTAGCCAAAAGGCCCACAAAAATCATTATGGCCCATAGCTCCAGACCGGCAGGGGCGGTCTTGGCATTTCTGGGGCCCTAAGCGAAGTTATGTCCGGGGGGCCCCCCCCAATGACGCGTCACGCCCCTGATGACACGCCCTCTGATGACATGCCCTCTGATGACACGCCCCCTCCCCAATGACACCCCCCCCCACACACACACACACATTTTTTTAACAATAAAATACTGTCAAACGATTAACAATTAACTCACTGTTAAACAATGAAAGAATGTGTTTTTTCCACACTTATCATATATCACTCTCCTATCTGTTATTCACACACACACTTGTCATATATGATTCTTCTGTTTGCCTCTGTGTCTCCTGTTTTATTTTTCTCTGTCCCTTCTTTATCACTGTCTTCCCTGCCGGCGCGCACTATGACCTGACGTCTGGTCATAGTGTGCGCCGGCAGGCAAGGCAGTGGAGCGGGGAGCCTGAGGACAACGGCAGCCAGAACAGGTAAGTATGCTTTTTTTAAGTGGCTGGGTGGGCTGATCTGAGGTCTGAGGGGAGCCACAAGACGCTGGTGTTTGTTTTCTATTTTTCAGGGTCGTGAATGCAGAGGACTACGTCGGATTCGGTGGACTACGTCGGACCAGCTTTTTTTTTTTTTTTTTTTTTTTTTTTTTAATAAAATGGTCAAACAGGGGTCTGGGGGAGTGTTTATTTCAATAAAATGTTTTATACTTGTGTGTGTGTATTTTTTTTTATATTACTACAGTTTTAGTAATTATGGCTATCTACAGACGGCCCTGATTACTAATACTGGGCTTAGTACTTGCCGGAATGGCAGGCCAGCACTAACCCCAACATCTATTACCTCGGCACCCACCGCCACCAGGGGTGCCGGGAAGAGCCAGGTACCCGCAGGACCGGACCTTCTAAATTGAGGGTCTGGCTCTGGGGCGGCTGCAGGCTGGTACCATTAGGCTGGGAAGGGCCAATAACCGTGTCCCTTCCCACCCTGGTAGTGCCAGGCTGCTGCTGCTGGTTGTATCTGGCTGGCGAAGGAAAAAAGGGGGGACCCCACGCCATTTTTTTTTAATTATTTAATTATTTTTGTAAAAAAATGGAGTGGGGTCCCCCCTTTTTTCCTTCGCCAGCCAGAGACAACCAGCATCAGCAGCCTGGCACTACCAGGGTGGGAAGGGACACGGTTATTGGCCCTTCCCAGCCTAATGGTACCAGCCTGCAGCCGCCCCAGAGCCAGACCCTCAATTTTGAAGGTCCGGTCCTGCGGGTACCCGGCTCTTCCCGGCACCCCTGGTGACGGTGGGTGCCGAGGTAATAGATGTTGGGGTTAGTGCTGGCCTGCCATACCGGCAAGCACTAAGCCTAGTATTAGTAATCAGGGCCGTCTGTAGATAGCCGTAATTACTAAAACTGTAGTATTGTAAAAAAAAAATACACACACACCAGTATAAAAC
This sequence comes from Rhinella marina, assembly GCA_900303285.1. Lineage (NCBI taxonomy): Eukaryota > Metazoa > Chordata > Amphibia > Anura > Bufonidae > Rhinella > Rhinella marina. Next base: position 14,734 of record ONZH01015447.1, on the reverse strand, counting down.
ATTTTATTGAAATAAACACTCCCCCAGACCCCTGTTTGACCATTTTATTAAAAAAAAAAAAAAAAGCTGGTCCGACGTAGTCCACCGAATCCGACGTAGTCCTCTGCATTCACGACCCTGAAAAATAGAAAACAAACACACAAACACAGACCACTTACCTCTTCCTGCAGTGGGATAATACACACAGCGATGTCACTGTACAGGGATAATAAACACAGTGATGTCACCGTACAGGGATAATAAACACAGTGATGTCACCGTACAGGGATAATAAACACAGTGATGTCACCGTACAGGGATAATAAACACAGTGATGTCACTGTACAGGGATAATAATCCTCAGATCAACACATTGTGCCCCCGTCAGACCTCCCGCCCACACATAGTCATCAACGTCTGATGTTGTATGACGCCAGGTCCCAGGGCATGTTGGGAAGAATAAGGTGGTCCTTCTCCTGTGGACTCCATATCAACCAGCGACGCACCCTGCCAAGAAAGGTAAGTATTACAGTTCGGGGGGGGCAAGGGAGGGATGATGGCACTGGGGGACATGGGAGGGAGGGGCTGATGGCACTGGGGGACATGGGAGGGAGGGGCTGATGGCACTGGGGGACATGGGACGGTCACGGAGGGGCTGATGGCACTCGGGAACATGGGATGGAGGGGCTGATGATGGCACTGGGGGATATGGGATGGAGGGACTGATGGCGCTGGGGAACATGGGACAGAGGGGCTGATGGCACTGGGGAACATGGGACAGAGGGGCTGATGGCACTGGGGAACATGGGACGGAGGGGCTGATGGCACTGGAGAACATGGGACGGAGGGGCTGATGGCGCTGGGGGATATGGGACGGAGGGGCTGATGGCACTGGGGGATATGAGATGGAGGGGCTGATGGCACTGGGGCGTCTGGGGGACATTGGATGGAAGTGCTGATGGCTCTGGATGACATGGGATGCAGGGGCTGATGGCGCTGGGGAAGGGGGGACACTGTGTATGCTGCTGCAGTGCAGTGCTGATTACAGGTTCAGTGTGTACAGTACAGTCTGGAGTAGTCGAGCACCTGTGAGCACTGTGACTGTTCCCAGTCAGACTCCATTCCCCTTGTGCCCCACATTTCACTCCCAGCAGCCCCTGCCTCAGCCTCACCTGCACAGTTGCACTTCTGTGCAGTTGCTCTCGCTCCTCCTGGACTCTCTATGACTGCTGCCGCTCTGGCCCGCCCGCCCCCTGCTGTTCTATGGTTTGGGGAAACAAGTGAAGGGCCGGATATAGCGGCGGACGTCACGGGTGCAGCATCTTGACACGGTCCGGCGGAGCCGCGGATTCAGAGGCGTAGCTAGAGGTTCAGCACAGGGGGGGCGAAACATTCTTGAGTGGGCCCCCCACTTAGTGGCTTCCCAAACGCACGTTTCTAACTTCACAGACACATACTACTTGTTGTGGTTATAATATTGTATTAGAAAGATGACTGTATAAACTGCTAGATCATCTATGTTGTTAAGTACAGTACAACAGACTTTCTACATACCCTACTCTAAATACTCTACCACATAATGCAGTAAAATATAGGAGTAATAGGAGTAAAAAACAAGGAAACCTGTCCCCAGTTTTTACATCACTAAACTAACAGCCCCCTGCCCCCATCAGACCTCAGATAAGCTTAATGTGTCCCCATCAGACCTCTTATCAGCGTATTGTGCCCCAATCAGACCACAGATCATCAGAATGTGCCCCTATCAGACCTCAGATCAGAATGTGCCCCGATCAGACCTCAGATCATCAGAATGTGCCCCCATCAGACCTCAGATCATCAGAACTTGCCCCCATCAGACCTCAGATCATCAGAACTTGCCCCCATCAGACCTCAGATCATCAGAATGTGCCCTCATCAGACCTCAGATCAGCGTATTGTGCCCCCATCAGACCTCAGATCAGCAAAATGTGCCCCCATCAGACCTCAGATCAGCGTATTGTGCCCCCATCAGACCTCAGATCATCCCACTGTGCCCCCATGAGACCTCAGATCAGCGTAATGTGCCCCCATGAGACCTCAGATCAGCGTAATGTGCCCCCATGAGATTTCAGATCAGCGTAATGTGCCCCCATGAGACCTCAGATCAGCGTAATGTGCCCCCATGAGACCTCAGATCAGCGTAATGCGCCCCCATGAGACCTCAGATCAGCGTAATGTGCCCCCATGAGACCTCAGATCAGGGTAATGTGCCCCCATGAGACCTCAGATCAGCGTAATGTGCCCCCATGAGACCTCAGATCAGCAGAATGTGCCCCCATGAGACCTCAGACCAGCGTAATGTGCCCCCATCAGACCTCAGAGCAGCGTATTGTGCCCCCATCAGACCTCAGAGCAGCATATTGTGCCCCATCAGACCTCAGAGCTGCTCATGGGGCCCCCATCAAACCTCAGATCAGCGTATTGTTCCGCCATCAGACCCCAGATCAGCTTATTGTGCCCCCATCAGACCTCAGATCAGCAAAATGTGCCCCCATCAGACCTCAGATCAGCTTAATGTACCCCCATCAGAGCTCAGATCAGCGTATTGTGCCCCCATCAGACCTCAGATCATCCCACTGTGCCCCCATGAGACCTCAGATCAGCGTAATGTGCCCCCATGAGACCTCAGATCAGGGTAATGTGCCCCCATCAGACCTCAGAGCAGCATATTGTGCCCCATCAGACCTCAGAGCTGCTCATGGGGCCCCCATCAAACCTCAGATCAGCTTATTGTGCCGCCATCAGACCTCAGATCATCCCACCCAGCCACATAAGAGTAAAATAAAAAAGCTTTCTTACCTGTCCTGCGGCTGCCCTCCGGTCCGGCGCTCCACTCTCTTCCCTGGCTGGCGCGCACTATGACCTGACGCTGCGCAGTTTAACCAGGAGCTCTATAGCTCAGTGGTTACGGTTCTTGCTTTAATATAGATAGTTGTGAGTTTGAATCCTGGAAGAAATATTTAAAAAATAGAGGCTAAATAAGACTTAAGTACACAGGGTGTCTCCATGCATTCTGACAATGCTTGGGGGATACCCCCTTCATGTTCATAGCACTGGCTCCATATATGGAGTCAGAGCAGGGACTCCTAAGCTAGAAACCATATCTGCTGCCCTCACTGAAGCAAGGGGCCCATGGCTATTGCCCAGTTTATTGCCCTGTATGAACTGATGTGAGAATTATACATCTTTTTTGTCTTTAAATTTTCAAAGCATCAGGCTCTCATTACACAAGGACCTGCTTTCTCCACGTTTCTGTCCTTGCTTTTCTGTCTTGTGGTAAATTATAAAAGAATTGTACAGCACTGTTTGCATTATGTGTACTACAATCTTTTTATACCACACTGATAACTTTCTCATTGCGTTATATGGCCTTAACATTTGATCAGCCAGATCCCATATTTCGACTATATTCCTGTACACATAAAAGCTTCAGGACTGTGGCATTACTTCCTCTTACAGGGACAGGGGGGTTAAAGTCTGTATCAGGGCTAGTATTAAACTAAATGCGGCCCTGGGCAAAATCAAAAGTGGGGCCCCAAATCTTGTAATAATGTACTAACAACACAGTTATATTCTGTCGATTCCAGCCCTCCCTCACGGATTTACACCCATAAAGCCCCTCACACAGATCTGCACACTCATGGCCCCAGAATACACCACATGCCCTCTCACAGGAATGAGTTCCCCAGGGCTGCTTTCTCCATGTCTCAATTTTACATTTAGTAGTATTTTTGGGAGGCCCCTTTGATTTCTCCTTATTGTACCACAGGCCACTGTAACTTTTTCATATAGGCACTCATTAGAGATGATATATAACCTACAAATTCTGAGCCTACAAGGTAAACCCCGTTATTCGCTCAATGCAACCTATACCCATAAGAAAGTTAACGGGGACCAAAGTGCCATAAAATACCAAATTTTATTATATGTCATCAGATTAAAACATACATACAGGTAATATTATCACTATACAGGTGGTGGTAAAGTCACATGCCAAGGTATACAACATAAAACAGGGTAGGCACAGAAGGCAATGTAAATAGTACTAAGTGCACCGGGATCCCATAACTCCACATTAAAAATTTATAAAGTAACAAAAACAAGTGTATATGATATTATGTAGAGAAAATATAATAATACATCAGCATTATATACATGTATAAGTCGGTACCTTATGGGAAATCCAACACAAGTATAATACCACCTTTTGCTGCCGCCCCGTACCCCGACGCGCGTTTCACTACTGCTTCATCAGGAGAATGAAGCAGGAGGATGAAGCAGTAGTGAAACGCGCGTCGGGGTACGGGGCGGCAGCAAAAGGTGGTATTATACTTGAGGTGTTCACTCCACTGGCTGACACGGCGGAGGCGGCAGGAGTTCCCGCTGTGCCGCGGAAGGACTACTCCCTTCAGCAAAATTCAATGGTCCCCGAGATTGTCACCAGGAACGCCCTGACCCTCTGGGAATACAAAAAGTTGGTAGAGGAGTGGGTTGTGCAGGTTTTGGAGCATCCACGGTCCAGTGACCCTAAGCTGGAGCGCTGAAGGAGTACCGTTATTTGGTTCAGTGTGGATCGGGGAGTAGGTTTTATCGGCGATGAGGAGACGGCGGAAGAATTATACGTAAACCGCCATTTTGTAAAGCGGCTGTATCTTCCGTCCGTCCGCTACAATCTCCACGCAGGGGATTAGGTGGAGTATACCCCCATGAAGAGCCTCCAAGACCCCTTTGCTACTGGGGTGAAACTCCTTAAGTGACTAGCTACTCCTGCAGTGCCCCCGGAAGACTGGACTGAGGAGGCCCAGGCCGCAGAAGAGGCTCGGTGTTCCCATGAGACCAATGATGGGACTCTGCAATCTGAGGAGAAATCACAAGCTCAGCTGGAACCCCTGATACCAGATTTGCCGCCACCGCCGCCGATCCTTCATGTGGGACAGATGACCACCAACAGTTTTGTGTACCAGCCATCGGTGGTACAATACCAACTACCATGGCAGGTGCAGGCCGCACAGTCCGCCACTCGCGGAAGACCGCTACCAGAGCCCTTACAGCCGGAGATTCTGTCACATTGTATGCCGGCAGGAGGATCTGGCCACTACAAGGTAATGGGCAAGGCCCAAGTTGCCACGGCCCTTGCCAGTGTGACCGTCCGGTCACTACCAAGACCATCCCTGAGAGGTCGGTGGGGGTCTGCTGCCGCAGCCAGTGTCGCTTTCATGAGGCAGGAACACCCTCTCATGTCTTTTAGCTCCAGCAGCAGTGAAGAGGACCTGCTGGCCTTTAAATAAGGAACCGGATCCTGTAGCTTTTATGGGAGCCACAACGTGGACTTAACCTGAAGGGTGAGCACTAGTTGGCGTTTGTTTTTATTTTTGTTGCCCTGCATTTGTCCTCACCCAGATGGACATGGATTGTCAGGACTCCCCCCATAAAAAAAAAAGTTTTAACCAAGTTGCACATATGTGCGCCTCATCTCTTTTTTCCCCCTTTTCAGGTTATTGGGGAGCCCCTTGAAAGAGGGTTTTTTAAGGAACCTTTGCTGCTATTTTTTTACCCATTTGGATTACAATTTTACCTATGTGGATTACAAATTGCAACTGAGTTTGGGACTCTGTTCCAGTTCTATGACAAGCGTCAGAAGAAAAGAGACTTAAACGTGTCCGTGAGAATACTATGTAGGTGATATTTAAAATGTTTACATTATACCTATAATGTATTTGCACTCTATTGTTTGCACTGGATTGTTTGCGCTAATGTTTTTACCTTTCAGAAACGTTTTCAAGTATGTTGCCCATTGTGTGTATTTCTTTACACGTACCGCAATGTGTCCTCATATCAGGGCTGGACTGGGACTGAAATTCAGCCCTGGCATTTTGAAATCAAAGAGGCCCACATGCCTCGACTTTTTAAAGTCACAGCCAACCCTTTTAGAGGCCCTAAAAATTATTAAAATATAATAATTTAATAAACGTAAACCACACCAAACAAGGTAAATAAACCGCCCCCTGCAGAGAGAGATGGAAAAGCTATATCTCCTGATAGGGTACGGGTCTAGAACTCAGACCCGGACTGATCAAAACTTTTGATATGTCTCTGTGACATGTCAAAAGTCTTTCAGTTCATCAGTGGCCCTATTACACAGATTGATGTGTAAAGGTCCTTTTACACGGGCCGATTATCGGCCGAAAAAGTGTTCCTAGGAACGCTAGTGCCGATAATTGGCCCGTGTAAAAGTGGCCCTAATCAGCCGACGAACGAGCAAAATGCTCGTTCGTCGGCTAATTGAATCTTTTGGTTAGTACAAACGATCCAATCTGTCGGGCGCACATCACTCTGTGTAAACAGGCGATGTGCACCTGACAGTGTGGAGCTTCCCGGCCGCACGAGTGATACAGCGATCACTCATGCGGCCCGGCGTTCGATTCATTTTTTACACTACAGCCAGTGAACCAACCTTCCCAGCCTCCCTGCTGGTTTTTCAGGTTTCTTTAATGTCTGTCCGTCTCACTAGCTGCTCCTCTTCCTGTTGTGAGAGCCTGACGCGTCGCTGCGTTGACTCACTGACTGGAGCTGTGAGCACGGGGGCGAGGCGGGACCTGCACAGCCAGGAAGGAGCCTCTAGCAGTGAGAAGCTGCTTCTCCATTGGCTGCTGTGGGTGCCGGCTTTTGACCTCCTGCGGCCACCGTGAGATGCGCCACGCAGCAGGGAGGGGCACAGGCAGCCCAGCGGTCGGCCGCAGCGGGCGGCAATAGGATTAAAGTGCAGCTGCAGCTTCAGGGGGAAGATCAGGGGCGTAGCTAAAGGCTCATGGGCCCTGGTGCAAGAGTTCAGCTTGGGCCCCCCCCTTCCCTCAGTGCTGGTGCACCTAGCTTTTCTGCCGGCCAAGTCAAAAATTGAACCCCCCCATGCCAAATTCTCACCCTAACCTTTTCCCTCCTAACATTACATATATCACTACAGAACATACAGGGTAAGGCTACATTCACACCACAGTTGTTTTTTCAGCCTCCGATCTGCATATTTTGCGGCTCAGATGCGGACCCATTCACTTCAATGAGCACTGTGTGCTGTCCGCATATGTATGTCCATTCCTATTTTTGTCCATTTGCGGACAAGGATAGGCATCGTTACAGTGGATCTGCAAAAAAAAAGGGATGCCATATGGAACATCATCCTTTTTTTGCGGATCCGCAATTTGCAGACTGCAAAACACAATGGTCGTGTGAATGTAGCCTGATACAGCGCCTCATACCTCTTACATCCAGTGACGTCTCCTCTGATGTAGATCTTCTCTTTCCTCATCTTCTCCTTTCAGACCAGACGCCATTTTTCAGCCATTTCTCATCTCTGCAGTTTGACAGAAAAAAATCCATCATCCTCCCTTTTCCATCATCCTCCCGTCTTCTGGACAAATCATCCTACCACCCCCAGTACTGTGCCACTAGTACCACACAGATAGTGCCCTTCAATAATTATTGGCACACAGTGTCCTAAAATAACTGCACCCAGCAAATAGTGTCCCGTAATAGTGTAAACATAACGTCCCCCAGAAATAACTGCGCTGATACTGTGCCAGGGTGCCCCCACAGTAATAGTGCCCCCAAAGTCCCAACTAATAATTCTCTGCCAGAGTGCACTTGTTAGTAATAGTGCTCCCAACAGTACTAATGTTCCCACTGTGCCCCAGAAGTAATAATGCTTCCAATGTGCCAGTAAGAAGTGCCCCCAAAATTTCACCCCAATAATGTGCCAGTAAGAAGTGCCTCCCACCCATAGATGCCCCCCAAATTATGTGCCAGTAAGAAATGCCCCAATAATGCGCCAGAAGTTTCCCCCCAAAATCATGTGCCAGTAAGAAATGCCCCCAGTGCCCCCATGTGCCAGTAAGAAATGCCCCAGTGCCCCCATGTGCCAGAAAAATGCCCCCAGTGCCAGTAAAAATGCCCCCATGCCATAAATAAATGCCCACAAGTGCCAGTAAGAAATGCCCCCCAGTGCCCCCATGTGCCAGTAAGAAATGCCCCCAGTGCCCTATGTGCCAGTAACAAATGCCCCCAGTGCCCCCATGTGCCAGTAAAAATGGCCCCAGTGCCTGTAATAATGCCCCCCAGTGCCAGTAAAATGCCCCCAGGTGCTAGTAAAAATGCGCCCAGTGCCTGTAAAAATGCCCCAGTGCCCCCATGTGCCAGTAAAAATGCCCCATGTGCCAGTAAAATGCCCCAGTGCCCCCATGTGCCAGTAAAAATGCCCCCAGTGCCCCCATGTGCCTGTAAAAATGCTCCCAGTGCCAGTAAAAATGCCCCCAGTGCCCCCATGTGCCAGTAAAAATGCCCCCAGTGCCCCCATGTGCCAGTAAAAATGCCCCCAGTGCTCCCATGTGCCAGTAAAAATGCCCCCAGTGCCCCCATTTGCCAGTAAAAATGCCCCCATGTACCAGTAAAAATGCCCCCCATGTGCCCCTAAAAGTGCCCCCAGTGCCCCCAATAGAGCTCCGGTCTGTGCTACAATAAAAAAAATTAACACTAATACTTACCTCCATCAGGCTGGCAGCGATCCGGCCTGTGTCCCGCGCTGTACAGCTCAGGCGGCACGATGACGTCATCGCGCCGCCTAAGCCAGCCTCTGATAGGCTGTAGGCCTAGTGCCTGCAGCCTATCAGAGGAACGGGCAGGGGAGACGCCTCTCCCTCCCCTGCCCCGCAGTACAATACAGGCATCTGTATCGCCGTCCTGAGGACGGCGATACAGATGACTATGGAGATGAGCGCTTCCACAATGGAAGCGATCATCTCCCTCTGCCCCGCCGCCACCCCCATCTGTGCGCAGGGCCACGCCGCAGCTGGCTAATTGGCGGTGCGGCCCTGCAAGTGGCAAGGGCGGCCTGGTATTTGCCAGAAGTGCCAGATGGGCAGTCCGGCCCTGCCTCATATTCACTTTATTGTATGGTGGATGGTTGTACTATGCACTTAGCCGGATAGACAGCACCTTACTTGTTCTACCTAAAATATACATACTGCCTTTGAGGGCGATTTCAGATCTGACCATTTACACTGGATCTGGCCCGGGGTCCGCAAGGTGTCGAAACAATGGCGCAAGCCTCGGATCACCTGCTGGATCACCTCCTTTTTATGCTGGTTCGGGTGACGGTGTGTGCCATCGTAAATCGTAATCCTGGCGGTCCATCAGCCGGACTCTGTGCAGCAGAGCTAAATGATGAGGAACGTCTGGATGCCATTTTCGAATATTCGCTCTGCCTCTGAGGAGTGCACGCCGTGGCCTCTCGTCGTACGTGCCTGCGTATTACGTAATCGCATAGACAATAGTACGCTGAGGATTTGTAAGCTATTTGTACGCTCATGCGTACGTCTTCTAAGAAGTTGCGTATATTTTTTAAATGAAAATTATCAATATAAAGGTGATAACCCTTGCCTAGCAAGGGGTAGAAAAGGTCCCAAACAATTTTGCCGTTCGTATTGAGGATTGGGGGCATTCTGGGGAACTGATTTGGTAGTGTTTTCCCTTAAAAATTCAGAATCTGTTAGTGTACCTACTTTTACTTTCACAAAGCTTATATATTTTGATCCTATATCTAGTTCTTTTACTAGGCAAATATTGACGAAATCTTGGCCTCCCTTGAATAAAACAAGTGATTCGGCAATTTCCTTTTCTGGGGTATATACTTCTGAAAATTTCTCATTAAAATGAGAAAGCAGTGGCCTTATTTTAAATAATCTGCCCTGGGTGGCGTCATCAGGGGCAGGGGCAGGAAAATGCCCCCAGTGCCAGTAAAAATGCCCCCATGCCATAGGGGCATTGACTTTTATAATTGTAAAGGAGAAATTTTATCATCTCTTCAAAGCGCCTTCTCACCATCACAACCCTGTACATTGGTTTATGATATAATACGTAAGTTGACCAGTAGGAGCGTATTGTGGGTTTCTTAACCCCTTCACGACCGCCATACGGCTATATACGTCCTATCTGCACATGCCCCGTGCAGATAGCACGTATATAGACGTGCAGGCGGCCCTTTAATCCCAGCGCTGATCAGCGCTGGGATTAAAGCTCCTGCTCCTGCAATCTAGCAGGAGCAGGTCGGGTCCCGGCTCACAGACAGAGCGGGGACCCTGAGGAGAAGACAGGAGCGGTTTATTACCGCTTCTGTCTTCTCCTAAGCCGGAGGACAGTCTTACCTCCTCAGCCGGCGCAGGCAGGAAAGAAGCGGCAGCGCCGCTTCCTGTGTTAGACCCGGCGGTCACGTGACCGCCGGGTGTCTCGGGGCCAGAGCAGTGCTGCAGGGTCTAAGGAAACCCTGATCAGCTCTGCCTCTATGTAATAAGCCCCCAGGGGGCTGTTTTCCCCTGTAACTGGGGCTCCTGTGGATGCCCCAGTTACAGTGGAAACAGTGGGAAAAAAAGTGTAAAAAAAAGAAAAAAAAAAAAAGTCAGTCCTCCAGAGGTCTTTTAATGACCTCCTGGGGGACATATTAGTTGTCAAAAATAAATTAATATATAAGTAAAAAAATAAATAAAAAACAAACCAAAAAAAGTGTAAAAAAAAAAAAATTAAACACGCAGTCGCCAATAGAAACAGTCACCATAGTCGCCCCGTCAAATAAAATCTATACATGCTATATATCAAAATGATCGTCATCAAATAGGGAACCCATTGCAATAATTAATTTGTGCGTCAGTTTTAATATTTAAAAAAAAAAATCTATAATTAAAAAAAAATCCTTTTTTTTATAAGAATTAGCGTTTTTTGTCTAAATTAAACCTAAAAAAATATAAAATATCTATAAAAAAAACATTCTAATAATAAGTCCTAAGTGTCAAGTAAAAAAAAATAGCAAAAATTATTTTCGTATTCAAACGAAAAAAAAAAAATTAGGGTCACTAAGCCACCATGTGCCCAAATCACAAAAAGTTGCCTGGACATTCAGGCCTTTTATAGGTCCGGTCATGAAAGGGTTAATAAGCTCAATATTAAGTAGGAGTGGTGATGTCTGCTACATGAGGAGAGGTAAGTGAGGTGAGAGGCAGAGCAATGTTGGAAGTCATTTAACTGGGACTGTATGTTAGGGCTGAAGGGAGGGATGTTATTTACATGGGACTGTATGTTGGAGGTGGTTGGGGAGGGGGTAATGTTATTTACATGGGACTGTATGTTGATGTTAAGGGAAATACTTTTTTATCCCTTACTTCAATTGATTGTCTCTGTCCAAATTAGATTTGAGTGTATGCGTCGACGCTAAGAACTCCAGACCACACAGAATGTTGCTGGTTTGAAATCCTATACACTTCTCTTTATTTTCAGGAAGCACTGTCTCATTTTAATTCTCTGATTTAGGAGTGATTTAGGAGTGGTTATCAAATCACATGTATCTCCATACCATATTATAATTGGATGTCCAGAGTATATAACCTTTTTTGGACATAGAGCATACATTTATGAAATCACAAAACAGGACATATGTATACAATAGGTTTCTTTTGCATCTGCGCAGTCTTATTCAGGCGTTGGCTGACTAATATTCTCTTCGTCATTCAAAACAGGAACTAGGTGCTTCTGTCTGAAGGCCTATCTTGCGTAAGCTGTTCCAAGCTAAATGCAGTCTTGTTACGTTATCTGGATAAGATGATTGTTAAATGCATAACATAAGATGTAACAGATAAGATATAACAGATTTCTATGTTTTTTCGTATTGCTCACCTTCACAGTCCCCCCTAAAAACATTGAAATCTGTCCTCTATATTTCCCTAAAATTCAAACTCATGTTTCCTTTGAATGTCTGTAGATCTAAGCAGGAAGGGGATTGGGAGGCTTCACCAGTTTGAGACGAGTCTCCCCTTGCGAGGGACCCCCCTTTGCAGCTGGACTTCTCAGATCGCCATCCATTCCCTCTGGTTGTCCCTCTCTCTCTCCCTCTCACCCAACCCACAGCTTTCCATGTGAATCACGGTTTTCAATGGGGGAACATTCTTTATGGAATTTTCTTCCATGAAGGTGAGGCGTTCTTCCTCCAAACAAGTAAAAGTTGGTGCAACCTGATCTGCCCCTTTTATTAACAGTTTTTTAAAGCAAGGGATAACACACAGTACTATAATTATTAATTAATTACTGCTCCATAATAATCACAGTTTGAACCATAATAATCATCAGTAACACATATGTATTGTGTCCCCTTTTGACACAAGAAATCAAGAGACCGGAGGTCATTCAAGCTTTGTCCATATGGATTGTAATCCACTTGGCATTTGGCAACCTCACAAAACTCAAACTTAAAGGTTGCCACTTGGGTACTTGATGAATTGTACCAGAATGTGACTGTCCCCGTAGTAGCTATTCCCCCCATCCTGGGTGATCGCTACCTCCTGTGCTACACATACCCAAACAAAACAGATTTTGTAAAGGATAAAGGTATTCTTCATGATAATGGACTGGGAGGGTTCACTTTCTTGCAGTGCGAGGCGTGTATCCAGGTAGGTTTCCCTTCAAGCTTCACTGAAATCGGGGATACTAGAAGAACTTGGTATGGTCCTTCAAATCTGGGTTCTAGAGAATCTCTGCCTTGTTTTTTCACCAGCACAAAGTCACCTGGTTGTAACTTGTGCGTCTCTTGGTCAGAGTCTGGATCTGGAATACATGAGAACACTGCAGCATGGGTTATTTTCAATTCATTACATAAACTTACAACATATTTCACAAGATTATCATTCCCTGCACTTAATTGTTGTGGGTGGTACCTCCCCAGCCTGGGTGGGCCTAAGAACAACACTTCATAAGGAGTGAGGCCAGTGGGTTGTCTAGGTGTGTTTCTGACAGAATAAAGTGCAATGGGCAAAATGTTGGGCCACGGGAGAGAAGTTTCTTTACTAGCTTTCAAAATCTTATTCTTCAGAGTAGCGTTCATACTTTCCACCTTTCCACTTGATTGGGGATGATAAGGATTGTGTAGGCCCAGGTCAGCTCCCACTAGCTTCCAAAGTTCTCTGGTTACGTCCACAATGAAGGCCGGTCCTTGGTCACTTTCAATAACTTCTGGTATTCCGAATCTACAAACTACTTCAGTCAATAGTTTCTTTACAGTAGTTCTGGCAGTCATATTGCTGACTGGATAAGCTTCAGGCCATCCTGAAAACATGTCCACCACCACTAGAACATATTTGTATTTTCCGCTCTTGGGTAATTCCATGTGGTCGATTTGGATCCTCTGGAATGGATATAACGGCTTGGCTAAATGTTTCTTGGTGTTGCTATCCTTCCTCCTGGGTTACAGGTGTTGCATATTTCACAACTTCTTGAATAGTTGGTGGTTATTGTAGTAATTCCAGGTGCCAAATATATTTTGTTAATCACATCATTCATTTGGTTCTTTCCTCTGTGAGTAGTATCATGAGCCCATTGTACTACAGCTGGGTACAGTGCCTTAGGTAAGCCCAATTTCTTGCCCTTTCTCCAGAATCCATCTTGTTGTAGTTCAGCTCCCTTTTCTTCCCATATTTTCCTTTCTTCTGGACTTACTTGAGTTTGAAACTGTCTTAAAAGTGCAACTCCTGGACTTGGCACTCCTTGTTGCTGGGTCTTCTCTTCTTCTTCCTCTTTTTTCTTTCCCGCTCTTGTCAAGATATATATACCCACCTCTGCTTTCTCTCGCACCCAAACATCCTCTTGCTCCGGCTGAAAAAGTGCTATAGCCTTGGCGGCCAAATCCGCTCTGTGATTTCCCTTTGACTCCTCTGTCTCTGTTCTGCTGTGAGCCTTGATCTTCAAAACTGCTACTTGTTGTTTGCATCAACGTCTTGACAGCTTTATAGTTCTTGATAGGCGTTCCACTAGCTGTCTGGAAACCTCGTAGGGCCCACTTCAGGCCAAAGTCATGTGCGATACAGTATGTATAGGCTGAATCTGTGTAGATGTTAGCAGTCTTTCCTTCTGCAAGTATGCAAGCCTCAGCCAGAGCTTTTAGCTCAGCTTCTTGGGCCGACATGTGTGGAGGTAAGGAAGCAGCCTTCACGGTGTCTTGCAAAGTAACCACAGCAAATCCTGTGTGGAACCGTCCTTGATCATCTGCATATCTCGAGCCATCAGTGAAGAAAACATAATCCGAGTTATCCAGTTTAGTTTCAGAGACAGTAGGAAGATGGGATGTCTCAGCCTCCATTTGTTCGAGGCAATCATGGTCTATGTCATTTCTTTCCCAAGGATCTTCCCCCCTTGTGAGAGGAAGCAGAGTAGCGGGGTTCAGCATGATGCATCTTTTCAGAGTCACATTTTTTGGTAATAAAAGGGAGCATTGTAAATGGATGTTACGTTGCATAGAAAGATGGGGTTGTTGAGATTGTTTGAGGATTGCTTGAAGATCATGGGGAGCCAAAATGGTAACAGGGTGTCCGAGAATGATGTCTTGAGTCTTGTCAAGAAGAGCTTGCGCAGCTATAACAGCCTTGAGACAAGTGGGTGCAGTCTATGCAACAGGGTCAAGTTTGCAAGAATAGTATCCAAGAGGTCTCATAGAGTCACCATGTTTCTGAGTCAGCACCCCAGAGGCATGACCATTGTGTTCACAGATGAAGAGATTAAAGGGTTTAGAGTATTTTGGCAGTCCTAATGCTGGTGCTTCCAAAATCAGTTGTTTAAGGTTGTCAAAACATCCATAGCTTGTGGAGATAGTCTTTTAGTGGCCAGGATCTCTTGGAAAGAGTCATATAGTGGT
>ONZH01015446.1:0-15569 GCA_900303285.1 Rhinella marina | reverse complement strand
TATATAAACTACAGTCCAGTGAACAATTGTGAGGTGTGCGATACACTAGCCGCAGTCTAGAGAATAATTTTTTTCACTCAATTATATAAACTACAGTCCAGTGAACAAATTCAGTGAGAGTGCGTGTCTAGAGATACACTAGCCGCAGTCTAGAGAATATTTTTTCACTCAATTATATAAACTACAGTCCAGTGAACAATTGTGAGGTGTGCGACTACAGTCTAGCCAACAGCTAGAGAATAATTTTTTTCACTCAATTATATAAACTACAGTCCAGTGAACAATTGTGAGGTGTGCGATACACTAGCCGCAGCCTAGAGAATACGTTTTTTTTCACTCAATTATATAACTACAGTATAGTGAACAATTGTGAGGTGTGCGATACACTAGCCGCAGTCTAGAGAATAATTTTTTTCACTCAATTATATAAACTACAGTCCAGTGAACAATTGTGAGGTGTGTGATACACTAGCCGCAGTCTAGAGAATATGTTTTTTCACTCAATTATATAAACTACAGTCCAGTGAACAATTGTGAGGTGTGCGATACACTAGCCGCAGTCTAGAGAATATGTTTTCTCACTCAATCATATAAACTACAGTCCAGTGAACAATTGTGAGGTGTGCGATACACTAGCCACAGTCTAGAGAATAATTTTTTTCACTCAATTATATAAACTACAGTCCAGTGAACAATTGTGAGGTGTGCGATACACTAGCCGCACTCTAGAGAATAATTTTTTTTCACTCAATTATATAAACTACAGTCCAGTGAACAATTGTGAGGTGTGTGATACACTAGCCGCAGTCTAGAGAATAATTTTTTTCACTCAATTATATAAACTACAGTCCAGTGAACAATTGTGAGGTGTGCGATACACTAGCCGCAGTCTAGAGAATACGTTTTTATTCTCAGTTATATAAACTACAGTCCAGTGCAAAATTGAGTGGTTTGCGGTGCAATAGCTGGAGTCTAAAGACTACATTTTTTTGCCTCAGATAGTAATTCTACTGTCTACTGAATATGGTTTTGGCCTCAGATATTAACTCGACAGTTTGGTGAATATACAAAATGTTGAACCCAAGGGCTAAGGGTCGAGGGTGTGGGCGTGGGTGTTCCAGTAATGTAGGGGGCAGAGGCTGTGGTCCTGGGCAGGGTGACACTGTACATGCTGATGAGGGAGCAGTGGAACGCCGCAGAGTTTCGCTCCCTAGCTTCATCTCGCAACTTACTGGGTCACGTGGTACACCACTATTGAAACCACAACAGTGCGAACAGGTGATGATGTGGATAGCGGACAAGGCGTCCAGTAATTTATCCACCACCCAGTCTTCCACGCAGTCCACCCACGCTAGCCAAGGGAGTAGACCTCTGTCTCCTCCAGCTCAACCTCCTTCCCCCCAGCCTGCCCTCCCCACGGAAAGTATGGATTCAGATCAGGCATACTCACAGGAACTCTTTTCAGGACCCTACCCAGAGACACAAACCACTGCTCAACAGCAACCTGAGCAGTTGCTCTGTCCCGATGCCCAAAATTTAGAACTTTCACAGTCTGTGGGTGATAAGAGTGTGGACTTAGTGCAAGTAGTGCATGAAGAGGTGTCGGATGATAATAATGATGATGATGAGACACGGTTGTCAGACAGTGACGTTGTTGTCAGGGCAGTAAGTCCGACGGGGGAGCAGAGTGAGCAATCGGAGGAAGAGCTGGTGGATGATGAGGTGACTGACCCAAGCTGGGTTGGTAATCCAACTCAAGACAGTGCTTCTGAGGGGGAGGCAAGTGCAGCACCAGAACAGGTTGAAAGAGGCAGTGGGGTGGCCAGAGGGAGAAGCAGGGCCAGAGCAGGTAGATCAGCAACTGTTTCACGGAGTCAAGCTCCCGTGCCGAGGCCTAGATGTTCGCAAGTCTGGAGGTTTTTTAAAGAAAGTGAGGATGACCGACGGACTGTGGTGTGCAACCTGTGCCACACCAGGATCAGCAGGGGAGCCACCACTACCAGCCTAACCACTACCAGCATGCGCAGGCATATGAGTGCTAAACACCCGACTCAGTGGAACCAAGGCCGTTCACCGCCTGCGGATCACACCACTGCCCCTTCCCCTGTATCACATGCTGGCTTGGCGAGTCAACCCCCCGCCCAGGACCCCGGCACAAGCGCCTCCCACCCTACAACCACCCCTTCACCTCCATGATCCTCCACAACCTCCACCAATGTGTCCCAGCGCAGCATTCAGCTGTCTTTGCAGCAGACATTTGGGCGCAAGCGCAAATACAATTCCAGCCACCCACATGCACAAGCCCTAAACGTCCACATCTCCAAATTGTTGAGACTGGAGATGCTGCCCTATAGACTGGTAGAGACTGAGGCTTTCCGCTACCTGATGGCGGTGGCTGTTCCTCAGTACTTGGTCCCCAGCCGCCACTATTTTTCCCGATGTGCCGTCCCAGCTCTACACCAGCACGTGTCAGAGAACATCATTCGTGCCCTGACCAACGTGGTTAGTGATAAGGTTCACCTAACCACGGACACGTGGACAAGTGCTGCCGGGCAGGGACACTATATCTCACTGACGGCACATTGGGTTAACTTGGTGGAGGCTGGGACCGAGTCTGACCCTGGGGCCGCTCATGTACTGCCCACACCGAGGATTGCGGGGCCTATCTCGGTCACGGTTTCTCAGATGTACTATGCCTCTTCCTCCAACCCCTCCTCCTCCTCCTCCTCCGAATTACCATCTGTGGGCACGGCGCCTTCAGTCGGTAGCTCTAGGCGCAGCAGCAGTGCCGTGGGTAAGCGCCAGCAGGCGGTGCTCAAACTGCTGAGCTAAGGTGACAAAAGGCACACTGCCCAAGAGCTGTTACAGGGCATCACGGCGCAGACCGATCTGTGGCTGGCACCGCTGAACCTCAAGCCAGGCATGGTTGTGTGTGACAACGGGCGTAACCTGGTGGCGGCTCTGCAACTCGGCAGACTGACACATGTGCCATGCCTGGCCCACGTGTTCAATCTCATAGTTCAGCGGTTCCTCAAGACATACCCCAATTTGTCAGATTTGCTCACCAAGGTGTGCCACATCTGTGCGCATTTCCGAAAGTCAAGCACAGATGCTGCCACTCTCAAGTCAGCGCAGCGCAGAGTGATTGTAGACTGCCAGATGTCAACTTCCACCAGAACTGATAGTCAGGTCAGTCAGCTTCCTCAAGTCTACAATGAGGAGTGGACGTGGATGTCTGATATCTGTCAGGTGTTGAGGAACTTTGAGGAGTCAACAAAGATGGTCAGCGGCGATGCCGCCATTATCAGCCTCACCATCCCGCTGCTTTGCCTGTTGAAAAACTCACTGCTCAGCATGAAGTCAGAAGCTTTGCGCTTGTCACAGGAGATGGGGGGAAGAAGATATGTCGCTTGATAGCCAGAGCACCCTCTGGTCTGTTTCTCAGCGCGTATTGGAGGAGAGGATGAGGATGAGGAGGAGAATGTTGGCGAGACAGAAGAGGGTACCAGTGCTCAGTCCTTCTTAACTATTGAGCGTGTATGGGCTGAAGAGGAGGAGGAGGAGGAAATGGAGAGTCAGGCCAGTGAGGAGAGGGAATTCTTGCGTGTTGGGACTCTGGCGCACATGGCAGACTTCATGTTAGGCTGCCTATCCCGTGACCCTCGCGTTAGAAGCATTTTTTCAAACACCGATTACTGGGTGTTCACTCTCCTGGACCCACGGTACAAGCTGAACCTTTCCACTCTCATCCCTGTAGAGGAAAGGAGTATGAGAGTGAATCAATATCAACAGGCCCTGGTACACAAGCTGAAACAATCCTTCCCATCTGACGCCGCTAGCGGCAGAGGGCGTGGTTCTGTGGGCCAAGTAGCGGGGGAGAGGAGGCGAGCAGGCAGCTTGTCCAGCACTGGCAGGGGAACGCTCTCCAAGGCCTTTGCCAGTTTTATGTCACCCCAGCAAGACACTGTCACCTGTCCCCAGTCTAGGCAGAGTAGGGGGGAGCTGTACAGAAAGATGGTGATCACCAACCATACCAACGTCCTGCGTGATCACTCTGCTCCATACAACTACTGGGTTTCAAAGCTGGACACGTGGCCTGAACTGGCGCTGTACGCCTTGGAGGTGCTGGCCTGCCCTGCCGCTAGCGTGTTGTCAGAGGGGGTATTCAGTGCAGCTGGTGGCGTCATCACCGATAAGCGTACACGCCTGTCAACTGACAGCGCTGACAGGCTGACGCTTATTAAAATGAACAAAGCCTGGATTTCACCAGAATTCAAATCTCCTCTGGGGGAAAGCAGCTAAAGAATAAGATTCCTTATGTATCCGATTCCTCTCCTCTCCTCTACTCCTCCTCCTCCTCCTCTTCATTGCCAAACGCTGACCCAAAAGGGAATTTTTTAGAGGGCCAACTGGCACTCTTTTAAGACAATGTTTCCGGAGGGCCACCTACAGGCCCTCTCTCCAAACAATTTTTCCGAAGCGTCAACTACAGACACTCTAAAACCATTTTTCAGGAGCGTCAACTATAGACACTCTAAAACAATTTTTCAGGAGCGTCAACTACAGACACTCTAAAACCATTTTTCAGTATCGTCAACCACAGACAATGTTTGCAGAGGGCCACCTACAGGCCCTCTCTCCAAACAATTTTTCCGGAGCGTCAACTACAGACACTCTAAAACCATTTTTCAGGAGTGTCAACTACAGACACTCTAAAACAATTTTTCAGGAGCGTCAACTACAGACACTCTAAAACTATTTTTCAGGAGTGTCAACTACAGACACTCTAAAACAATTTTTCAGTATCGTCAACCACAGACACAAAAATATTTTTTTTTCGGAGGGTTGACTTCACACACTCCCAAAAAATGTTTTGAGGAGGCTCACCTACAGCCATTTGACTGCAATCTCAGTCGGACAAAGGCATTGGTGGTGTCACCACCATGCTGTGTCAGGCTAAATTTTTGGATGGTTCACCTGCTACCTCAGTCTAACACCGCCGCCATACAGGGCCTCGATAAATTTTTATGTGCTTCGCCTGCTTTTGCACTGTAACTCGGTCACTCTGTAGTCACAGCCATACAGGGCCTCAATAAATTTTTATGTGCTTCGCCTGCTCCTGCACTGTAACTCGGTCACTCTGTAGTCACAGCCATACAGGGCCTCGATAAATTTTTATGTGCTTCGCCTGCTCCTGCACTATAACTCGGTCACTCTGTAGTCACAGCCATACAGGGCCACAATAAATTTTTATGTGCTTCGCCTGCTCCTGTACTGTAACTCGGTCACTCTGTAGTCACAGCCATACAGGGTCACGCTAAATGTTTATGTGCTTCGCCTGCTCCTGCAATGTAACTCGGTCACTCTGTAGTCACAGCCATACAGGGCCTCGATAAATTTTTATGTGCTTCGCCTGCTCCTGCACTGTAACTCGGTCACTCTGTAGTCACAGCCATACAGGGCCACGATAAATTTTTATGTGCTTCGCCTGCTCCTGCACTGTAACTCGGTCACTCTGTAGTCACAGCCATACAGGGCCTCAATAAATTTTTATGTGCTTCCCCTGCTCCTGCACTGTAACTCGGTCACTCTGTAGTCACAGCCATACAGGGTCACGCTAAATTTTTATGTGCTTCGCCTGCTTTTGCACTGTAACTCGGTCACTCTGTAGTCACAGCCATACAGGGCCACGATAAATTTTTATGTGCTTCGCCTGCTCCTGCACTGTAACTCGGTCACTCTGTAGTCACAGCCATACAGGGCCTCAATAAATTTTTATGTGCTTCCCCTGCTCCTGCACTGTAACTCGGTTACTCTGTAGTCACAGCCATACAGGGTCACGCTAAATTTTTATGTGCTTCGCCTGCTTTTGCACTGTAACTCGGTCACTCTGTAGTCACAGCCATACAGGGCCACAATAAATTTTTATGTGCTTCGCCTGCTCCTGCAATGTAACTCGGTCACTCTGTAGTCACAGCCATACAGGGCCTCGATAAATTTTTATGTGCTTCACCTGCTCCTGCACTGTAACTCGGTCACTCTGTAGTCACAGCCATACAGGGCCACAATAAATTTTTATGTGCTTCGCCTGCTCCTGCACTGTAACTCGGTCACTTTGTAGTCACAGCCATACAGGGCCTCGATAACTTTTTATGTGCTTCGCCTGCTCCTGCACTGTAACTCGGTCACTCTGTAGTCACAGCCATACAGGGCCTCGATAAATTTTTATGTGCTTCGCCTGCTCCTGCACTGTAACTCGGTCACTCTGTAGTCACAGCCATATAGGGCCTCGATAAATTTTTATGTGCTTCCCCATGCTCCTGCACTGTAACTCGGTCACTCTGTAGTCACAGCCATACAGGGCCACGATAAATTTTTATGTGCTTCGCCTGCTCCTGCACTGTAACTCGGTCACTCTGTAGTCACAGCCATACAGCGTCACGCTAAATTTTTATGTGCTTCGCCTGCTCCTGCACTGTAACTCGGTCACTCTGTAATCACAGCCATACAGGGTCACGCTAAATTTGTATGTTCTTCGCCTGCTCCTGCACTGTAACTCGGTCACTCTGTAGTCACAGCCATACAGGGTCACGCTAAATTTTTATGTGCTTCGCCTGCTCCCGCACTGTAACTCGGTCACTCTGTAGTCACAGCCATACAGGGTCACGCTAAATTTTTAGGTACTTCGCCTGCTCCTGCATTGTAACTCGGTCACTCTGTAATCACAACCATACAGGGCCATGCTAAATTTTTATGGTCTGGGTGAGCACAATTGCCTTGAGGGTCACCACCAGGCTGTTGCCCGAGAATTTGGGGTAATGATGGGATTAGGCAGCCTCAGAGGCATCCATGCATGCTGCCCCTGCTGTTTCCTGTCCATTTCCGTGGTGTTTCCATCATTTTCTGAGGTTTCCAGGTTTTCACCCAGCCTTCCCTGGCAGAGCCTTGGTTCCCTGCAAAAAATGCTCGAGTCTCCCATTGACTTCAATGGGGTTCGTTATTCGAAACGAGCACCCGAGCATCGGGAAAAATTCGACTCGAATAACGAGCACCCGAGCATTTTAGTGCTCGCTCATCTCTAATATATATATATATATATATATATATATATATATATATATATACACACAGTATAGACCAAATGTTTGGACACACCTTCTCATTCAAAGAGTTTTCTGTATTTTCATGACTATGAAAATTGTAGATTCACACTGAAGGCATCAAAACTATGAATTAACACATGTGGAATTATATACTTAACAAAAAAGTGTGAAACAACTGAAAATATGTCTTATATTCTAGCTTCTTCAAAGTAGCCACCTTTTGCTTTGATTACTGCTTTGCACACTCTTGGCATTCTCATGATGAGCTTCAAGAGTTAGTCATCTGAAATGGTTTTCACTTCACAGGTGTGCCCTGTCAGGTTTAATAAGTGGGATTTCTTGCCTTATAAATGGGGTTGGGACCATGAGTTGTGTTGGGCAGGAGTCAGGTGGATACACAGCTGATAGTCCTACTGAATAGACTGTTAGAATTTGTATTATGGCAAGAAAAAAGCAGCTAAGTAAAGAAAAACGAGTGGCCATAAATTTACTAAATTTGCTTCTTACTAAAGTGTCTGCACGGTTTCTACCTACATATTAGACCAACATTTCATTATTTGGTGCAATTTTGACTTTAAAATATCTATAATCTGATGATTTATGTGTTAATATTTATATGGACATTGAAGCACAAGAAAAAAATTGTCGCAGGGACTCCAGTAATTATGTTTTGGGTGGAGCTAGAGGCGTGGCCTAGTATGGAAAAAACTGCCATGATGCATGCCGCAGACATTGTCCCTCTTTGCAATTTTCAAAAGTTGGGAGGTATGCTGGCCCACCGGGAAATTTCCCTGTAAGGTCTATGGCCAATCCGCCCTTGCAAGTCCTTACATACTGTTTAACAGAACTGGCTGCTAGGAACTGTAAACCAGTGTGTCCAAACTTTTGGTCTGTACTGTATATATATATATATATATATATATATATATATACATAGTGGTGTCACAAGAAGAAATGGCCTCAGGATACAATATTTTCAACTTACAATGCCTTTCCTGGGCTATCGTAAGTTGAAACTAGTACTCCTGTACTGCCCTTTATCTGTAACAGGATGAGCTGCTCCTTTGGATATCAGGTGAACTATTTTCCTTGTACACTGGGTGCTAGGTATACAGGACCCTGAAGAAGCTCCAAGCTCCTGTCCTCACCATAGATACTGGTTTATAGTTCCTAGCAGCCAGTTCTGTTAAACAGTATGTAAGGACTTGCAAGGGCGGATTGGCCATAGACCTTACAGGGAAATTTCCCGGTGGGCCAGCATACCTCCCAACTTTTGAAAATTGCAAAGAGGGACAATGTCTGCGGCATGCATCATGGCAGTTTTTTCCATACTAGGCCACGCCTCTAGCTCCACCCAAAACATAATTACTGGAGTCCCTGCGACAATTTTTTTCTTGTGCTTCAATGTCCATATAAATATTAACACATAAATCATCAGATTATAAATATTTTAAAGTCAAAATTGCACCAAATAATGAAATGTTGGTCTAATATGTAGGTAGAAACCATGCAGACACTTTAGTAAGAAGCAAATTTAGTAAATTTATTAATGCACATTTATTCATTAATTCCCCAGGTCAAAAAGAGGGACATTTAAGAATCAAAGAGGGACAGAGGGACTTGGGTCAAAAAGAGGGACTGTCCCTCCAAAAGAGGGA
Organism: Rhinella marina; assembly: GCA_900303285.1. Lineage (NCBI taxonomy): Eukaryota > Metazoa > Chordata > Amphibia > Anura > Bufonidae > Rhinella > Rhinella marina. The sequence goes on along the minus strand of ONZH01015446.1, from coordinate 6,808 downwards.
CACTTGGGAGGTATGGGCCAGTGCTCAGGGGGCCACCTGGGCCCTCCTTATGGCCGGTCAGTGGTAGTTTTTGGGGATATATTTTGTGATGACTGTGGTATTTGGCTCTGTTGGGGTGTTATAATGTGTCACAATATAGTATTGCTGGCTCTGCTTTCCATCAGTTTGGACACAACTACAAAATGGGGCCGCTTTTCATATTTTTTCCAGGGCCACTTTAAGTTCCCAGTCCGTCCCTGAGGACTTGCTTTATATGTCATAGTTATCTGCTCATTTTCTTAAATCTTGATTTTGTTTTATCTTGGGGTGACATTTTGGGGCTTTGGAACCAATTACTAGTTTTCTATAATGTTATGAATTTTGTCCCTTCAGGACACTAGTATCCAATTTTAGGATCCAGAGGGCGTCTCTGTTCAACAACAATGTATGCCAATTCTTGCCTCTGTTCTATTTTTTTCTTGTTCAATAGTTTTTGTTAAAGGTTTTCTTACAGAGTTTCTTTTTACATGAGATACTCTTCCTCAAAAGTTTACATTTGATATATAATGAACAAAATGGAGTATTATAAATAAGAAATAAAGATAGCATTAAGCTAGGCGTTTCTCCGGAGACCTTGGTCCCGTGACCAGTGGCATTCTGAGCACATACCGGACCCGTGACTACATCTCAATTCAACACACATTTGTACATTCAAAAGATACAGAGGGATCGGAGTGTGATTCCCAAAAAAGGATTACACAGAACATTTGGTCCAATACAGGTAAATCATACAGAAAAGTATTGTTCTAAATATCTCATAAAATAGAATGTTACATTATTTATCCTATAATGCCATAAGGTTTGAGGATGTCCAGACTTTCCATTCACGGAAAAAAATTTCAATTTTGTTGTTGCTTTTTGCATACATTTCTTCATATTTGCAATTTATGTTTATTTTTTTAATTATTACAGAGATTTCTGGGACTGAAGTGGTTTTCCATTTACTCGCTATGGATTGAATGGAAGCGGTAAGTATGTGGTGTGAAATTATTATTTGAGATTTATCCAGATCATTGATTCCAAGTCTTAAAGAGGACCTTTCACCACTCCTGAAATGCCTGTTTTAATAGCTCCATGCATTCCCCATGTAATAAAATCTATTCTTATGTCTCTGTGTTATGCCATTCCTTTATTATTTGAACTAGAAATTATGAGTGAATTGCTATTTGTCTTCAGTAAAGGAACAGAGGGGAGGTGACCAGTTGGGGGGGTGTCCCTGCACAGACTGACTCTAGCCAATCAGTGCTGCCATGTTCAGACTGTGCAGGTACACACCCCAACTGGTTACCTCCCCTCTGTTCCCTTACTGAAGACAAATAGCAATTCATTCATAACTTCTAGTGCAAATAATAAAGGAATAGCACAACATACAGACATAAGAATAGATGTTCCAGACTTGTTATTACATGGGGAATGTATGAAGCGATTAAAACAGGCATGTCAGGAGTGGTGAAAGGTCCTCTTTAAGAGGTAGAATTTTGGGCAGAGAGGTGCATCTATTTTCAAAGGTTTAAAAATAGTTTTTTGTATATTAGCCCAAAATTGCCTAATCGTTGGACAATCCCAGAATATATGTAATAAATTGCCTATTTGGCCACAACCTCTCAAGCAAATATTTGAGGAATCGTCAAAAATATTTGCTAGTCTATACGGTGTGTAATACCATCAAAATTTAAGTTTAGCATAAGCTTCGTGGTGGTCAGAGCATGAGGAGCTTTTAATCGTTGACAAATATGTTTTCTGCCATTTGTTAAAAGGAATCTGTATATTCAGGTCTCTTTCCCACTTTTTAATATGTGATGCATGTACCTCCAAATATGATTCTTTTAATTGGGAGTAAAACAGTTTAAGACCTTTCTTTGTAGTTCTAAATTTATTATCTATCAGAATATGTGTGATGGTGGAATCATAGGAGAGTTTAAGGGTGTCTTGTTTAGAAATGTTCTTATTTGAAGATATATACAGTACAGACCAAAAGTTTGGACACACCTTCTCATTCAAAGAGTTTTCTGTATTTTCATGACTATGAAAATTGTAGATTCACACTGAAGGCATCAAAACTATGAATTAACACATGTCGAATTATATACTTAAAGGGTTATTCTCATCCGCTGGGACCCTCACCTATATCCAGAACGGAGCCCCCGAACTGAATGAGGGCGCACTGCGCATTCGCAGCCGCCCTCCATTTATTTCTATGGGGCCGCCGAAAATAGCCGAGCGCTGGCTCCCCGCTCCGTTCTGGATATGCGATATGCCCCCATTGTCTAAGATGAGAATACCCCTTTAACAAAAAAGTGTGAAACAACTGAAAATATGTCTTATGGCATTCTCTTGATGAGCTTCAAGAGGTAGTCACCTGAAATGGTTTTCACTTCACAGGTGTGCCCTGTCAGGTTTAGTCCAGGTTTTGGTCAAGTGAGATTTCTTGCCTTATAAATGGGGTTGGGACCATGAGTTGTTTTGGGCAGAAGTCAGGTGGATACACAGCTGATAGTCCTACTGAATAGACTGTTAGAATTTGTATTATGGCAAGAAAAAAGCAGCTAAGTAAAAAAAAACAGGTGGCCATCATTACTTTAAGAAATGAAGGTCAGTCAGTCAGAAAAATTGGGAAAACTTTGAAAGTGTCCCCAAGTGCAGTCGCAAAAACCATCAAGCGCTACAAAGAAACTGGCTCACATGAGGACCGCCCCAGGAAAGGAAGACCAAGAGTCACCTCTGCTGCAGGGGATAAGTTCATCCGAGTCACCAGCCTCAGAAATCGCAGGTTAACAGCAGCTCAGATTAGAGACCAGGTCAATGCCACACAGAGTTCTAGCAGCAGACACATCTCTACAACAACTGTTAAGAGGAGACTGTGTGCAGCAGGCCTTCATGGTAAAATAGCTGCTAGGAAACCACTGCTAAGGACAGGCAACAAGCAGAAGAGACTTGTTTGGGCTAAAGAACACAAGGAATGGACATTACACCAGTGGAAATCTGTGCTTTGGTCTGATGAGTCCAAATTTGAGATCTTTGGTTCCAACCACCGTGTCTTTGTGCGACGCAGAAAAGGTGAACGGATGGACTCTACATGCCTGGTTCCCACCATGAAGCATGGAGGAGGAGGTGTGATGGTGTGGGGGTGCTTTGCTGGTGACACTGTTGGGGATTTATTCAAAATTGAAGGCATACTGAACCAGCATGGCTACCACAGCATCTTGCAGCGGCATGCTATTCCATTCAGTTTGTGTTTAGTTGGACCATCATTTATTTATCAACAGGACAATGACCCCAAACACACTTCCAGGCTGTGTAAGGGCTATTTGACCAAGAAGGAGAGTGATGGGGTGCTACGCCAGGTGACCTGGCCTCTACAGTCACCAGACCTGAACCCAATCGAGATGGTTTGGGGTGAGCTGGACCGCAGAGTGAAGGCAAAAGGGCCAACAAGTGCTAAGCATCTCTGGGAAGTCCTCTTTGTGTCGAACCCTCACAGGCTAGTGCTAAAATGAGAAAACAGGAAGCAGCGATAGCAGCTTCTCCTACATACTGGCACAGGCGCAGAACGAAAAAACAAATCCGGCGACGCGTCAAATGCCGGAACACTTGACACCAATATTTTTCAATGGCATTAATGCGGTAGTGTTCTGGAATTCTGACTGGACAAAATACCGCTACAAACTGCGGTATTTTGTCTGGCCAAAAACCGTAACAATGATGGAACCGAAGACACCCTGATGCATTCTGAATGGATCTCCATTCAGAATGCATTAGGACAAAATGGATGCATTTTTTTTTCCAGTTTTGAGACCCTGTGCCTGGATCTCGCAATACCGGAAAAGAACAACGCTAGTGTGAAAGTAGAAATAAGAGGAAGCTGCCAGGGGGTTCTGACATCACATTCAGCCCTTGGTCAAATGCAGCGGAGGCAAATGGGTCCGCGGAGGCAAATGGGTCCGCGGAGGTGAATGTGAGGGATAAGAATCCATTTTGTATGTAAAATGTCCTCCATCTTGTGCATATGTGGAAAATTACTGAGCAGCTTTGAGAATGTGGGGAGTTTTCAGTGTATAAGATAGTTACAAGGCCGAAGTAAGCAGCTCACTCGCTGTCTCGCTCCCCCTCATTTTCACATGCTTCTTATCAGAGTTTGATGCTCAGGAAGGTTAAGTTTTGTTTTCTCTTATTCTGGTAGCTTCAGGATTTACAGCTGAAGAATGCCAGCATGAGATAACAAACTTTCTAATTAGTAGAACCTTGTTAGTATAGAGCGGAAATATTACCTTTTATGAATAACCAATCAAATCATTAGTTCTGATTTCCACCCCCTTGGTGGTGGGCCAGATTTGTCTATGATTATCTGTAGTGTTATAAGATGTATACGTATGTAAAATAAACCGGAATGAAGGAGAGAATCTGATTCATCCAAGGTGCATGTGTCAATTCTCTGAGCGCTCATCTTCATTGAATTAGGACCCCGGCAATCATAGAGAAGGGGGTTTGCCCCAACAAAACTTGTCGACCAACGAGGGGCTCGACTAAAGGACACTTCATTGATCTCCCGACAACTTGGATAATCTGGACTGGGACGGACAGATATAAAAGACAGCGCTGCAAGGTAAGAGACTTTATCTTACAATATATCTGTGCCTCCCTGACCGGTTGTCTGGCTCGAGGGATTGTTGAAGGAACGTACGTATAAAGTCCTTTTACAGTCGAATCCATATTGATAAAGAACCTTGAAAGTTGAAAATACCTATGATTGTTGGGTTTAGTTTCTGATCAGGAGTACCTTTGATTGGGATGTTTTTGGTCTGGTTTTAGGAGTCATGGTATACGTCTTGTTTGTTCTTTACTGGGTTTGGAAAATTGCAGAACATTATAGAAAGGGAAATCTCAGGAGCAAAGTACGCTATACGATTATATCGGGGAAGCTTTGTTCGGACTGAGGATAATAAATCTCAGAAACATGCACACTTGATGAAGTGGGGAAGCTGTTTGAACTGAGGAGAAAGACGTCTGAATTTTGTTACTTTCTATAGTTGTTCTGGTACAGTTGAAGAGCAATGGGGAATAATTTCAGTATACCGGAAGGTTATAAGACAGCCAAAACATTGGTGAAGGAAAGAGGAGGTAAAGAGGGTCTGAAGAATGTGGACAGAGTGCTGGAGAAGGCAGGGATGAAGTATGGGAATCTTAACCCTAGGAGTACTAGTACGGTGGCACCATGATTTATGGAGGAAGCTCCGAGGATGCTAGTCTGGGAAAGATTCACAAAGACTCATTGTGGTTGATACATGGATAAAGGATCATGGATGTGAAGATGTGGTTGATACATGGAGGTAGAAACTGAGGGGTGGAGAGGAGAAGTTGTGAAAGGCAGATTGTTGTATACTCAGAAACAGCAATGTGAGAAGTCTGGAGAAACGCCACCTCCATACCCCCTGGCCAATGCAGTCACCAGAGAGCCCAGGAGTGGACCAGAGGGATGGACGTGTAATGTCTGTGGAAACCAGAACCCAGACTGGACTGACACGTGTAAGGTTTGTGGGGCACGTCGACCCCAGAAACCAGCAGGCATTTATCCTGTATTGACTAAGACTAGAACCCTACCTGCTCAGACACCCAAACCAGACACCATGGACCCGTCCGCCCCTACAGCTCCCAAAGCCCCAGGACAGTTAGGACAGTGTGGTTACGTGGTTACGTGTGGTTATGTTCCCCGCTCACGCTCACCGCACTACTGGCCTGACATCTGATACTAGCCTAAGCCTCCTGTCCTGTGCCGGAGAGAAGAAGAGGAGGAGGAGCCATGACGGAGGTCAAGAGGAGGAGTCCTACTGGCCACCAATGAAACTGCCCCTGTCCAGTGTTCCCTGCCTCCGCTCAGGGCCTTTCCTGGCCCGCTCACCGCCGCGAGTCCTCCCTCATGTCGGCAAAGAAGGGAAAGAAGAAGGGAGAAGAAGATCAAGGCCCCAGCCCCCTCCAGAGTGTTGGTGTCGGAGACAAGGGCAAAGTAACTGTAAGTTTTTATGTGTTTCATGTGTGTGTGTGTGTATGCATACACTGTGCCACACAATATACAGTATACCTCTATACTGTGTATATACTGTATATTGTACAGCATGGCACAGGGGTTATATTGTCCGTCATTGTGTAACCGTCATGCATTTGCTGTACAATATACATTATAACACCTGTACCATGCTATACAATGTACAGTATAATCCATACACCATGCTGTATAATATACAGTATAATCCGTACACCATGCTGTATAATATACAGTGTAGTCCAGATACCATGCTGTATAATATACAGTATAATCCGCACACCATGCTGTATAATATACAGTGTAGTCCATATACCATGCTGTATAATACACAGTATAATCCATACACCATGCTGTATAATATACAGTATAATCCATACACCATGCTGTATAATACACAGTATAATCCGTACACCATGCTGTATATTATACAGTATAATCCATACACCATACTGTATAATATACAGTATAATCCGTACACCATGCTGTATAATATACAGTATAATCCGAACACCATGCTGTATAATATAACAGTATAATCCGTACAACCATGCTGTAATAGTATACAGTATAAATCCGTACACCATGCTGTATAATATACAGTAATAATCCATACACCATGCTGTATATAAATACAGTGTAGTCCATACACCATGCTGTATAATATACAGTATAATCTGTACACCATGCTGTATAGTATACAGTATAATCCATACACCATGCTGTATAATA